>VXAU01004218.1:307236-317814 GCA_013399695.1 Formicarius rufipectus | reverse complement strand
AGGGCAGTAAGACTCCATCTGACATGTATCAATACAGCTCACAAGCAATGGGAGAAACAAACATTATGCCCTCACAGACCATTAGATCCATCCAAGATATTCACAAACACCTGTTAACCATAACCTTTTAATCTTGATTTACACTTCAGAGTCATTGCAGATACCAGAACAGGTTTCAGCTTCAAAAAAGCTGCAGTCCTAGTTTCCCTAGACTGAATTTGTCTCAAATGAAACACTGCAAATTGACATAAGCCCCACCTGCAAGCAGACAACTTGAAAAAAATAATTGTATGTAGCAGGAATTTAATCTTCTAAAATAGTTGTAAAACACCTCGGATTAAAAAGTGATAAACATAAAAGAAAATACAAAGCAAGCATGACTGAAGTTTTGCTTTCCCCCATTCTGCAATTCACCTAGTCAGATTTCACAGAACATTGATCATTTTGTAAAGCATGTAAGCTATGAATGGCTGTCACTACAAGCAGAAGTAGTATGTAAACCGATAATGATCTATAAGAGCATTTTGCTATTAGTTAAGTACCTGTTTTCATCTATTCAAACACGATTCAATTGCCAAATGAAGCGCAATCGGCTTCTGCTATTTTTACAAATGTGTTTCAATGTAATCTTCACAAGCTATTTAAGTAACAGAGAAAACTCCAACCATCCTCAGTTTCAAAATAGTCTCTCTCTCCTTAAAGTCTTACTCAGAGCAGCTCTACCTACTGAATCTGAGGCATCGAGACTTACCATTTCAGATAAATCAAATTACAACAGTATTTCCAAAAACCACTGTATTCTCACAGAATTGTACTTGAAGACAGCTTAAGAGAGAAATTCAATTTCTTTCATTTCCCTTGCTAGCTATGTTCACCAAGGTAGCTGTCCTTCAGAGGACATGAGGAGATGGCTTCTCATGTAGAGGACAGCTCCTTCTATAAGCATCCCTACAGTACAGAATCCTGATTAGATATAAAATAATTCAGAATAAATACTTCTTATATTTAATGATTTTCTTAAACCTAGCAAAATTACAAATTATTCCACGTTTGACCTGCAAATACAACAAATTAAGGAATTATGTATAAGAAGAATTACTTTACCTGTTGAGGAACAGTAGATGACAAATACCATAAGGAAATTTCCCCAAATAATTTTTGCTTAAGATGCTAATAAGGCAATTTTGTGAATTCCTCACAAATGCCTTTCAAAACCATCCAGATTTTTACCTGTGCAGGAGAGTTAGCTTCTTCCCCCTGCTTCTTCTTTTTCTTCTTCTTTTTCTTGGATTTGCCACTTGTAGAACTCTGAAGAATTGGCTCTGCTTTTTCTCTTTCATTATCTGAAATCTTCATATGGAAACAGAAGGCATTTAGCATTTAAAATGATAATGAAATATGCCCTCTATAGACAAAACACAAATTAATAGCTATAAGGAATTTAATTGCATGTATGAATGTAAATGAGCACAGCCTTATTTGTTCAGTTCATTTTAGGAAGACCACATTCTTTACATGCTATCTGGTAATACAGGTAGAGGAGGAGGGAATGGAAAAGGCAACAGAGTACCACATATTGGTGGCATGGAAATGCTGATTTTCGTATTGAGAATTAAATATTTTAAAGAAGTATTTATGAAAACAGATATAAATCCTCTCAGTCTATACTGATAAAGTAATCCTTATCATTACAGTGAGACAGTAAGATTTAACATGGAGCTCAGCAACTTCTCTTTTCCCAATATTCAGCATTTTCCTTCTCTGCGTACACAACAAACACAGTTGTGCTATTCTTATCAGTGTTAAAGAGGTAAGAGATTACCTTTACCATCACTCTTCAAGGTACTTTAAGAAATGGCAGTGGTGAGGGCAAAGTCTTGGCACTTAGAAGAAAATACCCCCTTTTACCTTCTGAATATCAGATCTCTCTTCACGTTGAGGAACAGAAACAACTTTTTCGTCATCTACCCAGTTTCCCCACTCTTCTGCTGGTGCATTCCAATCAGAGCTGGGATCGGCTGAAGAAAGTCCATCTAGAAAGATGAAAAGTTTTTTTCAGGAATATCGCCTTACTTTACAGGTTCTTTTTTCCAGTTTAAAAATTTTAAACAAATCCCAAAACTAAGCATAAACTCATCTCTTGATATCAAGATCTAAATAGTAATTTCCTATATTTCTGAAAAAAGGTAAAGATTTTATTAATAGGTGAAGGACATTTTTAAGTAATGAATATGACAGTGATTTTACAGTGCAGTCTGATTACAGACTAATCACTGCAGCAAGCTAGATGCAATTGCTTCAAGATAGTTTTCTAAACTATGTGAAGAGGAACAAGTTGTTCTCTATCTTAAACCTTCTTCCTAGTTTGTGAAAACATTAGGATGAACTGTAACACTGAGAAACTGTACCTTAGTAAGATTCCTTTATAAGTGATATATCTGACAGTGTAAATCTTAGTCAAAAGTCTTTAAATATTGACATCTATTAATAAAGTTATTTTTTCTAAGACTCTTATGACCCTGCTCCATTTTCTTCTTGTTCATTTATGATGGCACTTATTTATGTTGTCACACAGGAATGACAGATTTAAAGAGTCAGTTATATAAAGATTAAAAATACATGAAGGGAAGAACTAATCTTTAGTAGAAAGTTACAGAAGCCAATTTTAAAACAGAGCACCTTGTTAAAGATTGCATTTTTATTCCACATTTATATTAATATCACAAATATTTCTTATCCCCAGTCTATACCAAATTGAAGAGGAGACAAACTTGGTCTGCCAGCTACAGTGGGATTGAGTTCAGTCATTTAAAAATCAAGTCAAAATGAAAAGCAGCAATAAACCCAATTAAGTTTACTGGCAAACATTACAAAACTAAAAAGACAATAAGAGATCTTAAGATTGGACAAGATACTTTTCTGACTCTTGCCCTCATAGAAAAATGTTACCTTAACTACACCTATTTTGGAGGCTAAAGTTTACTGATTTGAAAAAAAAATACTGCCCAACATAACACTTTGCAGTTTATCTACTGCCCTCTCACTAGTTGCTTAAGGAAAAAAAATCCATTCTTATTAATAATAAAAATAAGCAGTGTTTCTACACACAGTTAATTTCCTTGTCCTGATGAACTCTACTGCTTACTGATGAAGCAGTAAGGTGTATCTGTGTATCACACAGGCCTAAACTTGCATTTGCCCACATCTGTTAGTTGACATCTATGAAGAAACTATTACCAGAAGCTATAGCCATAAACATATTATGCCCAGAGATGCGACTCAATTCTGCTTTTGTTAAGATGTAAATCTGATTACTTTCAAACGATAAACTGAAATTTGCTTTCCTTATCCTTAAACCAGATAAACACAAAAGATAAGTTTCAAAATGAACTGGAATTAGAACAGCCATGCCAAAAGTGATGGAATCAAGGACTGCATCAATCTATTCCACTTTTGCAGTCATTAAACAAGAAGTTGTTCTTACAGAGACAGTAACATGCAAGGCTGCTTTTCTCATCAATTTGTGGAAAGATCAATGCCCTAATGCGATGCAGGCACCTTTTTCTTAAAAACAGAAAGGGGAAAAGTGGGGAATAAACACCAATTTTACTACCGTTCCCCAGTAATTTCAGTGATTTCTATACAAATAAGAACTTTCTAGTGTTTGGTGAATGTGGAAATAAGTAAGATTAAATACAAGAGTCATGTCACATTAACTATTCAGTAAGGTACAAACACAGAAAAACAAACTGACTCAAATACAATCTGCTAAATACTTATTTGGCAGACTTGCAGTAGATTTTTCACATCATTTGCAGCTAAGACTCTCTTAATTTATCACGAAGATTTTTCTAGCAAAAACCAGAACTGTCTTGCAATGAATGAGATCTCTCATTGAGTTTGAATATCCAAATATTTTTCCTAAAAGTTTACTATTGTCTATTACAATTTGTCAAAATACTTCTTTCTACTTTCTTTAAACTGTCAATTAGCTTTACAAAAGTTAAACATTACAGGTTTTCCCTCAAATACCCACAACTGTCTAATATCAGTAGCTAACATAAGTAATTACACTTTAACAGTAATTAACAACATTTTAGAGGAACATACTTAACCCAGACCATTCATCATCAACAGGGGGTTGAGCATGACTTAAATCCCACTGAAAATCAGAAGTACCAGTCTGAGAAACTGATTCACTGTTGGATCCTGAAAAAGAATAAATAAAAATGCATTTGTAAGTTAACAAGTTTCCTGAAGTTTTCTTGGAGAAACTTTCCAATCGAAGTAGGAAAGCAAGACAAGAGCTTCAAAGAAAAAAATCTGATTCTAAGGACTGCAGAAAACTAGCAGGCTCTTACACATGAGGTATATATATACATGAGGTATTCAGAACATAAGGAAACTGAAGGTAGCATGACAAAAAAAACCAGTAAGGCAAATACCAGTCACGATAACAGAAAGTGCTACACACCTAACATTAAGAAAAATAAACAACAAGCAGAAACCATTTCATAAAAAAGTAAAACAAAAAACTTAAAAGAAATTAATATATTATTGTATGATGAGACTTAATTCTGAAATACCGTTTAAGTATGACATGGGTCTCTTTTACATACACCTCTGCAAAAGATACCTCAGATGACAGAAACATTGGCATGTTCTCATGTTCTTTTGCCAGTCAGTCACAATTAAGAAATAAATATTTATTCATGTTTGCTAAGGTGCAAAGGCAATGAAAAAAATTCACTGTTTTCACACGTCTCCCAGTTGAAATGGTGGCATTGCAGATGAATCTCAGCTCAATGTGTCATCTGACTTTATTTAATAAACTTTCTTAAGTTTATTATTATAGTAGAGACTGAACTTGAATTCAAGTGACTTTTTGAAATTTTTTTTTAAAAAACTCTCTGTACACTTAAGACTCAGGACACTGAGCTTGTATTCAACAGCTAAAAGCCTGTAAACTCTAATACAAGCAAACAAAGCCTGAGTGCATAAGCACTTGGCCAGCTACTTCTGAAAATAGCCATGCTAAGCTCACGGAGTAAGCAAGCAAGAGAAGAAAATCTGACATATGATCCCTTTATTGTATATTAAATCATTGTAGCACTTCTGTCAGTAGTTTAACACACAAGATTTATTATGAAGTCAGGTTTGCACTCTACAGCAATTTCACCTTTCAAAAAAGAAATCCTTAGAGCTCAGCTTTTCCATCTGTCAGAAAAGACTCAGGACTTCAAAACCTGCCTATGGAACATATTTATTTGGTTCCTTGGCAGGGAAAAACTCTATCATCAAATAACAAACCTCCCAAAAGATCAGGGTTAAATGGGCTTTCCTAGAAAACTATCTTCTGATCTGTAACTTGAAACACATCAACACTGAGCAATCTCTTATGGTCATTATTTAGACTTAACACACAAACTGGAAGGCCAAATAAGAAATCACAGAATGATTTGGAAAGGACCTCAAAGATCATCTCATTCCAAGTCCATCTAGTTCCAACCTTCTTACTGATCTAGCTTTTGATTATCAATTTAAAACAGTTACTTCATTGCACAATTTCAGCATAACAAAAAAGCTTTCTAGGCTTCCATAAAACATGTCTTCCAACTCTTTACAGTACTATTTTCAGAGAACAATGAGAAAAATGCGTATTAGTAACACTTGGCAAACTACATTTCATCCAGTGGAGTAGAAGAGAGTGGAAAAATCTTTGGAAAGGCATACATACCAGAAACTCCAGGAGTTAATCCAAATGAGGAGAAAGAAGTAGAATTCTGTTCAGAGGTATTAATCCTTGCATCCACATTCCAAGCAGCTGTAGAGGAAGGGGAGGAAAAAAAAAGAAAAAGAACTTTACACACTGCCATTTAATTATGAATTGGGTCAGAAAAACATTCCAGACATGGTAATATTTCACACAACTGAGGACATTAATCAATGCTGATAGAGATGTGACTTCATGAACACATAGCCTGAAAGAATTTTCAGACTTTCCAAGATCTTCCCTTTACAGTCTTTTCTATGTATAAACTTCTCAGAGGAAAAGCAGATTGTCTTTTGAGCCCCATACTAGTATTCTTTCAATTAGTGCAATCATAGTTATTGACAAGCATATGTAGGTGAAACATAGCTTGGGGTAAATTAAATATCTATATATATGTTAAAAATAGAATTGAGCTCAGTACAATTTTTGACAAATAATGGATACTGCTTAAAAATGCAGATAACTGTTAAGTGTAAGGCAGAAAATAAGCAGAAATAACCAGTGGTGTGAATGTGTCAAAAGGAACACCTGGTTATAACTGGGGGAGGGGGCACCACACTAAAAACTGGACAGGTACTCCAGATGTCCTTCAAATAGTGGACAACTACTGTCCCTAATCGACTGACTCTTGTGTTAATATGCTCCGGAATAGTGTTGGTGTCTTTTGCTGCTAGGGCCTATGGCTGGCTCATGTCCAGCTTGGTGTCCACCAGGACCCCTTACCCACAGAGCTCCTCTCCAGACAGTCAGCCTCCAGCCAGGATTACTTCCAGCCCATGGCTCAGCACTTCACATTTGTCCTCACTGAACTTCCTCAGGTTCCTTTTGGCCCATTACTCCATGGGGTTCCGGATGGCACCCCTGACCTGGATTGTATCCACAGATTCCCCTGTTTCCATTCAAGATTGGTGTAAACTGGAAACCTGATGTAAACAACACTCTGTTGCCTCCTCCTGGTCACTTACACAGATGATAAACAGGACAGTTCTAAGTACAGCCCTGTGATATCCTCCTTGTTAGCAGCTTCAGGGGAGAGTAGGACTTACTAACCATTACCTTTGAGCCTGACTCGTTTTTCAACCATCTTAACTTGGATACAACAATACTGTGAGAGAGTGTTGAAAGCATCACTCGACTCACCATAAAAGATTTCCACTGCTCTGCCCTCACAAACAAACTAGTCTTTTTACCAGAAATAAATCAGCCTGGTCAGACATGATGTACTCTCAGTAACAAAACCAACAAAAAGCTGGTCAAAGTAACCAAGAACTGCCCTATTAGAACACACAGCACAATACAGCTAACTAGAACATGAAAAAAGCCCTTTGCTTCTACTTGGCAACAGGAAAACTTCCAATGGTATATCAGGCCCAGCCTCAGGAATCCCATTTCAAGATACGCCAAAGAAATAAAAAAAGGTGCAGACTTGTGCTGGTTATAGTCAGGGTAGGGCTGCGCATTGGAATTGTGCTAAAAACAGGGTTGATATTATAGCGATGTTTTTGTCAGTGTTTGTACACAGAGTCAAGGCCTTTTCTGCTTCTTGTACCACTGGCAGCAAGGAAACAGGGTTGTCTTTCCAACAAGAAGCTGGAAGGAGACACAGCTGGGACAGCTGACCTCAACTGGCCAAAGGGATATTCCACACCAAATGGCATCGTCTTCAGTATAAAAAGGGAGGGGGGGGAAGAAGGAGGAAGAGAGAACATTTGGAGTCATGATGTGTGTCTTCCAAAGTAACTGTTATGCATGATGAGGCCCTGCTCTCCTGGGAATGGATGAACACCTGACCATGGGAAGTAGAGAATTATTTCCTTGCTTTGTTTCTATGTGTAGCTTTTGCTTTCCCTATTAAACTGTCTTTATTTCAACACACGAGTTTTCTAGCTTTTACACTTCCAGTTCTCTCCACCATCCAGTTGTGGGGGTTTGGTTGCTGGCTGGAATTAAGTCATGACAAGACTAAAATAACACTGCTGACTACAAACGAACATTGCTTCCCAGAAGAGATGAGAATTACTTAGACAAGAGTAGGAAGGGCCACATCACAGCATTTACTAATAAGCTGAAGATTGTTGCCCAGAGAGAAATCAAGAAATCTCCTCTCCATTATTACTATGAACATCACAAGTGATAAAGGCAGAAAATTGTACTGAACACTAAAAAGCAGTTTCTAATGAGAAAAAACAGTGTAACACTAAATGACACAAGAGTTGAACAATTTTTATGCCTGGAGCCTAAACAAACACCTGCCAAAACCAAACACAATTGATTTGATCATGTTGGATCAACAGAATAGACTTATGACTCGGGTTTTAAAAGAACTTACACTTCAAAACGGCTTAGTAATCCCCTTCAGACTTCGTTGAAAGTGAGATACAGATTTGGATTCCTTTATCTCAGAAAAACTAAAAAACTCCAGTTTAATTGTACAGAGACATATATGCTAAGCCATCAGAATTTACAGTAAACAGAAATTGTTCAGATCACACTTCCCTAGACTGCATGAAGATTTTTTTAATATTTAAACATAAAGATAAAAATATTTCAGAGACCTACTACTAAAAAAATGTATTTATGTAAAAATGCTTAAGTGAAGCAAGTTTTCTTCAGAATAGCTTACCAATAGGAGTGAACAAAGAACGCTCTTTCCAGGGCCTGCCCACCAGGCTTACACCCCAGTCCTTTCCATTTCCATTAGCATCTCCAGTGTCCTGGCCCCAAGCCAATGTCTCAGTCTTCCTCTTCCCAGCTGCAGTTGAAGGAACAGATGTCCATTTCTCCTCCCCTACACCAATCTGTGAGATTTTTACAGACTTCTCATTCCAGCTTCCTCCATTTACTGTATGGCTTTCACTCAATCCTGGAGAAACTTAAATACAAGAATAATGAATGCATTATTTAAAATAAGAACTGGATGAAGAATTAAAATATCACTTACATGCACACTGACTTGATAAAAAAAAAAGACAAATGAATGGCAGTTTGCTACGCCAGTGTGATACAGACGAGCTGCTGCTCTGTCTCAGCTGATTTTCCAGTTCAGATGATATGCACCATCTGTCTACAAACTTGAAGAGTAAGGAAAAAACAGCACCAACTGCACTCTCCTTCCTCATCCCTTTCTTTATAGGGCTCGAATATTGGTGAACTAGTGCCTCTAGATTAAAAAAAAAAAAGGCATGGAGGGTGTTTTCAATGCTGCCAGGTAATTTCTCTTACCAAGTATAGTGATGATTTGTGGAAAACCTCATTCACTATATAGAGAATATTTCCTCTTTCATAAGTAAACACAGCAGTTCTCCAAGGAGGAAGTAGAAGAAATAACCAAGTATTAGAAAATATTTATTAAACACTATATAGGATTTACAAAGAGCATAGCTATCATATTGACCATAGTGTCCATCACAGTTAAAAGCTAAAAATAATGGTAGCACTCTCAAAATAATTTATAAGTAACATATTTTACTAAGGTGTAACCACAACACTGAAAGTCTACCCTGATGAGAAACTACTAGCCATAGCAAGCTTAACATATACTTCAAGAGAAATAAGGAGTACACCAAAACAAGGATCATTATAACACTTTTTTGAATTTACATGCCTATAAAATATAAGGGCTAGTGCACTCAGCCTCATCTCTTATGGACCACAAATATTTCTCAAAGGGATTTGTATATCAAAACCCCTCTCCCTTTTATCTATGCAGTGAAAACAACAGAAAAACCACTCTACTACAAATAATTAAGAAATACACTTTCAATAAGCAGGTAACACAGTCAGCCAATACCTCATGCACAAGTCAGTACCATATGCCAACAAAAACTACAGACCAAATATTTTATTCCTCAAATGAAAACATAGCTCAGGCAGCATGAACATGCAAAATTCAAGGCAGCCTCACTGACAAAGAATTGATTAGGGGAGCTGCGCCTAGATTTTCTCAGACTAATCAATTCCAAACACAGACATCTGTAAGATCATCCTTGCTGTACACCAAAACACTGCTCTTTCTCCACAGCACTAGCATTGCTCCTGTCAGTCAGCTTTGTCAGAAAGTGATATGAAGTCTTGGGGAAAAGCAAAAACAACAATACTGAAGAGACAGAAACCAAACTGCAGCTGGTAGAAAAACCCTTTTGCAACCTTGAAAAAAGGCACCTGAGGTTCTGAAGCAGGATTTGATTATTCCGTGTTTATTATACTACTCTCCTGTCAAAAGCTTCACTTTCTATATGACCACCATACTTTCACAGAAAACTTAAGATTGAAAGGGATCTCTTGGAGTCACCTAGGTTCTACCTTATGCTCAAAGCACAGTTAACTTCAAAATTGTACTACATTATTCAAGTTCTGGAAACCATAAAGGTTGATAGTTCAAAGCATCTCTGGATAATCTCATGAAGAGCTTTTTTCCTCATGCCCTGTCAGAATTTCCTCCTCCTGAAACATGATTATTGCCTCCTGTCCACCCATTACGTATCCCTGCAGAATACAGCTCCTTCCTTCCATGTGATGGTCCACGAAGTTTGCATGTGAAGTATTGCTCACAAAAATGAGCAGAAAGGAATTCAGTTGCTGGATCTGGGTGCTTTTAATAGCTCATTTGTTCACTTAATTATACTAACTACTTTTCATTAAAACAATACCACAAGTGTTGGGTATGAGTAATAAAAAACTATATCAATTTTATTGTGCCAAACTAATTAACTGTATTACTATAGCAGTATCTCTTCGAAAACTGCTAAGATTCACTAGACAAATGACAGTCTAAAAATTATTTTGTGGTTGTCCTGGTTTTAGTA
>VXAU01004218.1:294643-306986 GCA_013399695.1 Formicarius rufipectus | reverse complement strand
TTTTTTTTCTATTTTACTCATTTAGTTCTGGATGGTTTTTTTGTTTATCTTAAATACATATATAGAGATATATATATAAATTATAGCTAGAAACTGTTATCCTTCCATTTATCATATCTTAATTAAAATTTGTTTAGAAATTGAAGGAGATTTGTCCCTCTGTTTTAGTTATAAATTTTTCTAAGCTCTCTAAACTTAGACAGTGGTTGACATAAGTTATGTATAAACATATACTTGTATTTCAGAACTTTCAAAATGAAAGCGTTTAAGCATCTCAAAGGAATATGTAAAGAACTGAGTAACTTGTATACAACTGGAAACAAGTGAAAACTCTGAATAATCAGGACTTGTGAGCTCTTGGCAGTTACCTACACAAAGCTTTTTGAGCAAATTATCAATTTAGGAACATGAAAACGAGAGTAAGTTTGAAAAGCTAGCATAGAGGAATTTTCATTCGAGCTTAGAAATAACCTTCAGTGTTCTGTAAGTAGCAATTCGCATAATAAGTAATGTCGGAAAATTCTAGACACTGAATACTATTTCTACATGTAACAGAGACTGTTTTCAACCTGTTGAGAAGTAACTGAAACTTAGAAGTATAATATCTGCATAGCAAAAAGAGCCAGCTGGATTAATAAAGTTCCACATCAGTAACTTCACAAAATTCTGCACCAACAAATGGTGTTTTTCACTTCTGTAAAACACTTTGCTAATAACTTACAATGTTCAATAATGTAAACTTTTTACCTTGTGGAATTGATGACTCTCCCTTTGAAGGTTTAGAGCTGCTAATCTGTGCATTCAAAAGTGCATCACCTGATTAAGTAGTAAGAGGAAATAAAGATAAAACTTTAGAGCTGTTAATCTGTGCATTCAAAAGTGCATCACCTGATTAAGTAGTAAGAGGAAATAAAGATAAAACTTTAGAGCTGTTAATCTGTGCATTCAAAAGTGCATCACCTGATTAAGTAGTAAGAGGAAATAAAGATAAAACTTTAGAGCTGTTAATCTGTGCATTCAAAAGTGCATCACCTGATTAAGTAGTAAGAGGAAATAAAGATAAAACTTTTTCAAACAAACCCACCTTTAAAAATCTTCTAAAAGGACATCCAATATTTTAAGAAAAGAAACATTTAATATATCAAAGTAAATTAAAATATTTCCAGAAAATTTAAGAAAATTAAAATGCTCTACCTACAATATACTTATCATTTGTGTTTATTTTGCAGAGAGAATGAACTTGAACTGACTTAGGGCCCATAAACCAAGTAACTGCAGATCTGAAAGAACTTCAAGTAGTTTCCTCGTGAATGAAGAGCAAAAATCTGAAAGAGGCTGTCATTTTCAAGCTAAGGGTGGTTATAATTATTTCAGACCTGTAACTATGTCTTTCTACCTTACCATGAAAAGTCTAGATATGGTTAAAGTCTTTCCAGATTAATCTGTACAAAGTGATAGATAAGAACATGATACACAGAGGACTTTGGCTAGAGAGGTTACAGTAGCACTTATGTTTCACTACAGTACAGAGACACACTGTAACTACCATTTCTTGAAATGCTCTGTAAACGGACAGGATTGGGGTGGGGAAAAAAAAAAAAGAGGGGAGGGGAAAAAAAAAAAGAGGGGAGGGGAAAAAAGAAACAGCAAGCAATTGATCCGAACAAATAATCCTCAGGGCAAAAATTTTGCAGTCAAGATACAAACAACTGTCAATAGATCACTGAGGGAGGCATACAAAATTTCAGTAAACTGTTACAAGGTACCAGACAGTTGCCAGGCTCAGTATTTTTGTCACTTTGCTGGAACATCAAATTTCATCTAATTAAAGCACCAATTTCTCATATGCAGTCAAATATGAGTTTCTGTGTCTGCACACGATTTAAATGAGCCCAGGCTACCTTCTGTAACAACAGCAGCTATATCTACTATATCCTTAGCTATAATAATTGATTATTAAATCTCAGCCAGATGTGCCTCACCATTTTGAGCAGCTTTAGTTCAGGATATTACTAAATCTACACTGGAAAAAATCCCTACATATTAGGCAGTGAATGATCTTTTAAGAGAACTTTATGGGTATAACCTGCCCAAAAAGAAGCACTCAAAAAGTTAAGGAGTTGCTGCTGCCTGCAGCAGTGCCGAGACAGCCTTTGAAGTTCAGGAAACATAAAGGGCACAGTCAGCAGAGCAAAAGTGAAAGAACGGGGACATATGCCTACACAGCTGTGCAGCTACCAACAGAGCACCAGTGTGGATGGAGGCCAGTGCCTTAGCCACTTGCTCCAGAACATTCTCTCTTTTAACCCAAAAATATGGCTAAAGAGGGAGGAATTTTGCACCATGAGAAACTGCTTTTACATGGCTTGAAAGGATTTCCTCAAGAGTTTCACCTCCAAATATACCTACCATTCACCCAAAACAGTGTCAGGATTTAAGCATTTGAGTAAAGTTATCTTTCTAGGACATGTTCACAAACCTATCAACCATCATACCTTTATTTTTCCTGAGACCAACTGGAAGCGATAGCGTAGGCATCAGTTGTTCAGTGGATACGGTAACTGTATTTTCCAGCCCCTGGAGATTTGATTCTCCCAAGCCACTGTCAGTCAGCACCTTGTCTCGCTTACGCTGCTGACGCTTCTCTCTGTTACTGATTTTTGTTTCCCAGGCTCCTAAAACATCACCGAAATAAAAACATCAAGTAGTAAGTCAGAGAGCAAGGGAAGAGGTTTAGCTTGTTTCATATCATGCAGAAGTTTGAGGGCAGTTTAAACAATCAGACATAGCAGCCAGCTTCAACATTAGTTTGAAAACACAAACACATGGCCAGAGGTAAGTTTTTCTGGATGCAATGTGATAATGTTTTGCTTCACAGAGCAAAACATAAGTAACATGAGGGCCCTACCAATCACAACTTCTCAGGGTTTTTTAAGTTTAACTTAAGTTACTAAATGCTGTTGTTTCAAAGATCAGATTTCCAGATATAATATGAGACTATGGAGTTGTAACAAAATAAATTTCTTATGTTTCTTTATGAAGCAAACACAAGTAAATCTTAAACAGCATACAAGCCAAAACATTTGCATTTTGTGCATGTTTGTGGTCAGTACCTTCATCAACTTCCTTTCCATCTAGACGAGATGTATCCTGAACCGTTTTAGCATCTCCCTTTGATTTCTTTTTTTTCTTTGACTAGAATGAAAATAAAATATTATCTTAAAAATTACTTAGTGGTTAATTATCATAATGATTGAGAATTGCTTCCCCTTCACTAAAAGTAGGACTAAATTTGAAACAGATTTTTCTGAACAACCCTCTGTGAAAGACTTACACAGTACAGAAATGGCAGGTGGGTGGAACATTACTTATGCTACAGAGCACAAATCCTGGTGGAAGAAGCTCTGCTGGTGGCATCACAATCACAGAGGAGTAATGAGCTGTTTAGCAGACAGCTCCCACTCTGGCAAAATTTGTTTTGTGCAGAAGCAAGTATAAAGTTACACATGAAGAAATAAATAGTGCCAGAGATGCCTTTAAAAAAAAAAAGTAAGAAAATTCCAGCTCGGAAATTATTTCAAAACATAAGCTATGCTTAGAGCCCACACATAAAATACTCTTCTTTCCCCTCTCAAAGGTTTTTTCAATTATGGCTTCTTGGATGTAAGAGCTAAGCTAAACAAAGAGTAACAGATATGACTACTGCAAACAGTTTCGGTGCAACAGGTAGCAATATAGTGCTGGCCAATAGCCAAAGAGCACATGAGGAACTCAGCAGGCCTGACAAAAGTCCTTAAGATGCACCGCACCCGATGCAAGAACAATAGATAAATAAACCTTTCTTCCAGATCCCTAATGGTCTAATCATATTCAAAAGAAAGTTGTGTGTTTGCAAACAGAATGGATGACGGTATCTTAACATCCCACAGTATCATTCACAGAGGTGCATCTTAAATAATAATCCCTTATACGAAACAGCAAAAAAGTAAACTACGAAACCCCTGTAGTGTGGTAAGTCACTGAAATAGAAAGAAGGGAAGAAACTATTCAAAGTGTCAAGGGAATTGTAAAACCTATGAAGAGTCATAGATCAGACATTAACCAAAGCTTCCCATCTCACAAACCAGAACTTAAATGACTATCTTGAAAAAATGTGCATGAAATTCACAACTCTGAAGCAGGTAAGAAATACAGAAGCACAAAGGAAGTGTGATTTTCACTGAAAACATACAGCCAAGCACAAAAAAGTAACTATGCCCTTCAGGCCATAGATTGTATATATTCATAGATCTACACACACGCACACGCATCTTTAATCCCATCCATAGATTTACACCATCCATCCCAAGCTACAAAGAGACACATACACAGGGCCCCTTATGACCTTAGCAGGTTTCTAATTAGAAATGTAACAGGTGCCCTGAGAAGCCTTACCAAATGATTATTCAAATAATTAGATGCCTGTACGGTTACTTGTAGCTCAAAGAAAGTTATTTAGTATGCTTTGGCCTGAAGGGTAACAACCTACTCCTGAGACAATCATGCTTTGCCCAGGGTCCAAGAAAGGGATATGAAAACATAATTAGGTTGAATAATCATTCATATAGTGGTACTCATTTAGTGCAGTTGCAGCTCCAACTGCACATTTTAAAATTCAGATAACTATGTTTGCAATTTTAAGGCAAGGCTTGTGTTTAGCATTTAAACACATGATCTACTTAAAAACCTGCAAATAAAGTTATTCAGGTTCAAACATGTTATGTTCTTGGGACAAAACTCAACGAAGTCAGTCTGATATGCAAAACATGAGGAAGAAAAAGAGGTACCCAGCATGAAATTCTAAAGCAAACCTATTACACAAAAAAGTTCTTTATTTGCCAATGCCAAAACCCTTTTGAGCTCTACAGCAAGCTTCACAGAACAGTCTTTCAGCCAAAATACTAACTGCAAAAGAAGTTATTAGAGGGGAGTCAAGTATGTTTATTAAAGCCTCAATGAGCTAAAGAAATGACAATAATCACAAAAAGGGTTGGGCTAGAAAGAACCTCCTTCAGTTCCACCCTTCATGCCATGGGCAGAGACACCCTTCACTAGACCAGGTTGCTCAATGCCACATCCAACTGGGCCTTGAACACAGCAAGGGATGGGGCAGCCACAACTTCTCTGGGCAACCTGTTCCAGTGCCTCACCATTCTCACAGTATACTAGTTTCTGACCGTTAACACACAATCAAATGTTTTTCCAAAACTTCTAAGCAGGCTTACAACAAATGCATTTTGTTGAAGAAGGTAAGCCAGAAATCCATCACAGTGGGAAAATTCCACGCAAAATGTTAGCAAAAGAATGGAGTATCAAAGTCCTATCAAGTATATCCACGTTGCCTACAAATGATACCATATACGATAAGGCAAGAAGATACTAGTCCTCACAGTGCAAAAAAATAACAGTGCCATTAATATGGTTATCTCCTAGATAACACTGCAGATCAACATTTAAAAAGATGTTTTTAATGCAGCTGTTCAATTTCCATACGAAAAAGCTCACACCAGACTTCAAAGCCTGTATTTGTTATCAAAAATTAAGAACTCTAATCACTATTGGATACATCTGGAAAAAGAACTAAGCAGGCACATGGCCTTAATCCTTTGAATAGTAGTCCCCCAAATGTTAGACCGTTTACAAGGCATCTAACAATACTGTCATTATGCTGCATCTCCACAGAACCCCTGAAGATGAAACAGAAACTTAAATTTCTGTAGGCTTAACACTGTCACATGGTGAATAGAGATATCAGTGTTTACTTGGGGGGAGGTGGGGGGTTTGCTTGACAAACATTGTGTGATAAGGCATGATCTCAGATGTAAAGAAAATACTACTTTTTTACATCTTTCCAAAGCCAAATCAGATTAGCCCTATTCATAGTAAGAAATATGCCTCTTCAGTCATGTAAGTAACAGAATTTTAAATCACAAATAGAGTTATCAGATACTGAAATAACAAGCATTAAATGTTGACATTGTCATTTTGTACCCATAACTGACCTTTTCATTCTTCTTTTCTGTGTCCGCTGGCTGCTTTATATTGTCTTTACGGACAGTTTGTGTTACTTCATCTTCAGATACATCAAGGAAGGACCGTCCATTAGGCTGTGTAAACAATAAATGTAAATAATAAAACAATTGAAGAAAGTAGATGATGCAAAGCTCAAATTATACTATTACTGAAATGAAATTACTTGTTGACTGGAAAATGCTCATACAGTTATTGAATAAAGATTACAGAATAAAGCAGACCAAATTGTGAATTAGTGCTCAAAATATGTACTGCAATTTATTTATTTATTATATTTACCAAACACAGAAATGAAAAAAGAAAGAAAAGAGGTCTCCTCATTTCATCTCACTCCTACTCAACTCAGGAATTGCATATCAAAAGGTAAATTTCTGAAAGTTACCAGCTTTTTAAGTTCTCTGTAGCTGTTCCAAAAGCTGATTCGGAACATCTACAGCTCTATGTGACATAAATTACCTAATTAACCCAATTACCACTTCGTAGCAGTTCAGCAACAGGCTGAATTTTTAAAAGTGACTTTACCTTAACCAATCACCTGCAATTTCTATGTATATGCTTCACAACTCACTTCCTTTACAAGTTAAAATTCATAGCAGAACAGAAATTAGAAGTCAAATGTGAAGCATGACTAAGCACAACATCCCACTTGTTCATTTCAGACAGATTTGATTATAGGCATTACATTAGTCTACCATTTTCCCCTCACATAATAAAGGAAAGAAAAATAGCATGCATTATTCTACATCTAAAGTTAAATCTCTGGACAACCATTAGATTAGTCTTTACCATTACCTTTGACAGCAAAGGCATACACCTTAGCCTATATATTCCCTGTACAAAAAAGTAGTAAGTTTAAAGTTCTTTATTGTAAACAAAAAACTATGACTGAAATTACTGTGCTTAAAGATGAGAATAAGCATACATTTTACTACTGTCAGCCATTAATTTCGCTGAGTGAAAAACAATTTTCAAGAATAGTAATTGACAGAGTCCACACAAATGTCACTGATTCCCATTCAGAATGACTCAGATAAATTATTAACTGACAATTAAATTAGCATAAATAACTTCAAAGTTTAATTCCTGCAATTGTTTTAAAATAAAGTTCAAGCTATATTACCTTTAGCTATTTTTTCTTATTAAAAAAACAAAAGCTATTTTACTCTGCATCACACAAACTAATTGCTTTCAAGTAAAACAAAAGCTGTATCACAACTTAGTGTGGCTTATTCCTTCAAAAATACTAGATCTGATCCTCAGTTTAACTGTTACAGGTATTTAAGTCTTCCATGTTCTATTATGCTTACAAACCACCGCTGGCATGATTTCACTAGTAGTATTGCTTACTGTAGTTAGCAAGCATGCCAACTTCTTAGAAGTAACTATTAATAGAAATTGAAAGATCAGGTCACCTAACCCCTCCTCTCCTGCAACAACCAGCTTTAAACTAGACTTCTCATATCTAAGATGCAATACATTTCCCTCAGCATTCTGAAAATTAAGTATGTTTTATACATCTGTCTTGGAACTCTGAAAGTTCTTCTCAACTAAGCTCAGAGTACTGAATTCCACAGGGATACAAAAGACCTGATATTCAATCTTGAAAATAACTCATTGCCAAAAATCAGTTCTTGTGCCTCTGTGTTCTCTAGATTGTTTAGCAGTAGAATTAGGTAACAGATTTGATGCATCTATTATTGGACTTGTGTCAAAAAAGTTTACAGCCAACTAACTTTTAAAATTTTGTACCTTGATTTGCTTTTTTGCTACTACATATATATCTTAAATTAAAAAAAACCCCTCAAACACTTTCTTAATCCCTCCAAATTTTCAACAGATAAAAGTTCTACATAATTAAAAAAAAATTCAGCTGTTTTTGTGAACTAATACACTAATTTATATCCTTTAAGAACCCTCCGGAAAATTCATCCTCTTGACTGTTTAAAATGCTGCCTGATCCTCTGATCATGTAAACAAAAACCTTTAAAAGTGTCTTTAAAAACTTGCACTTTGATACATTAAGGGGGAAACGTATCCCCAAATAGTCTTCTTTTCAGTGGAAGCTTTCCACATTTATTTTCTGCCCACAGATGAATCACAGAATTTTAACCAAAATCCATGTGACCATTTTTGGATATACCAAAGACAGCAAGAGAAGCGGGAAAGAAAAAAGCTTTTCTGTAGAATTCAGAAATCTTTTGTTTTTAAAAAGACAACCACATGAAAAAAAATAATTAATTAAATTTGTGTAATTTATTATTTTATTTGCCTTTCCCCCTTCATCCTAAGGCCTCCAGGTACAATGCNCAAAGGATAACTCAGTTTCACACTTCAAACAGCAGTAACGAAATTGCTGTAATCTCAGTCTTACGTGGCTGTATTAGCTAAAGTCCTCAGTTACACAGTAAAGAGTTCTCTCTGCTTAGAATATCTTTGGCCAATGAAAGAATACATTTACCAATATTTTCTGTANAATCTTTTGTTTTTAAAAAGACAACCACATGAAAAAAAATAATTAATTAAATTTGTGTAATTTATTATTTTATTTGCCTTGCCCCCTTCATCCTAAGGCCTCCAGGTACAATGCAACAAGGCGAAAACAGTGCTGTCAACAACAGTACTGATTATTGAACGCTTTTCTCACCTGATGACCTTAAAATTTCAATATTTAAGCAAATTTTTTTTCACACAATTCATCAGAGGGTGTTAAGATACACTAAAAGTAGAAAAAGTTCTGCTGAGGCTGTCAAAATGAAAAATAATCTTTAAAAGTAGCACAGCGCAAAGGATAACTCAGTTTCACACTTCAAACAGCAGTAACGAAATTGCTGTAATCTCAGTCTTACGTGGCTGTATTAGCTAAAGTCCTCAGTTACACAGTAAAGAGTTCTCTCTGCTTAGAATATCTTTGGCCAATGAAAGAATACATTTACCAATATTTTCTGTACGCTTCTCTTCAGAAAGAAACTAAGCAGTTTTCTCTTTGAGCCCTGTAGAATTCTATAGCTCAACTTCTGCCCTTTGACCATTACCACACAGACAAACCAATATGGGATTATCAGCTGAAAGTATCAAGTCATTTTACAATCTATCTCTGCAATAAGCATTAAGCAGTCACAGGCCAGAAAGTTCTTTCAAGCAGACCAAGTATGAAACGTTTTCAAATGAATGCAAATAACTTTACTAGACTGTGCAGCCTTTACTCTCCAGGTGTACTTCAAACAATAGGAAGTATATAGCCAATTTGGTATTTTCCACATCTACAAATAGACAAGTGTGAATGGCTTTCTAAAGCTGTACCAAAGCACAGAAGACAGCTAGTTTCCAGTTTCTGTGGTGTTCTGCAGATGGCACAGAAACTACGTAAGAACTTCATCTTTTTCTGCTGAAAGTTTAAAAAGAAGGAGAGAGGCACAGCAATTATTCAGAAGAGAAAATAATTAAAATTAAACATCAAGTGATTTTTGGATAGTGTGGTGGTTTGGTTTTTAGGTTTTCCTGGGAGACAGATCACATGGTTTGCTGTATCCAAATGAAGTATTCCATCCCATTTTACGTCAGCTTAGATATAAGAAGGGATAGACGAAGGGATTGTCCAAGGCCAACTGGACAGATAGAAAAAAAACACATGGGACCAAAGAACTGTGAGAGGAGAAAGAACACTGACTCTTCCAGGAGTTTGGAAAAGCAAACAAAACCCAAAAACCAGCAGTTTCAGGTTTACCACTCAGAATCTGAGGTAAGGATACCATATTACCTTGCTCCAAGCAGCTGGAGAAAACCAGAATTCTCTCTTTGTAAATTATAATGCCAATGAATGCTCAGCAGTTGCAGCTCCATTTTTTTCTCAGCGTACTCATAGCAAGTAAATACACACAATCTCATAGCTGCTACTGTATCCAGTCAACACAGTGCTATACAACTAATCTTACTTTACTAAAAACACGAGGTAAGTTGTACCCTATTTATACAAGAACTCAATAAAGCCACATGCAAGAAAGAAAGGTATTAATACTCTTCCTCAGAAAAGGTACAGTGAAGAACATTTCTGAACCTGAGTGATGAATGTTATGCATCACCTGCCACACAATGAGCTCAGTAATACTGTATTAAAGTAACCCTACAGCTTTTAATTAGACATCTGTAGTGTGTTCTTAATGCTACAGACCAGTTGCTCTAAGCTTTCTGAAACACCCGCAGTGGAAATCTAGACCATGGCATGGCAAGCCCTGTAGCAAATCTACTGGTAATAGGCTTACTCTTTTCCCCTCTTAGACCTCAGTATTAGCATCACCATACACAAACCCACAGGACAAAAATGATCAGGCTACAATCAGTAATAATTTTTGTTGAGTCTTTAAATTTCCAATGTTATTTTGCTAATTTTTGACATGAGAGTCGGAAAACACTGGGACATGTTAATACTGGTCTCTCTGAACTTTGGAAAACCACAGGCAGACCTATTAAACTTCGCCACTGGTATGAATTTATTTGCACTACAGTTCATGATTCAGTTCATGCCTTTTCTTTTGAGGAAAGGTGGGCCTTTTTTCATCTTTGCATGGAAATAATGAATACAAAGTACTACAAAACTAATTTTAATAATCTTAAAAATATAGAATAACAGCTTAAAAACAACTTTATTCTTTTGATTATGAAAAGATTTGCTCTTACATTTCCCAAACTTTATTCCATGCCTGCAGAAACCAAGCTTGAAATAGCACAATTATTTGTATTAATTAATACAAGTCTGCTTCTACGAAGCTCTATACTATAACGCACTGTCAACTTAACAGTATATATATGCACATAGTCACTCTGTCTTCTATTGAGGCACTTTTTATTTTCTTCAGTGATGACTTGCAAGAGCTTATGCTTTATTTCCATATTGGAATTTAAACAAAATAAACCAAACAAATTCTAAATAATTTCTAGGATTAGTTTCTGTTTTCAAGAAGGCATAAAAGATATGCTAAGCCTTGAAAAATCTGCTGTTCAAGATGGAAAAAAAAAATAACAACTTTAGCATGCTTTCTCCAAAATGGAGACCCTAGCTACACTGGAAAGATTCCGAATCACAGTGTTTCCTCTTCTTGGTGCTCAGGATTCAGACTCTTAAGACTTACAGAAACAACTTCAGTAGTTCACTGTTCAAAGACAGGTTGGTAGCATATGCAGACTTTCTGTTTAAGATGTTCTAACCTTAATTTCTCTTTAAAAAAATCCCCAAACTTCTCAAATCTTAATATTTCCACAGACTCAAATGAAGATACAAACCCACTGTCTCTACTTTTTCTGGTCATTAGGGAAACAATTCAGATTTTATAGAGCAAGATATAATTATACGACACAGTTGTAACAGGCAGGGGACATCTGCTACACTTTCATTCCTATAATCCATTTGGACATAAATAGGATTACAAACATCCTAACAATATAAAAGCTATAGAAGCAATCCCTTCAAGCCCCAAAACTCTGACAACCGAAAGCTCTAAAAATACAGTTAAATTTCTCTGCATTCTACTAATTTTTTCGTAAGTGGATGCATACTGTGAAAGATGGAGGGTTCCCACACCACATTCTGAGGATATAAAAAAAAAAAGTTACAGGAATGATCTGCTTTTAAGGGGCTGCTAAGACACAGATTTCTTTATTGAAGGAGATGATCCTTATCATAACAACTAAATCAGACATATTCCTACTGAGGCAAGCTCACCGCAAGATCTGACATTAATATGTTCCATCGAAAATACACAGCAAAAAGCTTACTCAAGTTTGAATCATCACAGCACTTACGAGGCTTAGAATGCTGCTTCCATTAGTCTTCAGTACCTTCATTAGTACCCGCCTAGACTACAACTCCGGTTTTGAAATTCTAGGCCGTACTAAGGTCTCCACTATTGGGTCCTAACCAACGCTTTCATATAATTTTCCCCCCATATAAAACTTCTAAAAAGAAACGAGCCTTTTCTTCATCACCCAGAACCATTAATATGTAATTTCCGTGTGTGCGCGCTGTCCCTCCAGGTTTTCAGAGGGACCAAATAACCCAGACTACACGAGAGGACTCCAGAGCAGCCAGGGCCCCCCATCCCTTCCACAGGCAGACATCGCTCGGCGGCTCCCGGACCTTATACGATCGGTCCCCCCCTTCCCACCGGTGCCCATGGGACCGGCGAGCTGTTCACCGGGCGGGGGCACGGAGACTGGCCCGAGGGAGGCTCGGGGCCGCTCTCCAGGCGCGGCCCCCTCGCCGTCCCGCAAGGACCCG
>VXAU01004218.1:235660-294105 GCA_013399695.1 Formicarius rufipectus | reverse complement strand
AGGCCTCGGGAGAGCCGCGCCGGCCCGCCCGAGCCGGAGGCGCCGGGAGGGGAGGAAGGGGGGAGCTGCAGGGAAGGAGGGAGGACGGGACGCGGTGGGACGCGGCTGCCTCAGCCCCGGGGGCGCCCGGGTCTCCTCCTCTTCCTCCTCTGCCCCCTCCCCGCCCTCCTCCTCGCGCGCGACGTCACGGCCCCGCTGCAGCGCGCGGACCGCGTCGCGGCCACAGCACCGCCCCCACCCCGCCCGGCCCGGCCCGCCCAGCACAGGGCGGTGCCCGCGGAAGCGCCGGGGATCCGACGTGGCAGGGGGAGAGAGGGTCTGGAGTAGAGCTGCGCCTGTCCAGGGCTTGGGAAAGAGCCCCAAGATCATCGCGCCCAACCCGTGGCCACCCACTGCGATGTCAGCGGGACTTTCGGTCTTTCCTTAAGCGCCTGCAGGGACGGTGACTCCACCACTTCTCCGACCTGCCCATTCTAGTGTATAGTCACCCTTTCTGTGTAGAAATTCCTCCTGATGTCCAACCTTAACCTCTACTGGCACAGCTTGAGGCCATCTCCTCTCATCCTAGTTGTCTGGGAGAAGAGGCCGGCCCCCACCTGGCTACAACCCTCTTTCACAGAGCTCTAAGGAGAGAGAAGGTTCCCCTTGAGCCTTCTCCAGGCTAAACACCCCCAGTTCCCTCAGCTGTTCCTCACAGGACTTGTGCTCCAGACCCTTCACCAGCCCCAATGCCCTTCTCTGTACCCGCTCCAGCCTCTCCAGGTCCTTCCTGCACTGAGGGCCCAGAATGGGACACAGTGCTCAAATTGTGGCCTCACCAAGGGGGCAATCCCTGCCCTGGTCTAGGTGGCCATGCTATTGCTGACACAGGCCAGGATGCCATGGGCCTTCTTGGCCACCTGGGCACGCTGTGAGGGATGGCCCATGTGCTTGTGTCCCTGGCCTGGCTGTGGGAGTGCATTTCCACAGCACGCATCACTGACCAACCCTATTTTCGTGTGCGGTTGCCTTGGAAGGGCAGCACAGCTCCAATGCAGCTGCACTCACTGCTGGTGTCTCTGGTGTCACAACCAGTGTCAAACCCAGAGCAGCCAAGAGGCCATACCACAGGCCTCTGTGACTTGCAGGTAGACAGTCCTCCCTGTCAGGCTTCAGAGGCTGGGATCTAGCCCCCTTGGCAGCCACCTCTTCTGTGGAGGTGGCATTTGAAAATGTTGCCAATGAACACTCCCAAACCCCACAAATGTGTGCTTTTATTTATTTCTCAGTATATTAGACTAGGTAATACAGCATAGGTATTGTTTATGACCCACATTTTGTAAGATTTTTAACTTCCACAAATTGGCTTAATATATTGAATTAAGTATCTATGAAAAGTACAGCTGTGTATATCACAATGAGAGTTATTTTGTTACTATGAAATCCAAACCTGTTTCACCATGAACTGCAAAAATGAGCCCCCAAAAATTTGACCCCAAATGCATTTCTCAATTTTTCAGAAATCCAGTCTCACAGCATCCAGAGTTCCTGCAGGATTTGAGCTGTCAGAACCTCTTTTTTTGTTGAGTGGCTTTGTTGTGTGGCTTTACAGTGACTGTAGTCTCACTTCTGTGGTGTGTTGTTGGAAAGTAACGTTGTGTTCTATTGCTCCCATCTGCACTTTGACTTATAAAAAATATTCCTTGCTCATAGCCTGCTAGAAAAATATTTTGGTTTAATACATTGAAATCTGCATGGAATACTTAAAATTTTGAATGCAGTAAAATAATTTTCATTTGTTTAGGCAGCACAGTGTTAGCTTACTCTGCTTTCTATACTAATAACTTTATTTTGTAAAGTCAGTATATCTTTTGTATACAAGTATTTATGTTTTTAATGCTTTCAAAATTTCTTAGAAAAATAGTCCCGACTTGCTTCAAAGCCCTGTTTTTTTAATGATACCACCTTCCTGTAGGGAACGGCCCAGAACTGGCCACAGCACTCAAGGTGCAGCCTTGCCAGTGCCAAGTATAGAGGGAAAATAACTGCCCTGGTCCTGCTGACCACACTATTCTGGATACAAGCCAGGATGCCACTGGTCTTCTTGGCCACGAGGGCACACTGCTGACTCAAGTTCAGCCTCTGTTGACCAGTACCCCCAGGTCCTTTTCTACCTGACAGCTTTCCAGTCACTCTTCCCCAAAGCTGTAGTGCTGCTTGGGGTTGTTGTGACCCAAGTGCAGGACCCACTTCAGCTTTGTTGAACCTCCTATGATTGGCCTTGGCCTATTGATCTAGCCTGTCCAGATTCCTCTGCAGAGCCTTCCTATCCTCCAGCAGATGAACTCTTCCACCCAACTTGGTGTTGGCTGTGACCTTGCTGAAGAGTGACTTTATCCCCCTGTCCAGATCATTGATAAAGGTGTTAAAGAACTGGGTCCAATACTGAGCCTTGGAGAACTCCACTAGTGATCAACTGCCAACTGAATATAGTTCCATTCACCATTTCTATCCATCATCCACTAAGAGGGTCACCATGTCATAGAAGGAGATCAGTTAGTCAAGACTGTTTACATTTATCAGAAAATATTAATTACCTTTGTACCATTTGTTGCACATTTTAGACACTGAACAATTATAAATATTTTAAGATACTTGTTTAAGGTATTTGTTTAAGGTGTTTATTTAAGGTGTTACACTATGTAGATAGAGGTGAAAGAACACCCATTACAGAGTTTTAGTTTTAAAACACATTAACTGAAAAAACATGCCTAACAAGTTTGAAAACATCACTCAGCTAAAGTGAAGGTTTTTTTATTTTTATTTTTAATCGAAGCCATAGAACAGTAGATATTGTTCCTTTTGAAAAAAAAACACTGCAAAAATCTGGTGGGGCTGAATTCCACAAACCATGCTGTAGGTTTTCAGTGCAGCACCGTGGCACCATCAAGTGGCCGCACTGTGAAAAGCCGAGTGCTCGTAGGAAACACATTTCTGTGTGGAAAAAATGAACAATGGAAGCAGATTCTCACCTGAAAATAGCCACTTTCGGTTTGATTCAGCTGGTGAAGTAAGTTATTCTGAAACGAATATATAATTTTTTACTTTGAACTAATGAGATACAGCCATAAATAGGCATAAAGTTTTTAGCAAGTTGAAATATTGTGAAGAAAGTTTGTGTGACTTACTGAAACTGTTAGGATCAAATATACTACTCTAAAAGTATTCATCAAATAAAGAAAACATTCCTTTTCATACTAATTTCAATGTTTATATTAGTCTAGTATTAATCTTCAACTGCATGAATAAATTTGATCAAAGATGCCCTAAGGACTCCTCTAGCAATCCTAATACAAAACATGATCTTTCTTATGTCATTCTTCCAAAAATCACAGCATAAGGCTGAATGATACATTACAAAAGAGAAAATAATGACAAAACCAAGAAGAATGGGGACAAACAATTTTATTTTTTGAATCTAATCTTTGTTGACTCTGTGAACATTCTTTGTTTTACCACAACTGCTATTAGACATACCTTACACAATACATTTCCACAACCATATTTAAAAATCAGCACCTCTCGTTTTTCACGATATGAGGGAAAACAAACTATTGCTTTGCAGTCTCAAAATACATGTTTCATGTGGTCTTTATGATTATCTGGAACAGTATTGAAACCATGTGTCTTGCAGCTCTATACATTCTTTAGACTAGTAGTCATATGGATACAGCAGAAGCAAATTAAGCCTCTCAGCAGTTAAATAAGCAGAATCTCAACAAAACATATTTAAGGTTTCTCTCGTGATACGAAGTTGAAAAGAATCTTGACGAATAGGCAGTTTTGCTGTCTTATATGGATCATGTCTTTGAGTTGCTTTAAGGTGAACTCAGTACATAATTCTTTTGAAATACTGAAGTAGATACTCATTATTTATCCTGAAGGAAGGAGCAAAAAAAAACCAAAAATCTCCAATCCAAGAATCACCATCCTTGATGATGTTAACAAATAGCCAGGGAGGGGATGAGTATTCTGCAGACAGTTTTCATTGAGAAATTATTTGTCTGGCTCATGGCTGAGTATCTTGGGCTAAGACTTAGCCCAGGCTATGGAATGGGGTTAGAGTTAAGGATAGGATTATTTGAAGGAGCATCATCATTCCTAGAGATAGTGTGATACTTCCAAGGGAAGACAAAGAGGTTTAGGACACAAAAAAGTTCTTCCCCAAGGCAGTTTTTATTCAGGCTGTGGATGGGCATTTAGGGGAAGGTGCAGCTGATGTCTGAGGTTAACATTACATACATATTTGGGAAAGAGATAAAACCCAGCGCTTCGGTTCATGTGGGGCAGAAAAGGAGCAGCCTACCCTAAGGGTTAGACTGCAAAAATACTTATTCCCTGAAATCTCTTTAATGTGGGTGCTAGTTCAGGGTTTGGAGCTAAGGCTCAACCCATCCTTTGTGTTCAGACTAAGTTATAGTTTTAACAGGGCAGAACCTAGAGCTCCATATTGATAGAAAGATTTGCTGTAGGAATTCTCTTATGAGAACTTATTCATCATGGCTACGACTTGAAGTCTTGGGCTAGTCTCTGTTGGTATCAGGAGTTAGAGCTGGGGCTACAGTTATGCTTAGGGTCAGAAAACGGGCAAAGTTTGAATCTCTATTTGGATTGAAGCAGGAAAAGGGCTGCAGAAAAGAATTGTTCTCAGGGAAGTTTCTTGTCTGGTTGATAGTTAGGAGCTTTAGGCTCAGTCAGCCTGAACCTACAGTTACGGATCTGATTATGTTCAGCTTTGGGAAAAAAGAGAAAGCAAAGAGTTTTCTTTGGTCAGGGCTTGGAAAGGGATTGCCAAAGGAAGAGAGAGGACAAAAATACTTTTTTCTGAGCACGTGTTCACCTGGGCTATGCCTTGGGAATGCTGAGCTAGACCTCACCTTCCACCTAGGTTTGGGATAAGGGTTGGAAGAGACACAAAGAGTGGGAACTCCAATTTAGTCCAGTTAAGTCTTGAAAGGGGCTATCGAAGGTAACACTGAAGTGCCAAAGAATTATCTCCTGAGATCTTGTGCTGTGCTTCAGCTGACTTGAGGGCATACTTATTTGAGTCATGGCTAGGATACTTAAAGTCACATCCAACACAATGTCTGGGGTATTTGTGACTAAATTTCCACCAACACATGGGTTTGGAATTAGGAGAGAGAAAAAGCAGAGAGAGAGGCTCTAAGGGAGTTGCCAAAGGAAGGTGTATGTTGAAAAAAAAATATTGTTCCCTAAAAGCTTGTTCACCTGGGACATGACTGATGGTCTTGGACTAATGCTCAGTGGTCTCACTCATCTCAGAGTGGTCAATGATTTCAGCAAGAATGAACAGTTTCAGTTTTTATGATGCAGTGCTTCAGGAAGGATTTCTTTCCTAAGGGAAGAGTTCAATTATATGAATAATCCACGTCCCTCTCTGACCTTGGAAGTTCACCTTATTTTTTTTTCCTGTTGGCATGATCAGCTTTTTGAGTTGACGCAACATCTAAAATCAAAATTCACTGTTAGGGAGTAATGTGTTCTTCAAAGTCTTTCTCAATTTTAAATTATTTTTCATTATAGTTCACATTCTTGTGCATGACCATATCATTCAAATACAGAAATATTCTGATAAAAATAATAAACTTAATTCCCTGTATGATGGAGAAATCTGTTCTCATTAAACCTTTGACATAAATAGTGTTTAGTCATCAAAGCTAAGTTGTCATTTTGACTGATAGACCTCATAAGTGTCTTGGTGAAGAACACTTTGGCAGACTGCTAACGTTCAAATTTCTATCAGCTCTAAGCACTGAGAAAAATAAACTTGCCACCCAACTGAGAAAAACCCTTTGTGTTAATGGAAATGGCACTCACAAAGGAAAATGTCTCTCTTTCAGTGAGCTTTAGAGGTAGCATAGCAAGGGCACCCACAGGAAGCCTCATCTGGTCGTTTTCTCCTGACAGCTTATGTAGCACAGTGCTGTGAAGCTTGGGCATCCCTGGCTGTGAGGTCCACCACAAAAAAGACTTGGTTTTGGCAGCTGTACTCTTGGAAACCCAGAAAACCCAAACCCTTGCTGGACAGAGGATATAATGTGTTTTCAGTCAATTTTTTTAGTGGATGGAAAGCTGTATAATCCCACGGGAGGAAAAAAACCCCATGAGTCAATCATGAAACTATAAATAATACATCAGCCATTTGTGAATTCAATCTGAACTGTCAGTCCTAGATATGACTTTTCCTAACTTTTGGGTACTTGACTTGGCATTTTTAGTTATTCTTAGTGTGAAAATTTATACACCAATTAGAATTTTTAGAAAATTAAATAGGTAAAAAAGTTGTCCTGATTTTAAAATCTACTTCAGTTTGAAATTATTCTGATACAGAGTGAAAACCTCAACCTCATTTAAAACTTGATGAAACATGACTCCCTGAAAGGCCACACTGTCTGTAGTATATGTGTCTATGGTGCTCAATAAAACAATCCCAGGGATTGTTTCAATTCATGGCTCTGGGGTGGCACACACTGGCTCACCCTGTTTTAACTCATGCTGCCTTAACTGATGGGCTGTGTGCATACTGAATACATTGTCCCTCTGAGTTTCATTTGGGTGCCATGTGACACTCCTATGACCCTAAGAAATAACTGCTATTTTTTGGAAGGGTTTTTTAGGTTGAGCTGTCAGGAACAATGTGAGGGCTGTGTTGCAGCTTGCCAGAGTGAAGTTTTCAGAGAATGAAATTGAGGGGTGCATGCTGTGTGCTGTAAGGATCTGTGAAGATGCTTCAACGCATAAGGATTGTGTAGGTCAGAGAAAGCCAAACCTTGTCAACAGTGTTTATTGTAAACTATCCTGAGCATGCTGTCTGAGTTTTGGTTGGAATTAGCTGGAGTGATCCAAACCAAGCTCAGGATGCAAATTTCCTCTTACAGCGTTAGCCAAACTCGGCTTGAAAGCCTAAAGTAGAGAGTGGAAGACCACCTAGATATCTATGGAATTTGTGCATTAGCTGCCAGACCAATGCTTTTTGGTAATCATGTAGTTGTTACTTAATCATTCTGTGTATGGTTTTGATCTAAACCAGAGAACTGTTATGCAAAACATTCACATATAGATTTGCAGAGTAAATGAAATTGAAGTGACTCATCTATTTCCATCCCCTGCATGAAGCAAGGCTAACTCTGGAGTTTGATCAGCCTTGTCCAATCAGGTTTTGAAAGTCTCCAAGAATGGAGATTTTTCAGGTTCTCTAGTTTCACATGCCAGTGCTGGGCCACAGTTTTGGGAAAAAGATTATCTCCAGCTGGAATATCCTGTGATGTTGCTTGCAGCCTCTTATCTTTTTGCTGTGCACATCTGAGAAGAGTTTGGTCGTGTTTTCTCTCTAACTCTTCTTTAGTGAGCTGAAAACAAGAGTTAATTTCCTCTTAGTCTTCTCTTTTCCAGTCTAACCAAAACAAGCTGGTATGTTCCAACCTTCTAAGCATTGAAAAAATACTGAGAAAACAGTGAATTTTACACTTAGAAAATAGATTGTAGAGCCTGAAATCAGTATGGAAATGCAAAGAAAGCTTGGAAGTAAACAGATACTTTGGGCTGAAAGCTAAACCTGAACAAAGGCAAAAATCCCTTGCTGAAAAGTCAAAACTAATTTTGGGCAATGAAAATGTGAAATATGCCCTTCCCCCACTCCCTCCCCATTTCTTTCAGAATCTGTCTTTTCCTTAGACTTTTTCTTGTTTTATATATTTTTCAAATGAGAAAATGTTATTTTGAAACAAAATTTTGTATTTTAGAGCTTTTGGCATTTCTGAGCAGAAATATTTTATTGCAGAGATGTTGAACTATTTCAAACTATATGGATTTTCCACCCTGTCTTCTAAGTGAAACTGCTACTCAGCTGTTTGACTCAAATTTATGAACACGTTCCTTTAATTGTTTTGCCATATTCACTATTAATTGATTTTTCTGTGTGTTGGATTTAAGAAGCATTTTATAGCTTCCAAAAGGTGAGCAGGCCTAAGCTTTTAATTAAAAAAAGTGAAAATCTAAAATGTCATAGGAGCTGAATTCCACATATTTTTCAAAGCATGTTTGTGATCATGAACTGGTGTGATACAAACACTGCTGACTGCACACTGAATTTCTGAGCAGCATCCCAGCCTTCTACCTGCAACTACACTGTCTCTGTGCCATCAGAACATCTTACTGGTCCGTGTCATTTGACCTTAAGAAAATTCTGCATGTCCTCTTACCTTCTTTTTTTCCATTCTATTTGTAAAGTCCCTTTGAAGTAACAAAACAATGAAAAATGGTCCTCTAACCTAAAGACTAACTTTTATGATACTTAGGTTTATTATGTGTCATTTATGCAGACTATTCAACACTTGCTGCTCCATTTTTTACTGTGTCTAGAAGAGAGATTCTATTTCCTGTATTAAAATCATGGTCTCAAATCCTCTCATGGAGTGTGGGTTATCCTTTAGGGAATTCTTCTCAAAAATAATAAGAAAATATTCTCAGTACATCAGCAGTCTGTGTGCATTAGGGAAGAAATAACATTTCTTTGCAAGAAAATGGACTCCTACTAAAATCCAAGCTGATACGATTATGCATTTGTCAAAGTACCTCCAATAGCTACATGCAATTCAGGATCTTGATGCCTGGATAGTCTTTTGAAGTAGCTCTATTTATGATTACTACTTTTAACAAAGTTTTCTTGGATAAATCCTGAAATACTACAATGATTGTAGTATCATTTAACAGTAATGGAGAGAGGAGATTTAAAAAAATGCCAGTAGATTGTTCATTTATTCTACAGGGCACAACTGACATACTGAATCCTTCAAAGTGGATGTTAGGTGTTTTTCCTTTCTAGTCGGCACCGCTTCTTTTACTGCCATTTCTGCAACCTCATCTACTTGTCTTCTGACTGACTGTCCTCCCAGACCTTCCAGTTCCCCATGTTTTTCATTTCAGAGTTATGCCTGCACTCTTGCCCTTTTCCAAATTCATAGTCCCTGTAACTAATTCTTGGCTTTAAAAAAAAAAAAAATTATTAAAATTGTACTGCTATAATATATAACATAACTGAATAAGAAACAGAAACTAAAATATAATGTAGTTTTAAAGTTTGCTAGCCTTTACTTGAGTTACTCTGTGGGTGTGTTACATCTTGTTTTCATCCGGTCTGTGTTATCATGCTGTGGTAAATTGGAGTTGCTAGAGAGTTTCCTTAAACTGGTGAAGAATTGATAGGGCTGATTTGAACTCCTGAGCTGAACCTCTTGCTTACCTTCCATTTGGCTCAAGCAAGGCTCAACAACTGAATGATGCTTGGAGCAAAGCGGGGGCCTCACAGCCAATATTGTTGCAGAGAAGCATAGAAGAGCACACACACCTCTGGATCAGCCAGTGGTCTCACTACCCCTTCACTGTGCAAAGCAAGCCTTCTTATAAATATGGTCCTTTAGGGACGTAAGTATGCACACAAAAAACTCTTCTGGTGAACATCAGACAGTCTTTAATGCTTTCTTCGTAGGTGGAGAAGGACCAAAGTGTTTCATTTACTCTTTGTATCAACTATAAATTCTGAGTGAAAGTAACCAAGACCCTCATTGAGCCCTTTTTGCTTAGTAACTTTCACCCTCCTAAGAAGGCAAAAAAAAAGAGAAGGTTCCTTAGATGTGTGACCACAGCCACCAAAACCCCACTTAGAACATGAAATTGTATCCTCCTTTTGGGATGGACTAAAAATTATTGTATAAAAGAAGAAGGGACTGGGGACCAAAAATGAAAGAAAAAAGATAAAAGAAGGGGGATGGAAACATCTCTGCTTGTTTGCGATTGGTCAGTAAATTGTGTCTCCCCTCTTTCCCAAAGGGATGTCTTTAGAAGCTTTGTGTTTTGAACTGTATTGGAGCAGACTCAGGAATATTTATCTACACACAAACACACACATATTTTTTATTTTTTAAAGATCCCTGTTACTGTACCTTGGCTTGCTACACTTATTGTTATTGTTGTTTTTGTTATTGTTGGCTGAACTTCGCGAACAAAGATTTTTGGGATGAGCCTGCGCAATGGATTTTTTAGGTGAGGCACAGTGTGCGCGGAACTGGCCCCACCCCGTTTACTCCTGAGGCTTATCTGCCACAACCGAGAGCAGCTCGGACAGTGACAGCCAGTTCCTCCAGGATTCGAACCGGCGTCCTCAGAGGAGGAGTGGTACACTTATTAATACACTGTAGTTATTGCATTTACCACCAGTAATCCTGAACCTGGTTGCCTGTTGTTTTGATAATCCATACTATTTGTGATTCTGGATCATGGGAGTTCTTATTGAACTCATTCAGAGCTGTAGTGTCAGAGTGGTAAATCACATTATTCATGAATCTGTGCTCTCACAAATTCTTATTGAATGTGATGGCACTCACGGAGTCAAAACTGCAGTATTTGTGAACCTGTGCTCATGAAAGTTCTTATTGAACATGACCAGACTTACAGTGCTGAACTGGTTATAATCAGAAATTAAGCTCAGCCACACCCAGCCTCCCTGATCTCCAAGGACCAGCTAGAACACAAGAAGGTCTATTTTCTGTCACATTTCTGTACTCTTAAGGCAACAAGTGCAAGTGCTCAGGGCAAGTCAATATATTTTATTTATTTTTTTATTTATATGGATTTTTTTTTTCTTTTTTTTTTTATGGAGTTAGGTACACTGGCATCCCCTTTATGTGTGCTTTGGGACAGCTCTGCAACATTGCTTTTCATTGCTGCTGTAAGGACCCAAACATTTGAATGGATCAGTCTGACAGAAAAGTAAGAAAGAGACTCCATCTGCTATTTGTGTTAGAGAAGAATGAAATCTTGAAATAAGAAAAAAAAATCAACTTAGTGTTCTCTATTTATGGCTTTTCCTTAGAGATCTTGTATCTGTCTTGGCTGCTAAAGAGTACCTGGCACATTTCCATCCTGATTAAATTGTTTGTCTAGACTGATAACCATCCAAGCCTCAATAAAATTACAACAGAATTCAAATCGGCTTTTGGAACTGTCTTCTGAAGAAATGGAGAAGTATAGTAATTTAATTCTCAGAAAAAGGGAGAAGATGCTGTGATGCTGGGGAAGAGCAGATCAGGAGAACAAAGAGTAGTCAGTGACAGTGTCAGGAAATTGGTTGGGATGGCTTAAAAAGAATATTTTCATCTAGTCCCTTGTGCTCCCTTCATCAGCCATAGCAGCACCTGTTTGCAATATACTAGGGTACAAGGGAAAAGTGATAGCTGCACTAAGAGTAATAATGACAAGGCAAATGGCTTATTTCCTTATATTATCAGGATTCCTAATCAGTTTTGTGGTATTTTAACTAGAAGTGACTAACTAGGAACACTGTGGTTCTTAAGATGCTGCAGTAAACTCAAGATTTCCAAACTAATAAAATTTAACTTCTGTAAGACTGTCCCCAGCTTTATTCAGCATTGAAAAAAAAGATGCATATCACCTACAAAGCTTTTCACTGTGGAGTAGAAAAAGCAGGTGAGCGGCATCTAGAGAAAAATACCAAGACCAAAGTGTTAGACAAACATAGCTCTTCATGACTTCTTGCATTAATCTCCTCAGCCAGAAGCCACCAAAACACATCAGGACTTCACAGTGCTCTTTACTTTCTGACAAACACACTGCTCATGCTTGTGCTTTTACTCAGTATTAGCAGTCTGACAGTGTTGAAAACATTTAGTCTTTTTCATTCAGATTGTATTTAGACAAAATTCATGTTAGGCTCACACACCTTGAACATTAGATGTTGCTGAACGCTTCTTGCAGGTGCAGAATTAAAAAAGGAACAAAACCTGGGCTACAATTTAACTGCTTCAGTGATCCTTTGATTGCCTAAGTTCTCCACCTTCTTTCCTGTCCATGAGACCTTATATTCTTTATGAAAAACCTGGTTGATATCTCCTATCTTTCTATTTGGTTCAGAAATATTTATTGACTCTATAATCCTTGGACATGTTATTCTTGCTCACAGGCACAATATAGAGAAATGCTGAATGCTGTGCACATATAGTCAGTTCTTCACAGGGGTACTCAGTGACCTCTTCCAGAAATATTTCTGCAGTGCCTTTGCCCCTTTGGTGCCCCTTTTGTGCCCCTTTCTCAACTTTAGCATTTTAGCAGCTTTGAAAATTTGGCCTTAAAAGTAAGAACTGGGAGGAGTTTAAAACAAAGATGGACTACCCAGAGACCAAGGAATTGAAATGCTTCTCATTAGAGAGAGAGAGAGAGAGGCATAAAGACTTACCTAAACCATGAAATCACATCATGAAGAAAAATGTCACAAATGATCCCACTGAGTTCACTATGGGGTTTTGTACTGGCATGTGCCTGTGAATTGAAACTCAGACATCAAGAAACTGGACTACAGAAAGGCAGCAGCAAGTTTCAAGTGAGTCTCAAAAGATTGTTTTTTTTCTTTGTTTGTTTTTGTTTTTGTTTTTGTTTTTGTCAGCTCTGCCTCAATGTTGCCAGTTAAGAGATGGGGGGGGAGAAATTTTGTGCATGGGAAATAAATATACATCAACCCACACTCAGTGTGTACTTACATGATTTGTATTCTGTTTTCCTGACACTATTCCAGGAGAGTGAAACTATTTTTTNAAAAAAAAAAAAACCCCCCACCACCCCCCCCCCCCCCCCGCCAAACCCCAACTTTCTTTCTGTTTTTGTCCCTCCTGACATTAATTAGCTGCAGTGCATAAGACAGAGCTGCTGTTGCACAGCACAGCTTTTTCTGGCCACTAGGCAGCAATACCACAGGACTCTGCACTCACATGAACCCAAGAGAGGAACAGGCAAGGGTGGACTGAGAATGATGAAAGAAAATCACTTAGAATTTAGAGAAGGTGGAAAAAACTCTGTTTTGACCACTTGGAAAAGGTTCGGTGCCTGGGAACCTTTGCCACCAGAGAGCAATGTAAGCCTTTAAGTATACACATCACCCACTTAGTTTAAAAGATTCCCTTGTCTGTCACTGAATAACATGGGTTGTTCTTTCATATTTGCTCTGAATCCAGTGTAGAGACTAAAGACCAGTTGTGGTACTAAAGCTCTCTTAAAATTGCACAAATTATATGCCAGAAACAAAGATTTCAAATATTTCAATCCTTTTTTATTTTTTTTTCTTGTTGGCAAAATACACATTTTACAGGATGTTAGTGATTTTATATGCAGCTTTTAAGGGAACAATGGATATGTATCTATTCTAAATCCACTCATCCATAATATTATACACACAACTAAATTTCTTTTAGTCTCATATGCATTTTTCCTCTTATGAAAATGAGCATTTTAACTATAGTCTTCAGCGGATAGGGGCATAATGCAGTGTGTCTGAAATACTTTCACCTCAGGTTCCTTAGCTGCATGAGAAAATGACATTTCTCTTTTGCTGAAGTCACAAAATAACTTCTATTCTAACCATGGTTATGAAACCCCCCAAATAATTAATTACTACCTATCAGTAGAGTGCCCCTGAGATCCATGCGGTCTTCAACAATCATGAGTAAGCTGGTGGGGAACTCATGAAAGTAGGTTTTTCAACAAAATGAATGTATGGATAGGGACTGAGTGGAATCTTCATACTATGCCGTGCAAGAAATGCAGCAACTTCCAGTGAGCTGGTGCTCACTGCCAGGTGCCCATAGCTCTGCCCACACACCTTGTCCTCTCCAGCCTGTGGTTCTCAATGTACTGACTCTCCAAACACGAGCTTATGCTTTTCGTCTATCTTCATACCAGAAGAAATATGACAGTGCTTGGGGTTCATTTTTAAAGCAGCATGCAGGAATGGCAGAAACACCTCTACAAAAGTTTGAGGTGCTCCTCCTTCATACCTCCCTCCCACTCTGAAGGAAATGTAACCTAAGAGAACTGCACCCATACACACATGTGCCCAGACTTCCTGAGGGAAGTGATACAGCCTGTCCTTGATAGGTGGTATGTTTACTGAATTAAATTCGTTATTCACCTCTGCTAAAAACACATCTTGTCCAGCAAACAACAGAGTTTACTTTGCTACACTAGTGGCAAATGCATCATCAGAGCAGATCAATGAATGAAACAGGAGAAAAGATAATGTGTAATGACATAATTTGGAGATATCCAGCCTACAACCTCAGACAGTCCACAGAGACACATGTCTAATATTCCTCAAGGAGTTTTGAAATAAATAATGTCTGAGAATACTCAGTCTGACAGACTTCTCAAGCCAGTAGTAATCTGTGAACCAACTAAATCCCTGCTCTACTCCCACCATATCTCCTTGACTGGTCCCTTTTCATTCCTCAGCTCATGTTTTCATGCTTATCTTATCGTACTATTTCTTCTCTCCTAGCTCCTCATCCAGTATTTTTTTCTCAGTGTGCCCATTCACAGTGATTTTCAATCTTCTTCTTTAGATTTGTCATGTGCTCTTGGCTACTTGGTCTAGTTTCTTTTCTTAGACATTTCCCACTGTTTATACCATGATCACTAATTGAATCCATCTCCCTTTCATACCTCCTACCTACCAACCTAATTGTTCTCTCTCATTCTCCTCTAAATCTTCATGTCAATCTCATCTCAAACTAGATCTAAGCTAGCCACCTCAACCTTTTCTTTCCTCTGCATTGTTCCCATCCCATTGCCCTCAGCACCTTGGCAGCTCATTCCAGCTTTCCTCTCATGCAGTGTCGTCTTCGCCACACCACACCACTCCATACCACACCACCAACACTTACCACAGCATTTCTCTCTTCTATACCACCAAGACCTGGTGTTGTGACTGCTAAAAGAGCATCCTTGCTGTCAGATCACATGCCCAGACCAGCTAACAGTGACATCACCTTGGAGTCAGAAATATGGGGAAAACAGTGCGCAGCCTGAGGCTGGAGTGGATGGATGTGGCAGGGTCTCTGTTGAGAACATCTGTTATGCAAAGGCTCCAAGGTCTATAGAATGGAAAGACTTTGATAAAATTTCATGAGGATAGCAAAAAGTTCATCTCAATAAATAGGCTACCCAGCTAGCAAACAGGAAGTCCCTGTACCAAAGGAAGAATGTACTAAAGCTATTTAAAGAAAAGATTGCCAGAATTTTCACCGTGGTCAAAAGAATGCATTTTTTTTCTTAATTGTGTTTTTAGAAACAGCTGAAAGCTTTTAACTGAAATTTTCTACAAAATTGTCCAGAAGCAAACATCCAGAATGGAATATTCCAGACGGAGCTATTCATGTGGCAAAATTGTAAGCAGCTGATAAGAGGGCTGTGGGTTCAGAAGTGATGGATAATTGTCATAATAGTGCTACAAGTCCAGCTACCTAATAAAATTGGATTAACCAAATCAGGTAGCAAACTGCTGCTCAACAAAGAGTAGCAAAGGCAATGTGCAATTTCTGTTAGCTCAGGTAATTACAACATTTCACTCCATTCATTCACATAATGGAAATGAGTTTGAAACCTAATGGAATACTTTCAAAGGCATTAAAAAGCACAGCCAAACAGAAGTTTTTTTCAAGATCCCAAAGATACCTAATATGAAAGTCTATCTGTATGCAATACGTATGCATGCAACAGTAGCTATGTAGATCTCTGTATCAATAGTACCATTACAGGAACACTAAGTTTGATTCCTTTTCTAAAATGTTTTACCATCATGGTAAACTTAAATGCTTTACTTCTTATTAAAATAAGAAAAGAAGACCAAGACCCTTTTCTGTTCAAATATATAGTATTGCTGATTCTATGTTTCTGGCAAATAATGGCAGAGTGAAGAGAGGAAGACTGTACTGTTGAAATGCTGTGAATAGAAAACTGGTTTTAGTGGTGTGTACTAACCTCCTATCTATTATTTTTTTTTCCCCAGTACCCATGGTATCAGTGTGAAATACTGTACAAAAAAGGGATTAGGACTTAGACCATGTCTGTAGTCCTGTTTCATTAGATTGCTCTGGGAATCATTTGTTCTGTGACTCATTTCTCCACTGGTAAACAGCGTGTGAAGGTCTTTATTATATTGCAGATTGAGTTTCAATTTCCTAGCAACTTCTAGAATGCTGTTAATTTGCTTTCCATGTATTTGGCCACCTAACCAAATAACATAAGCCTCATCAGTGCTAGAAAATATCCTTCCAGCAGATGGCAGATATTGCTTATCCAATGTAATCCTGTCATTCTGATCAGTACTGTTGTCATGGGATCTGGAACATCAATAAGAGCAGGAGCTAAAATCTGAATAACTGATCCTCAAAATACACACATTTCAAAAAATCTCGGGTAGCATGATTAAAGTTTGCTTTATTTTTTATGAATTTGGTTAGTACAGAATCCCTAGTGTATGTTTCTCTTTCATTACTGAAGTATTTTTGGAAAAAACCCGAACTATTTAAGTGAAGTAATGATAGGGAATTTAACTGTTCAAAAACAGTGGAAACTGCTCCCATTTGAACATATGTTTATGATGTTTGAGTTTCCTTTTACTGTGATCACATGAATTAATCAGTCAGAATTCTTTCAGTGTTAAAGTCAGTTGGGCGTTTTGTAACAGGAGAAGCTCATACAAGTCTGGACAATGTATAGCAGATTTAAAGCCCTTATGTACTTTAGAGTAAGTCTTGACATCTGTTCTATTTTTATTGCCATTCATCCTACTGTACTCATTAGGTTCCTCTATCCTTTTTATAAATTCACAGAGCTAGAGAAGTTACAGTAAAGTTCACCTCGTGGTGTAGGAAGCATAAAATAGACTAGCTGATGGAAAGCTCTGATTTCACTCTTATGTGCTCCATTGTATTATTATTTGTCTACTGCTTAAGAAAAATGTTCCAACTGGGAAAAGACAAGACAAAAGAAATAGTAGAAATAGCTTGATGCTTGCAAAAAGTCACAATTCAGTGACCTCTTTGCAGAGCCTGAGTTATTTTCCAGATCTGAGATATGGTATGAAAGACCATCTTCTCTATGAATTATATAAAATTTCCTTTCCATTCTTATTTTTCTTTGGTACTTTCTGAATCAAAGCTTCCAAACTCCCTCATGGGAAATATTATAGCAACTAAGATTTTACTCATTAGCTCTTCAGCTGAGAAGATCAAAACTGCTCTTCCTTGGTATGTTAAAAATGTTCTGCAAAGGAAATGAATGAATTTTTTAACTTTTTTTCTTTGGTTGGGAGTNGTTTGTTTGTTTGTTTTACATGGTATTCTAGGAAGACATTTCTTTGCAGTATTTTATTTTAAATTTTCCTCAGTCCTGTTTCTGGTCTTTTCTCGAGACACTCTAGAGAATGATCAGCTTGTGTCAGGATAGGATCATCTTCACTCTTAATGTGAGATATTATCTAGCTGCTTAATATGATTCTGTGAATCTAAGTTTAAATGCTCCATGAACACCTGAAAGGAAGAAGGTTTTTAATTTCTTTACTATGGTAGCAAGTCTCTTGACAAAGGTAGATAAGGCCAGGTGATTCTATATTGCTATTTTTGCTCCTGTTGTTATTAATGTGTGAGTAGGAGTTTTACCCATACCTAATATTGAAGCCATTCCCTATATAAGAAGGATCACAAAGAGATTGTAAGACCATTTTTCCATTGGTTATCCAGTATAAACTTGAGTGACACACCACCTATTTATGTTGAAGGCAGTTTAATACGAGTAAGAATCAGAATTTGTTTCTGAATTAAGGGAATTTCCTATAAGGTGTATGCCAAAAGTTAGGTATTGAAAGTGTCCACTAACAAATCTAGTCTTCTCTAGTAACTAACAGGAATAACTATGTCCATGAGAAAATGTATCACTTTTTGAAAAGCTGAGCTTTCACGCCGGTGTGAAATACAGCATGAAGGGTTTAGTAGGACCTGCATCAGTATGTAGCATTGGACTGTGAGACTTCAAACATGAATAGCAGGAATTTAGTATTTAGAATGTAATATTTCTAGATTATCTGTGCAGTCAGATAGGGGACCTAAGTGTCATTAAATGCACTATAGGTCTTCTTGCATTGTCTAATTTCTTGTATGAGTCTAGTATGTGTAATTTCTATCATGAGTAGGAAGCAAATGTCTCTTGGCCATAAATAATTGTCTCCATTGTATACTTATTTGCGAAATATTATAGTTCATTCCTCTAAGCATACTGGGCTGTTGTGTGAGTGCCCTGATAAGCATCAGGAGATTTGCCTGGGCTTTAGTTTAGTTTGCTAAGAACTAATCATTGTGTGCTCGTTCTCTTTCATGTGTCTGGAAGGAAAGACAAAAATGGGGAAAAAGATAAAGGCTGATTGACTAAAAATTTCTGCATATCTTCTCTCATGCCCAGTTCATTGTTGTAGGTGCTGTGAGTTTGAAACATAAATGTTTTTATGCAACAAGTGAAACAAAAATCCTCTCCTGAGAATCTTGAGCTTAGGAGGCTTAGTTTTTCTTTCTTCTTGAATCAAAACATGTAAGCCAGATCTGACATAAATAGTGGTGTATCTGGCTCATTTATCATTTCAAATCTAAGCATCTATGTAGACCACAGCATGAAGGAAAATAGCAGGAAAATAAGAGTAAGAGCATCTATTGACGTTTAGATGTGATTTAGCACTACTGGCAGTTTCACTTTGGGATTATAATCAATATGGCTTTACCTAAAGTTGTTTACAATATCTGATATATAAATTTAAAATGGACTTTAAGTGCGACAGTTTATTTAGCCATGGGATCTCCAAAGCATAAAGTTCCTATATCCCCACATTGCTGGGGCTTTATGGACAGTATTTCCCAGGTTGAACATACATGGAATCAAGGAAGGATGAAGAAAGGACAGCCTAAACTCTCTTACAACTCAACACATATTATGAACAATGCAATTTGAATCCAGTTGAGTCCTTGCAGAAGGAAGCACCTCTTGTTATAACATCTGAGGATGCAAAGACACAGACTTAATTTTCTCAGTGATGCTGCAAGGCACTTTAAGCATCAGACACCCACATTCCCTTTCATTGGAAGCTCCCATGGGATATAGGTATCTCAAAACTTAAAATGTCTGTCTATCAGTAACTTTGTTTCTCCCAGTGCTGAGAATAACAGCATTTTCTTAATTAATTGGGCTGTGAGTGTAATGGTGAAGCACTTAGGGTGCATGGTACCAAAGGATATTTAAAGAACAGAGACAGGTACTTCTCATTCTTTTTTTTTTTTTTTTTTTAATAAATAAAATAGAAGACTTGTAACCAAACAATGCCAATTATTTTGTACTATAACTACTATAATTGAAATAAAAGCTTAAGTTAACCCTAAATATAAATGCAGAGCATGAAAACACATTTGTAAAACTTGTTGAGTTTCACTGCTTGTAAATTTTCTGTCAAAGCACTTCATAGTTGAGTTTCTTTTAACACTGCTCTTCCTTCAGCTTCCTGCTCTACCATGGCTACCTGTTTGCTGTGTGCCCCTTAAAGGTGCCCCTTTATCTTTTCTGAAGTGATTTGCAAGGAACTACACTTCTCTTTTACAGTCTCTTTCAAGGAGAGCTGGGAATGATATAAATCTGCAGAATCATGGAACTGCATGGAACTCTACTCTTCTCCAAGCAACCTTTCCCAAATTGTCCGCACCTTTATAAAGTGTTTCTTCTTAATGTTAATCTTGTTTGAATTTTTCAGACCTCAGCTGCTTATAGTTATTACCTAAATATTTGCTCTTATTATTTATTGGTTTTCCTCTCTTGCTTATCATTTGGTTTTCTCCCAAATCATGTTTTAAATCTCTTAGGGCAGAGACGGCATCTAACTGTTTCTATAGGGCCTGTTACAGCCAGATCCATAAGTTTCTGTAGCTGTATATACATGACTCAGAACTCCTAAAGTGTCTATACTCAAAATATTTATCCCTGATGAGTCGTGCTGCCAGTTTCTGTATAGTTCCACAGCAGTGGGACATCCAATGCAAAGGGGACCAGGAAGCCAATTTAGCAAAAAAACAACTGGAGAATGAAAATAACTGGGGATTGATTTAGCTCCCCAGCCTGGTTTGTCATGGTGCTGTGGAGAGAGAAGGTATAAAAAGCACATCTGCACTGCAGGTATTTGTGAGCTATGTGAGGAGGCTGTTCTTGCCCCATTTGTCATCAGCAGGCTGCACGTGCTGAGTTTGTGAAGAAGTTGACAGCATGGTCTGCCACCCAGCAGGTGAGCCCATTTTTCCAGTAGAAAGGGATCCTAATTTGCCAACCTCCCTGTCCTGAAACTGCACACCATCAATGCTTCCTCTCAGTCCATACAAGACAGATGCCACAAATCTGCTGAAACCATATTTGCTGCTCCCCAACCCACTTGTGTGCCATCAGAGTCCGCAGGAACTTTCTTAAGTCCCAGCTCTCTGGAGCTGATGCCCTCTCATGGTCTCTGACAGCAGCCTGCCCACACTTTTGAAGCCAGATGCTACCCTCTTGACATCTGCAGTTCTGTTTACATCACTGCCCTCAGTGTTACAGAGCTACATCTCGAATTCTGTATTTCTGTATTAATAACCACAAATCTGTACATCCATACTGTTATTGCTTCACCTTCCTAACCTTAACCTAATGATACTCAGTCTCTCATTTGTTTCCAGGGTCCTTCTGCTGCAGTTCCTGTGTTGTTTATCATCTTGTTCTTCCTCTCTGCCTTTCACTTTCTTGATCTCATTACTCCAGCTGCTCCTTATGTAATTGAGAACAAAGTAAAAAAACTAAGATACTTGTTTTTGTGTAAACTCTAACCTAAAGATAATATTGACTGCATTAATGCAAGAACAACTTTAATACTGTAAACTGTTAAATCTTTCTAAATATATCAATACTTAACATAGAATCCAACTTTATTTAAACTTGGGGTACATGTGATGGAGTGCAAGTGTGTTTTGCTACACAGCATTTGTACTCTAAACAAAGAGAAGCCAGCACCGCCAGAACTAGCACAAATCACATTACATTCCAAAGCAACTTCACTTTGTACTCTGTTTTGTAATCTCTATTTATCTTCTATCTTTTTTCTAAATTCACTTACTTGATCTGCAAGCACTTAGACTTTTCATAGTTTTCCATATGTGACACATTCCACAGAACCCCATGATTCTAAATACAGCGTGTTTAGGAGGCCCTGCTCCTTTGAGCTGTTACACACACATACTTAGCATGGGGCATTGCAAGAGACCCTCATGATCTGAGCAGTGCAAACTTCCACAGGATCAGGGCCCTAAAATGCAAAAGCTTCAAAATAGGGAACATGTGCTACATTTGTTTTGAAAATGCTATGGTGTTGTACAGCTAAATAGACATGATGTGTGATAGTGGTCATAGCATTGCTATTTGTGAAGTAATCACCATCATGTTTTCCTTATAAAGATGTATTTAACCAATATCCCTCATTAAATTATGCCATAGTTTCTGGTTATGTTTTGAAAAACTTATCCCAATAATGCTGTTTGGTCGTTCCTTATGAAGTGGTGGTGAATTTGGACAACAAGCTAAAGGGTAGAAATGATACCCAGAAAGTGTCAGAAAATCCAGTGCTACCTACATAAACATGCTGCTACATGGAAGCATGGGTTGTCTTTGTTCTGTAAGTTATGAGCTCATACGTCAACATGGGAAAACAGATGTTTAGATGAAAAAAATAACAAAAAGGCAGAATGAGGAACATGTCCAAGTTCCTTTGGCTTTTGTTCAGGTGTTCCAGGGACTGAGCTAATGAGAATCATGTGGAGTGGCTGATTATCATTGGAATCAGATGGTCTTTTTGTAACTGTAAAAAGGAAAGAAGCAGTTTTGCTCTGCATACACACATCTTTGATTCACTGCTGGGCTTAGTTAAAATAGTCTTTCACTGCTTATTACAAGAAGGGTAGAAGTTTTTGCATTTTTTGCATTGACAAAATGTACTTAGTCTTCTTCTGTGGAAGAAAAAATGTGTATGATAACATTAGTAGATCATCAGATCTCTTCCATTCCTGTTTGTAACTATCAAGATCAAAGACCTGACTGTCTTGGCCTTTGCTCTTCAGGTAATCATCTAGGCAAAACAACAGCACTTTTTGCACCTTTTAGTATAAACATAAGATTCTGCTCAATGTGCAAAACTCTGGAAAATAATTTCCTAGAGTGTCCATTTGTTAATCCCTTCCAGGTCCAGTTCTGACTTAGTTTTGACTGAAGTGCTGCCATGCTCTTTTACTTCAAGAGATGTGTCCACAGTCTTCTGTTGCCTTCATTTCCTCCTTATGATGGTGTAGGCTGGCTAGTTACTTCATGGACAAGTGATGTGATTTGCCATGTCTCTGTACTCTTAAGGAATAATTTTTTATAGGGATGCCTTTCCCATGCTCCTCTCTTGCAGGCTGATTCACATACGTGCTCTCTCTGATCAGAGTGTGAGATGGCCCCTCTATTCATATTGCTTAGATAGCAAACATTATCTTTGTTCTCTTGCTCTCTGTTTCAAACAGCAAACAGAATTTCCTATCACAGGGAATAATTTTTATTATGACTTTGGGACTGCATTTTTTTTTTCAGTTGCCATTGAGTCATGAATCCTGATCCTCCTACATCTCTTCCAAACAACCACTTTCAGATGCTATCTCAGGGTACAATGTACCATGGAACATTCTGGTTGAAGATTATATTAAAGCAATCAGTTACATCACAGTCTTTAGACTGGAGAGTTTCATGAAGAAAACCTTGCTGAGTTTTCTGAAAGATATGAATACATAGCCTACAAGGGACTGCTGAGTGCTTGTGCAATCTGGAGTTTTACACTGAGAAATGGCTTAGGTATATTTATAAAAAGTAATTATAGAATAATATGATCTAAGTTCTGCCTCACTGGTCAGATTGACAACAGATATGTTTATAGTATTACTTTAACATTTCTTTCTATTAATTTCATTATTAAATCATTTTTGCCCAAGACAATTCATACTGACCTTAAAATGAAATGGAAACAAATGGTGCCAGAAGTAAAAGTCAACAAGGGAGGGATGATAGATGGCTGTCATCCATTTACCCAGAGAAACAAGATTAAGGGCTAGATTATCAGATGTGCTAAGGCAGTGCTTGACCCAGCTGGGACTGTGGGGGAGCATTGTTTCTGCTCCTGGGAAAAACTGGTTCCCAGATTAGCTAAGAGCTAACATCTATTAGACCAGCTTTGCTCCTCCCCAAACAACCAAGTTGCTTCTTTGGCTTCTGGGGATCATGTTCTGATAAAAATAATTTCAAGAAGAAAGAGCAGTTCCTCAATTTCTTAACTGAAGTTTGTCAGATTTTGTTCCTCTTGCTCCCCTCTCTGTTCCAATTGCTAGTTCTTGGGTTTTATTCCCAGCTCATAAGCATCTCTTTCCCTCTCACAAGCATCTCCTGACCTCAGCTGCCTTCAGTTCCTGGTAGTTGTCAATTTCACAAGGGTATGACTGCATGGAACCTGGGATAGAAGACCAGGAGCCAGCAAGAGGCATACTTGGTCTAAAGTCAGTCTAACAATATCTGATTTGTCACCACCTACACCCAAAATGTCTTCAGGCCCATCTCCATGTATCCTTTTTATTTCTCTGACTGCCCAAAACTTCCTGGAGTGGTTGTCTTCCAACAGTATATGATTGCATTAAAACTCAGTACTTGTTTGCTTGAGCATTTGATGCTTGCCGGTCAGCAGTCAAGGAAAATAACCCAGTGCCACCCCCCAGGAAACAGCTGGAGCCACATTTGGAGAGGTGGCAGCATTAGAAATCCAACCAGTGACTGACAATTTGGCCAGGCTTGGGATGTGCGCTTAAGAGAAGTTTCCTTTTGGTTCAAACTCACAGCATAGTTGCTTCAAGGTAGCGGGAATGGTGGAATTATTAGAGACTGAAGTTGCAAGAAATCGTTGCTTCACCTTCCTACTGGGAATACAGATCAGAGAGAGACTCTTCCTCTCCCACCACCATAGATAATCCAGCACACAAAACCGGGTATTGAGGATGATATCGCTTTTCAAGCACTTAAAAGATGTATAGCACTGAAAAGCTGCTCAAATGTCAGTGTGAAAGGATTCATATTCCCAGATGTAAGAGAATGAACACATAAAGTGCCTGTCATCACCTAAGGATGAAATCCATCTAATCTGAAGGAGGGAGTAAAGAGCTTTGGCGAGGGAAATTTCTAAGATTAAACCTTTCCCCTCCTGCTTGAAGGGAAGCTGTGTACTGATTTACTGCCCAGTCAGAGCACATGCTTATAAAAAATGCCTTCATGTGACATAGCTATAGGATTTGAAAGGAAGCTGTCGATTTCTCTATGCTACCTCAATGTACTTCAGCCCATCTCTCTCCAAAGTTGAATTATACAACTTCTGCTACCCCTGGAGACTCTCTGGCTGCAGGATGAATGTGGGTTGTGTTTTAACCTAAATGATCTCATATAATGAACTACTAAAAGCTGGTTTTAATAAAGAAATTAGGGAAAAATGAGTCTGCTGACAGACAACTTGATGAACATTCTCAAATTCTTTCTACAATACTGATTTGATTCCAGTTTCTCATTTACGACATCTTCTTGTTGTATACATAGACTACTTCTGCAACAGTTGAATTTGTCCAGTAAGCCACGCACAATCCAAATGCAAGTTCCAGACCTCTGTTTTCAACAAGACCATTGTCTTGGCTAGAAACCCCAGTGATGTCAGAGATTTAATATGTTAAAGCAGGAACAGCACACAAACATAAAACTAGAAGAACTTTGGAGAGATTCTGTTTAGTAATACCACCAAAACAGTCAGCCCTGCAAATGAAAGAGATGCAGTCAATGGTTACCCTCTATTGGCACTAGGTTATTGACATTAGCTACAAGTATAAATTTAAAGAACAGGTTAGTCCAAAGGTAGACATTTTGTCCTGACAGATGGAGGAGATCTTTGAAGAACATATAAGAAAGGATAAGCACAAAATATTGTTTGTTTGTTTTTGTTGGTTTGTTTGTTTGTTTTTCCCTTGGCAGAGAGATTATTTTCCTTCCAACGTTGGACAATCAAGATTTGAATCAACTACAATGTAAATGGCAAAGGCACCTGTAGGAGTCTCTCTAATAAGGGTTGATATCAATAAAGGAGGATGTGGTAGTTCTTTTTAGGGAATATTTCATTTTGAATACCAAGATATGGGTGAAAAATAGAAAAAATACAAACTAGTTTCAGCTTCCTAGGTCTTTCTATTTTTAATTAGCAAATAATTTGTCTTATTGCATCTGGTAATGGAATTCTGATTGATGATAAAATTGGAATAATGTTCTTTCTTATTCTTTCTTATATGGACTGGAAACATGAGAAAGGCATTCATCATAGACCAGTTTGTAGCTAGAACTTAATTAGTACTGGACTTTGTATGATAGACTTCTTGTAATACCCTTTAGTGCTGACATAGAGTATTATTGCCCAAACATGGTAGTTAGGGATGTATATTAAGGAACATTTCAATAGGGTAATTTAGAACTGCAAATAAAATTGGCAGTGTTCTTAAATAATCACATTCAAAGATAAATTAGAGATTTGAATGAAGAAACATAGAGACTGTTTCATTATTTTGTAAGTGTTAGTTAACCTTTTACTTGCGTAGAAAACAAAATGAAAAACACTGATTTAAGATAAAAGATCAAATTAACTATCCCTATGACAAGGGTTTTTCCTTAAAACACTTTATTAAGCCTAGAAATAAAAATATTTTTGGCAAATTAATGACAAAACCAAACATAGTGTTCCTGAGGCACACAAGTATGAAGAACTGATATTCTGTAGGACCACTGTGGTATTTATGGTATCAACAATATTTTGATGTGATTCACCAATATTAAAATGTATTCATAACAGGATTTTTTTTTGTACTGCCAAAATATTGTCTCTCCCTTCAAGAAAATACTTCAGTGTCTTAATCTAAATGATAGAGCTACTTTAAAGCTATTAAAATTTGGAAGTCAAGTACTGAGCCACTCCCTACTGTGCATTAAGTAGACTGATCAATGGAAGTTTTTTCATAAGAAGAGGCCCCCATGCTGTATAGTCTAAAGGAATTGCAGTGCTTATGTTTCTTATGTATCATCACTGATGAAGTATTTTTGCAGAAACAGCAGCCATTCATTTCATGGATTTTACAACATCCTATAAGCCAACATTTTTTTATGGAAATCTACTGAGGTTCCACCAGGAATATGAGTTTGGCTTTGTGTTTTCTGCTTTTTCCATTTGCTGCAGAGCAGAAGTAACAGCCAGTAAACCCTGCAGAACAGACCCTTTTGCAAGGCATGAGTTATGAGGCCAATCCAACAGTCTGTGCACATGCAGCACACCCACAGTTGTTACTAGACACTTGACCTAAGTAAGGAGTGGAGGACAGTGTTATTGTACAACTAAACCTCTCCCATCTATGTAAGAGAAATTCTGGTTTTGAAACAAATTAAAACCAAAACAAACCAAAACAAACAAACAAAACCTCCCAAACAAACAAACAAACAAACAAACCACCAAAAAAAAAAAGAACAACGCACAAACAAAAAAAAACACAAAAAAACCCAAATCAGCCTTAAGGAGAGTAGAAAAATAAAATAAAGAACAGCTGCTGGAAAAGAGTAATTGTTAAGACACCAAACAAATGGTTCTCTCTACATAGCAGAGAGTAAAGCCATGAAAAAGTACCTTTTCTGAGTGCTGAAAGCAGGAGAGATAGGTCAGTGTGACATTTCGCTTGTGCCAATTTGTTAATACAACTATTGTGCCTCTGGCTCCAAGCTAGGTCACTGCCACTGACCTATGGCATCACATCCATGGACCAAGGGACAGGCCTGAGAGTACAATAAGCAGAATGTTCTCCAGGTTTTCATGACTGTAGGCTGATGCTCACTAAAGCACCCTGAAGCAAACTTCAGGTTGCATTTCAGCAAGGTTGAAAGCAAATATTTTGCCTTGCCCAAAGAGGTGTCTCAGACACACACACACACATGAAGTCTCTGTGGCTTTGTTTAGGGAAAAAAAAGCAAGATGAAGAGGAGATTAGTATAGTGATCTGATAAAAAAAACCAAAAAAACAAACAAAACAAAACAAAAAAAAAACAACAAACAAATTGCAGCTTCCCATTTTGGGTTTATTTTGAGTCCTCAGTTTTTTTCATTGGTTTCCTATACCTGCTAGATGAGGATTAGGGGATTCTTACTGAAACTCCAGAAAATCTTGTGTTACACCTCTGGAAACGTTCCTTGGCTGTTTGCCACTGTTTCCCGTACAATGTTATGTTGTGACAGATGGATTCAATGATGACAACTAGCAATCCAGAGATGTGAACCCACAGGGAGTGGGGGACCTAAGCATCAGCATGACCTGTGAGAGACTATGCTGTCCTACATGTCAATACCTGTTTACAGGGGGAAGGAAGTGATCACCTGGCTAAAAGATGTAACAGCGTGTTTTCTTCTGATCTCACTGCTCTCGGAAGTAAGTCACCTTTGCAGTCCCCTTGAGTGCTGGAGCATGGTCATGGGTTCACAGCCACTGTAGAGTAGCATCAACTTGTGACCACAAACCTCAGCAGGCAGGGAGAAGGACAGAAAAGTGGAATGCGGTTTTCTGCTACTGGAGAGGCCCCATACATTCTGCAATATGATTTTGCCTAATGTTCTCCCTAACCAACATTGCTGATGCCTGTCATCCTGGGTCTGGCCTCTTATGTGTGCTTCTGGCTTTGTTTAGGTTCTTGTCTACTCTGTCTAGAAATGTGTACCTGTGTAGTGGTCCATCAGCCCATGCATGCTCTCCAGTGTGATATACTCAGGGTTTTATGCTCCAGGCTGAACTGCAAAAGTAGCCAGATCTTCAGGACAGTACCCAGCTGAACCAAAACTATCAACCAGCATTTTCATACCACCATGGGACAGACTTGCTCTGTGTGGCTGCAGAGGTAAAACTGCAGTGAGGCAAGAGAAAAGCAAAGGACCTCCAGCTGGCCTTCATTCCATGCTTCAGAGCAACTGCAGACAAAAATTGAAAGGTTGGTTTAAAGACATTGGCTCCTAAAAATCAAGCTGCTCTTATAACAAGCCAGGGTCAGTTTACTGAACTGTTATGTACTTTGTGTGCAGGACATGATCAAGAGTTGTATTTTCACCTATCACCTACATTTTCTTATCAGAGAGGGCATTTTAATTAATAATCTTCATTTACTGTCACCTGAACTGGCTGTTACCACCTCGACAGTGTGCAGCCCCTGGGAACAGAACTGAAACAACATTTTCTTTATTTAGAAAGAAAGTAGCTACTGAGGCTACTTTAAAGAAAATAGTCTCTGAAGTTGTGAAAGCGAAAGGTCAACATCTGATTTATAGTGGCTTGTATGTAGAAACCTGTCTATGTTCCATGGTCTCTTATATTAGGCCAAATTTGATGCAGTTACATGGACTCTGCCAAACACTCCAGTAATTTGTTGTTACTGAGATGCTGACTGTAGAACAGTTCCTTGTGACTTTGACATGAACAAGAAAATATTAAAAAAAAACAACAAAACCTCTGTGTAGGGCTGATCTGCTCTGGGTTGTGCTGCAGCATGTTATGGGATGTGATTACTGTAAAACTGCAGGACCACTGAGAACCAACTCACTGCAATCTAAGAGTATTAAGTGTGGTCTTAGAGCCTTATAGCAAAGATACAGAAACATTCCAGAATTTGCTGATCCATTCCTCCTGTTTCAGTGTAGATGCAGACTACTTAAGCTAGAGGATAGCAACCAGCTCTCCCATTTAAGTGAGATGTGCCTATAGTTATTTACTATAAATACATACAAATCTATAAAGACAGACTACACATGCTGGGGGTCCTTGCCACATGAAGTCATAGGACCGTTTAGGATGGCAGCATGTATCTCATGTGCTTGTTCTTGTAGGTGCTGGAGAGTGTGTTATAGACACTGAAGCCAGCTCAGGCTGAGCAGTCAGGGCTCAGTGAGCTGTGCTGGACCTGGTAGTGTTCAGAGCCACCCAAGTGACTCTGCCCCAGCATTCCTCTCATGACAGGTACCAGGAGAACTTACCATCTCAGAGACAGTGCTGCACCCTGGCTTGCTGCCTGCATTCTCATGCCATTGCATCCTTCATGCTGGCATATTCAGGATGGGATTAGCAGCAACATTTCTCATATTTTTTAAGGTTTTCTGTAAAAAATGTCACCCCAGTCTCTCATTGTGTGACATAAATGAGAAGTAGAGCCATAAGTTTCTCAGATGTTTCCCTGATTAGACTTTTGGTTTATGGGCACTTTCATAATCTGTAACCAACATTTAGCTTATCAAATGCCAAAACAACCTGATCCTGAAAATTGCTAAGCACCCTTGTAAGCAATGTGGACTGCAATGAGAGTGGAGTTTGTTAACTTGTAAAAGAAACCTTGCTAAGGGGCATCTCTAGTAGCTCACCAAGCCATTATAGACTGTTTATCAAGAACACTATTCTAAGGAATCTAGAAATTTGGAGTGTGTGTGTGTGTGTGTGTGTGTGCAGTGGTGGCACTCTCAATGCAAAGAGGAGATGCTCTGTCTATGCCAAACTCAGTGTGTGAGGCTTTGTTGGTCATGCACAGGTCAAAATCACAGTGTGCCTGTATATGTGACATTTATGGTGTAGAAAGTAATCTTGTGGGTTCCTACCATCAAAAAATAGAATTTACTTCTTTCTTGTGTTTTGATCTTCGCAACAGAAATTAATATTTCTCTTGCTTTCACAGGGATGTGAAAAAAAATTATGATATTAATTTTGACTCATATACCCTTGTTCTTTAGAGGAAATGAAAGATTTGTATTATTTCAAAAGAGGCTAAACTGGGCATCAGCTCAGGATAGCTGCCCAGCACATGTTGAAAATCAAGCACCAAAGGAATCCAAAAATGCAAGGGCATATTTCCCACAGAGGGTATAGAGAAATGACATGTCTCCATAAGCAAGCAAATGCTTCAGAAAAAAACCCACAAGAGGTCATGTCATATAATGAGGGCTGAGGCCTACTTCCCCAGTTTAACCTGGTCACTCGTGCTTGGAGAAGACATAGAAGGGGAACGAGATATGCTGCTACACTGAATTTGACTTTATGAAGTTAGAGATGTATTTTTAAGCTAGAAAATTCTGATGCTACATTTACTAGGTGAATACATTAAGGTCACCATTTCCTCAATTTTCCTTCCCGTGTGGCTCTTCCCTGAAAGCAGTGCCACCTTTATTCATTAGTTGGCTCACCGAGGATGGTGTGGCCGTAGCTTGCTGGTTGCTTCTTTCCACTGCCACAGACTCTTTTCCTGGCAGACATTTTTGCTACAAAAGTCTGAATTTACCCTGGAAGAAACTGGCAAAAAGCTTGCATGAATTTAAATTTATATGGCTTGTACTGCAATGAAACAACCCACAACAAATTGAAAGCACTGTCACATAAACTGTAGCAGTATCAGCTGCTGGCATTCCAGAGCCCTTTGTTTCTGGAGTCAAAGGTGTCTGCTTAAATTGCTAATTAGCTTTCTATTGTTATAATTTTTCTAACTTAAATACTCTGCTTGAAAGCATTTTTCATACCTGTTCTAGTTGCCATAGCATCCATCACTGCACAGTTCATCTGCTCTTCTGCTCCTGTTTCATTAATATCTAAAACTATAATTTCTTGAGGAAAAAAACCATAGAATACAAATTAAGAAGGCACTAATAAAGGCTTAAATAAATTCCTTATCTGGCTGCATACACAAAATATCCTGACTCTTGGCACAGCAAATATATTGTGGGGTTCACTCTTCATTAAAAAGCACAGGCAACCACAGTACCAGGATGTGGGCAATCTTAAAGACTAATGTGTACATTTACGCAGATACAGTCTTCTGGGAAACAGCTTGTTTTAATCATAAAAGAAGCCTTCAAGTAAATTTAATGAGGAGTTGGTTGAGGAATTTATTCTGAAACTTTAAACTATGTGTAAATTCCTGAGGATCAAATTAAGTTGAAGGTAAATAATGTTCAGAACGGTGTTTCAGTCAAGGCTGCCTAAAAGCTGGAGACATAAAGATCCTGCTTGGAGGACTTTTATTTTTCAGCTAGAGACTTCCTTAAGGAGCCCAGACAGATGCCATATGTCGATGATAAAGCAACGTCTTTCACAATGTGACATTTGGAGTCTGCTCGAAAGATCAGTCATTTTTGTCTTTTCTAAGGTTGTCACCTTTAAAATAAATGCCAAACAGTTATGGACTGAAAAAAGAGTAATTTCCAATAGTTATAGGTGTCATCAATGATGAAACATCCATAAGCAGATGTTTTGCTTTACATGCAGGGAAGTTCTTGGTAAAAGAAACACTGTGACAAGGACAGCTGTGTCAAGGATGCTTTAAAAAACCCTTTCTTTGAGCTCTTCTCTCAGTGAGGATGTTTGGTCTACGATATTCCTATATTTAAAAAATGTGAAGATATTTTATTTAATGATTTACTTTTTGAATTGTATTATTTATTTGAAGTTCTGAAGTCTAGTCAGAGCTACAGTGATGGACAAACATACATACTCATGTGCACAATTGTATATGAGCACAATACCCTCTGTTTCCCTCTCTCATTTTCATAGGATAGAAGCATAAAATATGTTTGGTTGGAAGGAACCTCTAAAAGTCATTGAGTCCAAACCCATGCAATGAGCAGGAACATCTTCTACTAGATCAAAGGCCTCGAATGCTTTCAGGAATGGGGCACCTACCACCTCCTAGGGCAACCTGTGCCAGTGTCTCACCACCCTCAAGTTAAAAAATTTGTTCAGTGTATCTAGCGTGAACCTATTGTCCTTCAGTTTAGCAACATTACCCCTTGTCCTATCACTACATGCCCTATTCAAAAGGTTCCCCCCATCTTTCTTGTAAGCCCCTTTAGGTATCAAAAGGCCAAAATAAAGTCTCCCTGGAGTCTCCTCTTCTCCAGGCTGAGCAACCCCAATTCTCTCAGCCTGTCCTTATTGAAAATTTTTTTCTGCAAGTGGTTGATAATTCATTGACCAGTGTTAGCAATATACATTGCCTGTGCAATTGTCATTTAAAGCATAATTCTTAAACAAAGAAGTATTTTATAATAGTGTCAGATATGCAGATGAAGCAGAGTAAACATCTAAAGGCTAAGGATGTTGGCATCATAAGGTACAGCTTGATCATATAAGTGCTCACTGGTGTATCTTGCAGATCTCCAATTTCATGTTAAATTTCTCCAGTATTAATGGGGAATAAGTAAGATCTTATTTTACCTTCCTGAGCAACATTTTTGGGTGGAAGATCTCAGTGAGACAGAGAATATGATGAAACATAAAAAAAAAAAAAAGCCTTTTGAAAGATATTACTTAGGCATATCCTTAACATGTTTTCCTCTGGAGCATGCTAAGCTGATCCATACATGATTTGAAATTATGTGGAGCTTGTATGGTCTCTGTCCTGGTCTTGTCTCTGTCAGTATTTTTGCAGTATTCAGGAACTTCTCAAGCATATTGGAGGACAAAAAAGGGAAGGTGTATCCCTCTGTCCTGCATATGCACTGAATAACTCATAGGAGAAGTCCCATAGAACTTGTAAGCAAACCTGCGCAGGGAGAAAGCCCTGAATTCAGAGCAGGTGTAACAAGATGTTGTCATATGGCAAAGGAAGAAATGTGGAAGGAGAAAGAGTCAGCTTATGTAAATGGTCGTGCTGTGGTTCTGCTGCAAAGAATCTGAATTTTTTTCTCCCTTTGTTCAGGCCAGAATCCTGCAAACTCTTGAATGGTTCCATTCAAGACACAAACTGAATACCAAAATAAATACAGGTATGTCTACAGGCTTACAGTCTTACCCTGAGAGCATGCTTGTTTCTGATTTCTATGTCACTTCACATGCTGGTGATTGTTAACAAATATCCATGAAGGAAAAATACAAGAGAAATCACACCATTAGATTTAGGAGGGTGGAGTAGTCCAGGAGGCACTGTCCTCATATGAGGGAGAGCCTGAAATGGACAATGAGACATCACTGGCTTGAAAAAAGCGGAAAAGGGGGATTCAGAGGGTAACAGATGTTTGAGCTCTATAAAAGGTTCTTCTTATGGAAGTTTCTGACAAGGATCTCAGCAGTGCAATGAGAACAAGAACAGCATCACGGCTCTGAGAACTCCACAGTGAAAAACAGCCAAAAGGAAGATAATATAAAGTGCAACAGGAATACTTATGGGACTAAAGGGTATAAAGAATATACTGCATTTCCAGAAAAGGCAGGCATCAGATAATCAGATTTGGTTATAAAACACAGAGAACTTACCCCACAGAGAGCTTAGATTTTTTGGGGAAAAAAAAATAAAGAACAAATAGTTTGGATAAAAGGACTTATAGATGAATGTTACTGCTTTTTCAACAGAAATTTTGTATTTTTGTTTTGTTTTGTTTGAAAGGAAAAGGTTCCGTCTCCAAACACTTTAACTTAGTTGCAGTATCACTTTCTTGTAAGAAGAATATTTAATCAGCCTCAGGGACAGCTGAAACCCATGGGAAGTGCAGGTAATAAGGTGATAACTATGTCAGAAAAATCAGATCCTAAATGGCTTCAGCATGCTACATGATTGCTAGAAGTTTTAATTCACAGAAAGGACTGCAGAGCTTGGCATGGCAATGATGAGGTTCCCAGCTGGCCTCCTGCTGGAAGCATAGGGAAGGCTGAAACCCTGATGGTTACATCACAAGAATAACCTCACGAGCAATGAGATCCCCCTAACTCAGAAGGGCTGAGATGGCCGATGATGACTTTCCCAAGTGTTTATTCCCACCCAACGAGTGATAGTGCCAGCTACGAAAGCCTGGCTTGCAGACTTTGCTTTGCAATAAGTGTGATTGCCTTTGGGGCAGCAGTGGTGGTGATGTCTCCAGCTACCTGAACCACCTTGTTCTCTGGATGAATCCCCAGCTCATGTAATAGTTGCTAGATTGCTACCACTTCTACCCTGAGACATTCAGTAAACTAAAAAATGGAATGTTAGTTTATGATAACATCTCATGTTGTAAACAACTGGATTTCATCTGCTGCTTCACCAAGGGCTGACCTTTCTTTGTATCTTAGATGAGAGTCCCTAAGAGATGGCATGGTAGGAGAGCTCATGGCTGAACCACCACAACATCTCTAGGCAGAGTACCCCCATTCAGCAATCTGAATTCACAATCTCAGTTGTCATCAGGGATAGCTTTTAGATCTTACAGAGTCTCTTTACATGATTCTCTTTCATAAGGTATTGTAAGAATTAGGTATTTATTAGAAGTGCAACATTCAGAAAATGTTACTATTTCAGTCTTCATGGTAATTTGTCCATACTGGAATTGTATTTATGATGATGATGGTTTTGTGGCATGGAATCCTGTTTACTACAGGTTGGATTGGGACCAACAGAAACAGAAACAGAGCAAAAATACAGTTGGAGAAACTCTCTATTTTTGTAACAAATATTAATAATAATAACAACAACAACAACAATAACAATTATTTTTATTTTTGGTTGTAGGTCTTTCTGAAACAGCTTCTTGCATTTCCTGGTAGGCAGAAGCCCATGTCCCCACACCACCATTAGCCTTGCTCAGAGTGTGAGGAGGAGCTGCAGTTCTTCTGCAAGGTACTTAAAACTAGACTATTCTCTCTGACTTTCGCAGCATCCTAGGAGAACTCCCTGACACACCAACACAGGACCATCACTGAGCAACCTTCCAGACCCACAAGCTACGAAGATCACAGTGGCTTGTGGACTGCATCCTGGGCTTGAGGGTAGAATGCCTCCAGGGACCCACATCCTGAGGATGACTCTCCTCTGTGTGTAGGGAGTTTCCATAAAGCTATACACTACCTAACTTCCACAGGGAGGTCTTCTTAATGTTCAGATCTTTGCATGATGATAACTACTGAATGTGAATCAAGGCAATTAAGTCTACAGCTACAGTGCGGGGGACTTTCCAATGTTGACTCAAGCTATGTTGGAGGCAGAGTGAATATTCTGCAGTAACCCTACAAGCTAGGAGATAGAAAACAATTGTCTCACAGCATTTTCTTAGTGTTTTGATTCCTTTTAAATGAGCGCCATTAACACCGAGACACAGAGATCAGTTAATTGTGGTTGTTGAGACACTGCAAATGATCCTTCCTATGGCAGTTTTAATTAAAACACCTGCTTTCTAGTTTATTGTGTCAATATGGCACCTGTTTATTCTGTGCAGATACAAAGTAATGGTTATGAAAGAAAACTTCTTCTTTCTTTGAGCCATTCCAAGTCAGCAAGATTAAATTGCAAACTGTTATCTGGAGTTTCTGAGTCTGCATTAGCATGAGCGTGCCTAGAATATTCAAATTTTGTCCTAAGATGTGCCTCTTTGCACATCTGAGAAAAGATTTCCCACTGCCAAGCAGTTCTTTGATACCATCAGATTCTATCAAATCTCTCTCTGATTTTAAAAGCAAACAAATGGGATAGGGTTGTCACTCCTTTCAATTTAAATATTTCAAACATCAACTTTACTATTTAGTCTATAATAACAGTGTTCTACTACATAACTTAATATTTACTTGCCTTCTAGACAGAATTTCTTTCACAGCATGCTTTGGAGTATATTTCTATGATGTAAATAAATTATTTTTCTTGGCTGAGTTCCAGCTTCTTTATTTTTTCTCAATATTGCTTTCCAGAAGCACCTCTAAGGGACTTTTCCCGACTGCCTTGCAAGCTCTGCAATAAACGATACAGGAGGGATTTCCAGTTTAGTTGACTGGGGCTAACTTTCAGGTTTTGTGCTATTCTGCAATTAGAGATATCCTTGAGTCATGGAGTATCCCTCAGCATCTGTGCCTTGTATAACAATCAACAGTTTCTGCCTTCCCACAGCTCAGTACTTGGGAGTACATTCTGGCAGAAAGCACTCTCAGGTCCCACCTCCATTCTCAGAATTTCTCTGAGTATGGGCTAGTGAGGCTATGTATTCATAATTCTTTGGGTCCCCTCTGAGGATCATAGTGCTCTGGATTTGAGCACTAGACAAGCTCAATAGTACAATAAAGATGAGATGTGCTAGCCAGACCTAAGATTAGACTTGAAACAAAGGTCACAGATGCAGAAAACTTCATTAAATGATACTAAATTCTCTCTTGTCATCACCTCTTACCTAGGATACTAAAAACTTGGCCTTTAGGTAGGCCTTTAGCATTCAGAGTGACATATGCATATCCTTAGGGTTACGCTTGATTTGAAATGTAAACCTCACCTAGTATCCTTTCCACACAGATGTGACCTTCCTAAGAAGTCCCATCACCTTCTGAATCTGTTTTCTTTGCTGTCCTAATTCTTGATACTTTAGAAGTCATGTTTTGGGATTCAGGTATAAATGTTCCTGATGATTTCATGCAGGGGCACTGTGGGAACTTCTTGAAACTCCTTTTCTCTTGCTTATCCTGGTGAGTTTTTTGAGGTTGTTGTCTCCTCCTAAAGGCAGACACAAAACCTGCTTTGTGGTACTAGTGCCTGGAAGCTCATGACCCCTTGGTAGTAATACACTCACATTAAATATGTAGATAGTTGATTGTAAACAAATTCTACAAAACTTCATGCATGTTACAAGTTTCGACTGCATACAAAGGAATTAATGTAGACATCAAGCTTGGGAAGTAGTTGATTTTTTAAATATACATCTGTGATTGCAAGTCTCTGTATACATTTTTTTTAAAAAATTGAGTTTCTGGTACTTGAGTTTTAACTTTGAGCTAGGGAGATTTTGAACAATAGATGCTTTATTTTCACCTCCGCATTAACCACAGGAGATAAGAATGAGTCAGAGATGCTAACTTGAAGTGTGTAGTGTGTATCAGTTGCTAACAGAGAGTGGACTGACACTTAGTCAGACTGTGAGTACACCAGGCTTGGGTGGAGAGCCAGTAGACTACAGATTTATAACAAGTCATGAGAGTATGGATTTGTTTTCCTAGGCTTGATTGCAAGTCCTTAGTCTTTGACTTGCAGTGTGAGTTACAGTTCTCTGCAACAGATGTCACAGCTGCTTATCTCAGTGAGAAATGAAGAAAAAGTGGAGGTCCCAAATAGCTACATCACCTTGTAGCCTCGACAGACTAGCTTGAGTATCTGAGAAGAACCTCAGCCAGAACTATCCACTAGATCTCATTCAGAACAGAAAGGAAGTGTGAGTGTACTTAGACACTTAGAACAATCCAGCTACTGAGGCACATGCTCATGGGCTCAGCCAGGAGATTTACTTTAAAATATATATAAGGTTCATTAATACCTCAAGGTAGCATCGAGAGAATAAGCCTCACTTTTTCCCAAGAGGGACTTCTCCTGTTAATCCTTACCACCCAGTCAAACCCAATCCCTCCACCCAAAACATCAAGAAAAGGAGCAAAGAAAGAGAAGAAGAGGAAGCAAGAAGAGAGAAGGAGAAACAGGAAGAAACATAGTATATAGCTACCATGGAACCCCGTGGAAGACCAGCTCTCACATGCTCAGATGGCAGGGCTGCGATGGCGTGGCAAACATATGCCTTTGGTTTTGTCTGCTCTGGTCCTTATGGCCACCTCCCAGGCGGGGCCTCTGACCCACCGGCCACTCTGGGGTTCCAGACCAGGGTGAGGGCAGTGTTCTCACTGTTCCTGCCAATCCGAGCCTGGGTTAAGGTGGGGGTGGATGTTGAAGATTTTCTGGGCTACTTTAGAGTGACAGCTGCTCCAGGTCTTCCTCATGTGGGCTCCAGGGCCCTGCCATGAGGGATATGACTCTGCCCCACCCCCGAGGTTGAACTCATTCCTTTCTCCTCCACACACACCCTCACACCCCCACACCTGTCTCTAGGTGGTTCCAACCCAACAATTACTGATCTGGTATCTAAAAATACTCATGGAAATGTGGACATATAATTGCTGTAGGCTTGACTATATAGTTGTAACCCATCAGTGAGAGACGATCCTTTCACCTCTGCAGAATTGTGTAACTCGTAATCCCACAAGTATTACAAACAACTCTCTTTCTACCTATCATTTTTGGACACTTAGATTTTTTATTTTTAAACTTATTTTTTCATACTGTTCTGAAGCACTTTGAATTGAGCTCACAGTTGTTACATTTGGACTGTGTCAAGCTCATTCAAATTTGTTTCTATAGCAGAGACTAAAAGTCAAGATGAGCTTTTGTACAGTCCTAGAGAAGAAGAAAAAAATCAATTAATTTCAGCAGTGCAATGTTCTACTTTTGGTCTGCTAGTTTTTCTACTATGCCTTTAACAACTTAAAACGATGCTTGAATTTCAGGCTTTATGGACTATGATTTAAAAACACTGTCCTTCATGTCAGCTTCTGGTAAGTGTGCCTTTTCACACTTTATTGTGTATTAGTTGCTCATTGTGTATAAGTATCAGTCTTGAAAATGAATGTCTCCACCTGTCTCTTAGGAGAAGAGATTTTAACATTAGAAGAACCTCTTGAAAAGTACTTGTTTCTTTAATACTTAGAGACTTTTATGGTTTACTTGCTTATTTTCCTTTTTCTTTTCAAGTAAGTGTTGATGAAGACAGCTTTCATGGAAAAGAATGTGTTCTCTGTTGTACTTTACGTCCTCAAAACTATAACATTTTGTTCCCAATTGAACTGGGTTTGATAAAAACAGTTTAGAAAAAAGAAGATATTTTTGGTTTATATGTTCAAATATTCAAGTGGAAAAAGACAGTGATTTTCAAAGCCGCATCTTTCTTATCATAAAATAATAGATTGGTTCAGAAGGGATCTTTAAAGGTCATGTAGTACAACCCCCTTGCAGTAATCAGGAACGTCTTCAGCTCTATCAGGTTGCTCAGAGCCCTATTCAATCTGACCTTGAATGTTTCCAGGGATGCGGCATCCACAACCTCTCTGGGCAATCTGTGCCAATATATCACCACCTTCATGGTAAAAACATTCTTCCTTATATCTAGTCTGAATCTACCCTCTTACAGTTTGAAACCATTTCCCCTTGATCTGTTGCTACAGACCCTATTAAAATGTATTTCCCTATCTTTCCTGTAAGCACCCTGTAAGTATTGAAAAGCTGCAATAAGGGCTCCCTGGAGCCCTCTATTCTTTAGTTTGAGCAACCCCAACTCTTCCAGTTTTTTCTCATGGGAAAAGTATTTCGTCCCTTAGATGATTTTTATGGCTCTCCTCTGGACTCATTCCAACAGGTTCATGTCTCTTCTGTGCTGTGGACTTCAGAGCTGAACACAGTACGACAGGTAGGGATCTCACCAGAATGGAGTAGAGTGGGAGAATCACCTCCTTCAGCCTGTAGGTCAATATTCTACTGAGGCAGCCCAGGATATAGTTGGCTTTCTGTACTGTGAGCACATACAGCCTAATATTCCTCAGGTATTTTTCTGCAACAGTTACATATATTTTTCATTTAACCCCAACAGTTCTTCTCTCTGCTTTGTGGTCATTTGCATAAACAGAAAGGTCATGGAATGGATAATTTGCTAAAACACAGGAGATTAGCAAATGGCCATCTCTTGTGACAGAAGGATTTAATTAGTGGAGAGATCTGTGCTGGAATCTGTGCTATTCAACTTGTTCACACAAGGTTTGGAAAATCCATGAACAGCAAAGTGATAGAGGTTGCTGATGATAGTTATTCAAAATACTAAGGATGAGCACAGCCTGGTGAGCTACAGAAACAGTACAACCCCAGGGAGCCAGGCAATAAAAGACCAGATGAAACTCAGCATCCATATGTGTAATGTGACTTGCATGGTGAAGAAATCTATGTTCTAGCTTTACACAAGAGCTCTGGGCTGACTATTGCTTTGAGGAGTAACTAGATTTTGGTATTATGATTGACAATTCCATGTAAACGCCTGTAACACTCCAGCTCTGGGCTGTTTGCTCACGGGCTCTGGTAAGAATATTACTTTAATATTTATGCATATATAGGGTTCTTTAATACCTTATGAAAATGTCCAGAAAATAAACCACAGGCTTTTTTCTAAGTAGTTTCATTATTAATTCAGGGGAGAAAATAAGGAAACAAGGCAATGGTTTAAAAGGGCAACACCCTAGCTAAACAAAATGTTCCATCACAATACCAGCTCAATCAACAACACCCAAGGCAATATTCAACCAATTCACCACATTTAAGTCAAATCCAATCCCTCCAGCTCTGAGCCACACAAAGCATCAAGAAAAGGAGTAAACAAAACAGAGGAAGCAAGAAAAGAGAGGAGAAAGACAGAGGGATAGCTACCACTAAGACCTTGTGGAAGAGCAGCTCTCACAGGTCCAGGTGGCAGGGCTGCGACATGTGCCACTCCTATACCTCTGATTTTATCTGTTCTGGTCCCTGTGGCCAAACCTCTCAAGTGGGGCTTCTGACCCACCTGGCACTCTGGGGTTCCAAGCCAGGGTAAGGGGCAGTGTTCTCACTTTGAGCTCACTCAGGGCCTCCAGGAGCTTCCCATGTGGGTTCCAGAGGTCTGTCATAAGGGATGTGATGCCATCCCATCTCGGTGAGGTTTGACCTGTCCCTTCTCCCTCCACAAGGTGGTTCTGACCCTTTAAAAACCGATCTGGTGTGTAGCAACATCTGTTCAGTGCTTTCGGGTACTTAGGAAAACACAAATAAAACATGCTGAAAGAAGGGACTTAAGAGAACTGGTGTGAAAGAAAAAATTGACTGCTGAAACTTCAATATGAAGAAATTATAGTTTTCAGGGAAAATATGTGTAAGGTTTACCAAATCACGACAAGGAAAAAATCTACCCAGCCATTTTCTCTTTACATGCTAGAAACAGGGCTCAAAAATGCAGCTTATGGGAGCCAGGTTCAGAGCAAGCAATAGGATCTTTTCACACAATAACTATCTACATATCTGTGGAACTCCTTGCTAGGGGTATTGAGGATGCAAGAAGTCTGTATATGTGCAAGGGAAGACTTGGCAAATATTTGAAAGATAGAGAAATCAGCTGTGCTTTTAAATACTGAAATAAAAACAAGTTATGAAGATCCCACAAGCTTGAAATTGTCAATAAGGAGGATATTAGTGGGAAGGTGTCATATATGTTTGTTCTGCTCTTATTCTTATCAAAGTATTTGCTTATAAACTGTGTTTCTGATGGTATTTCCTTTTACTAATAAAACCCCCCAACTTTTCTTTGTAAAGGAGGGATTAGAGAAAAAGAGAGCAGAGAAACCACCAAATTATTATAAAAATGAATAATGATTGTAAAAGAGGAAAGGAGTAGAGGATTTATGGGTTACAACCACAGAAGATGAGACAGCAAGTAGAGTACTCCAAACAATGCCAACCATTCCCAAAGGGTGCCCAAGAAGCTCTGACTACTGACTCCCCCTCCACAGAAGACTTTCTGAATTAGGTGACCAGTGATCCATAGCTCAGAAAACAGTACGGCACATCAGATTTCTTTGCCATCTTTTGGTATCAGGTGCCAGATGTGAAGAATATCTGTAAAGCCAGTACCAGACTGTTTAGAGGATTTACTATATCTCTGGACTTTCAACGTAACACCTTCCCAGTGAAAGCAGTGTGGGAGTTCAGGGAAGGGAACTTCGTGATACTTCCCTTTCTCCCAGGACAAATTATCTGCAGTCAGTGTTGTCAATTCAGGTGTAGGATCATATGCTTATTTGTGCCCTTAGATCAGTTAAGTCATTGTACTTGTATCAAGAAAAAGTGATCACTGTTTGTGCATGAGTTATTTGGGTGCTTCATCCAGCTATTCATCTCTGAGGTTTCCTTTTTTATATTGTTCTGCTGTGTATAGCCAGGTACATTAATGTGGGATGAAACCGCACAACAATCAGCAGACATTCTCTCTGTTGATTTGGATTAATGAAATCACAGTCTAGACAGTTAGACATATTTTTTTTCATTGTCACTCAATTAAGTCCTCTGATATTCATGGAGAGTGAAAACACTCCAAACCTTTCTGCATCACCTTATGTCATGTATGTTCTGTGAAGAATACTGCCTAAGGATACTGTTGTCTTCTACATGCTCTGCTCTTGCTTTCTCAGTTAGCTTTTAGTTTGAGTGCTTTTTCATTTTTCGTGTTATTTCCATTATATGCAGAATGCCACCCATTACAATCACAGAATGATGGAATGGTTTAGATTAGAAGGAACTTTTAGATCATCTAGTTTCAACTCTCCTTGCCATGGGCAGGGACACCTTTCACTAGACCAGGTTGCCTAAAGACATATCCAACTTGGCCTTGAACACTTATATGGGCAACATGCTCCAGGGTTCCACCACCTTAATTGTTAAAAATTTATTCCTTGTGTCTAATCTAAATTTAACTTCTTTCAGATTAAAACCATTTCCCCTTTAACATTAGAGATGTTACTAGACATTTCCATTACAAATATCAGGATTTTTGAAATAAAACAAGTACGATAGCATATTGCATCTAAACACACAGTCAGTAGTTATGTAATCACTCTCGCCCATCACAATAATAAAAATAATCCATGTTAGGATATATAAGTAATTCATAATAGCAATTTAATTTCTATAGTACCTTATTGAATGAATTGATGCAGTACTGAGCTAATATCATTGTGTCATTTACAGAAGATATTCTTTTCACAGTCTGAAAACATTCCCTGAGGAAGAACTCTGGTTTGGGTGATCAATAAGTGTTAGCTGCTCTAATGAACATTTCTTCTTTCATTCTGGCAGCAGACAAGCTTCTTAAAGACCCAAGTTTACCTATATAAACTGCCAAGTTCCAACCTGACTTCATACTAATAATTTTCATCTTCTCCCATAAGTCTGTAAAATGTTATTCATAAATGTCAGTTGGAAACACCTTATATGAAATTTTAATTCATCAAGTGATAGCACCACTGTTCAGAATATGAGAAGCTGCCAGCCTACTTGGCCACAGCACAGCTGAAACAAGAAATCTCTCCATGACATTTTACCACTGAGAATGCAAGGAAATTTTATACCCAAAAGACAACTTCTCTATAATCAATTCACCAAATGTCTCCTAGAAACATTTCAATAACCATCAGTTACTTTTAATTTGTGTATCGAGTGACACTAGAAACAAAGAAAAGTTAATGCAATCCTAAGTCCCTGAATATTGTTAAAATGATAGTAGTTCCCAGTGTAAATCATAAACATGAATAAACTGGGGCATCACTGTTTCTCACATAACCTCAGGTACTCACTACCGCCTAGTTACTGTTGTGCTGCAAATCTGGCCTCCTTGAGCAGATGGAAGGGAAGAAAGGGTGCCTGGCACCATCTGATCCTGCAATAAGGTCACCAGACCCTGAGGGCAGAGGAAAAGCTGCCAGCTATTAACAGTGCAGAGAGCATTAACAGGACAGACACATAATCAAGCGGCTCACTTCTATACAAAAAGGTAAAAAGGGAGAACTGGTATCTCTAGCTACCCTAGTAACTGTGTTCATTAAACTATTACTTTCCTCATTTTAAGGATAAAAGCCAAGAATTCCCATTGATTTCAATGGCAACCAAGTAACTTGGTGCTGTTAAAAGTCTTTAAGTGCCAGAAAGGCTTTAAGTGTCTGCCTATAAAGCTCAAATCTATAAGTGTGTTTAAACACCAACTTCCTGAGTGAAGGTACCTAAATGCATTTTAAAATCTGTTCCTTAAAAACTGGCTTGTAGGAAGTCTGGGGAAGAGGAGAGATAAGACCCATGGGTTAGGAGAGTTTCCCACCCAAGGCTGCTCTGCATGTTTTGCTGCAGTGCTTGGGAGCTTTCAGTGTTTGTTGACAATTAGACTAGTCATTCCTGGTTATGAGCAACCTTCTCCCAGTGCTTCTGTAAATAAATATTTCCCACAGGATACTTTTTGACTATACAGTCTTGATCTTCTATGTCCTCTATTTTTATTTCTTCTCTCCTTTTCCCATTGTCCTGTGAGTGCCTTGTAGAAGCCCCGCAGCTCTTTCTGCTGTGCTCCCATTGAACCACAGCAGAGATTTACCCAAAGATTCCTGTTCCAGACCCTTTTCTGTACAGCAATCACGAAGAGACCAGAAAAGATACTTATCCTCCCAAGAGGCAGCATTGCAAAGTCCATAGGGTGCACTCTGTCCCGCTTTCCTGACAGAATGGACATGGATCAGAAGCAGAGCAGCCACGAGCTTTTCCCTTACAAGGCAATCGACTGTTAGTCACACAGTGACGGACTCAGCACCAAGAATGAGATGAAGGCATTGTTACAGGAAGTATAAGCACTATCCCATAGTTCTCCATACCACAACAGCAAGCCACCAAATATTCACAGTTGATAAAACATCGGACTTGGCTCCCTATGGGCTTTTCAGTGGCGTAATGGGAGCTTATTCTTTGTTTGGTGTTAAAGAGAAAAACAGTAATGGTCATGAAGGACTCTTGTGGTCAGGGCTTATTTTAACATCGGCATCACTGTCGAACTGTCTTAAAAGTGATTATTTTGTTGTCCTATGACCACTTTACATCAGACACTTTGGCCTAAAGTCATAGAGTAAGGACTGGAAATTGGGTTCCTGAACTCTGTTTCTGCCTTTGCCAACAGTAGCTCCCAGCCAATTTAAAGACATAGCACATATCAAGTGCTTTGGGATTTGGAGCTGAAAAATGAGTAGATTAAGTAAAAATAGGTCAATAAATAAATAGAAAATGAAACATTGTGGAATGAAGCAGAATATGCTCAAGAATTTCTTTTTTTTTTAAGTGCCATGAATGAGGGAGTTGGTGGCTGAATGGAAGGGTATGAGCTAGAGGGAGCCATGGGGCAAAGTGAGCCAGGGCTGAGCTGGCAACTCAGAGCAAAAAGGCAAATCCTACTCCCTTTGAAAGATTTTGGATCACAGACTAGGTTAATAGCATTAGTCCCCTGTTCAGTTATTCCTAGAAATGAAGACATCTGAAGTTATAACTCTTATGTGAGACTAGAAGAATTTTCTCTCATAAGGTGTATAAATTTACCTTATAGCAAGGGCAGAAAGTGAAAGTTTGCACTTGAAATGATGAATTCAAGAGATGGAAATACTTACTTCTTTCCTTTGCATTTCTGGTTCAAGCCAGTCAGATCAGCCTGAATTTAAAATAGCCAAAGGTTGCTTGGTTTCTTAATATGAACAAAATAAAATGGATGGAATGAAGTATTTTATTCACTATGAATGAGAATATTTTCTTTAAATGCTATGAGTATATTATAAGCAAAAATAAAATGGCTTGGCATTCCAAAACAATTTCCAAATAAGCAGCCAAAATAACTGTTGTGCCAGGACTTTTTCCATTCTTGGCCTTCCCATGCATTAAAAATTTTGACAAAACCCTAATGCATTTGCAAAGCATTTGAAGGTTACAAGCACATCTTGTTTTTCCCTAGAGAAATACGGGCTAAGCTTCATCTAGCTCTACCACTGAGGTGACTAGCCAGCAGCGTGTCCAGGTGGCCAAGAAGGCCAGTGGCATCCTGGCCTTTATCAGGAATAGTGTGGCCAACAGGATTAGGAAAGTGATCATCCCCTCTGTACTTGGCACTGGTGAGGCAGCACCTCGAGCGCTGGGTTTACTTCTTGGTCCCTCCCTACAGGAAAGACATTGAGGGGATGGAGTGGCTCCAGAAAAGGGCAGTAAAGCTGGTGAAGGGTCTGGACCACAAGTGTGATAAGGAGTGGCTGAGGGAGCTAGGTATTTTTAGCCTGGAGAAAAGGAGGCTCAGAGGGGACCTTATTGGTCCCTAAAACTCCCTGAAAGAAGCTGTAGCTGGTGGGGCTCAACCTCTTCTCCCAGGCCACTAGTGATAGGAGAAGAGGAAATAACCTCAAGCTGTCCCAGAAAGGTTCAGATTGGACATCAGGAAGAAGTTTTTCACTGAAAGGGTGTCTAAGCATTGGAACAAGGCTGCCCAGGAAGGTGGTAGAGTAACTGCCCCTGGAGGCATTTAGGAAAAGACTCAAGGTGGCACTTAGTCCTGTGGTCTACCTGACATAGCAGTGTTTGGTAAAAGGTTGGACTTGATCTTGGAGGTCTTTTCCAAACTTAATGGTCCTATGATTTTGTAAGACCAGACCAATCTACAGATTTGTAGCATGGTGGCACTTAACAGAAACATAAATCTTTTCTTTGAAGTCTTACTGTTTTATTACTTAAAGAGAAAAGTCCTCAGTGCTGTTACTATCCCTGTGACTGACAACGTGTCAGAGAGAAAACATGACCTCTGCAACATGTTCCTCTTGAATAAGGACAAGAAAATCTCATGTAATATTAGTGTCTGGAAAATGAGACAGGATGATTCAGCTACTAGAGAAACTGTGCCTTAGAACAGCATGAATTTTATCTCTGTCTTTCATGTCAATCTTCTTTTCCCATAGCATTGTCAATCAGTCAGATCATTCTCATACTTCATTATGTTTCCATGGTGATCCTTTCCTGCAAAGTTAAAAATAATCCTGTTCTGATGTTGAAACTTCTAGAGAAAAAGACCATATATAATTGCCTACCTGCAGTTATGTGCCTTTGTTCTGGGTTTTGTACCTGAGATGGTACAGTAGCCTTTCCCAGTTATTTCAAATAACTCAAGTCAATGTGCATCAGTGAGTTTCTAAACTATACTACAATTTGCTACATCTCCAAAATTATCCTGATAAACAATCCCAAAGCAACATCCTAACAACTTATACCTGTGCACTCAATAGCAGTTTTATGGTAAATATTTTCTAACTTTTACAGCTGTTCAGAGAAAAAGAGAGATATTAACTGGTGGATTGATGCAGAATGATATTTGTGGCAATTAGATATTTACCTGGGCAAGCACCTAGAGGAACAGTGTGTTTTGTACTGATGATGTTTTGGGAAATCAAGGCAAAGGGCATGACAAATCTGTAAAAATGTTCACTTATCCACACTCCATGGCTTTCTTCTCATCTTGTTAATGCAGCCTCTAGGTCCAAGGTGCATAGTTTCCACAACAGAAGCTTGTTTATCAAGTGCCATACCATGAGAAGTTTCAGAAAAATGCAGTTCAACCTTTGCTAGGATTCTAAAGTGTATTTCTTGAAATAAAAAAGAATTTTGGTCTGGTTTTTTCATCACATCTCCTGGAGTTTCATACCAGGTATCCAAAATTGAGGATCATGTAGTCTCTAAGCCTGTAAGCAGAGTGCTGCACCAGGGGCAAGTGCAGAATCCAGTCCTCCAAGGCAGCATTCAGCTTTATGCACTCTACAGCAATCATTTCTCCTGGAGCTACCTTGAGCCATTCACTGCCTGGTGACTTCTGTGGAGTGAGAAGCCTACAGAATAGAGCCTGTTTCTCTGCACAGCCCTGATCTGCCCACTGAATTCTGTCCTCCTTGTGCACTAGATTATGCAAATGTTGCAATAGAAAAAAAAAAAACAACACAAACCACAAAAAAACCCACCAAAAACCTCCAAAAACAATCTTCCCTTTGTTACTATTTCCTTTCTTCCTGCTTTTTATTCACCTCCCATTCTTCCCTCTGCAAAGCTGGTCTGGACTGCAATCTCTCCTCCTCAATACTACCTTGATGACCTCTGAGCTCTGAGGATGCAGGAATCTCCTTGATCTGGGTCACCTCAAGTACTACTGACAAATAGCATGGTGAATGGAGCTATCGAAATTTAGCATCACTACCATGTCTATGCTAATGGACTTAATTCCTGAAGGTCCTAATTTGGCCTTATTTAGCCATTATTTTTTCTATCAGAACGCCAAATTAGTATCTTAGAAGTAGGGCTGCTTTCAGTACATCTCAAATACCTGTGCTAGAGTGAAACTTTACACCAAGCCAATTGATAATTTTATTTATGTATTTTTTTACTAGGAGAGAAAATATGAAAAATATAATGCAGAAAGGCACCCTGGATGGGTTAAATTTGTTCATGAGAAAGCATCTAAAGTCAGATTCTTAAAATTGGATTAATCAAATAAGCTGAATTTTATATGGCACTTTCAACTTTTCCTGACATGAACTATCATGTCTGACTAAGAATGAAAGGATATAGCCCTTAGGAAGCCAGTGAGGCTATTGCTGCTCCCATCTTACTCAGGGGGAAAAGAAAATGCTCTCTTTCTGGCTGTAGCAGCATTAGTTCCTTATCCACCTATGTTTAATTTTCTAGATTCATAGAAAGAAAACACAGCAACCATTCACTTGTCAGGGATAATTGGCAGCAGGCTTTGACATTTATGTGTAAAGCGTTAAAAGTAGTTCTGAAAGCACAACTGGAAATCTAATAATTCAGATTAAAAATTGAAGTAAAAGCTTCTTTATCTTTGTTTAACCCTCAGTAGAAATTGTAGCATTGCTGTCGTAAAAATGAAGTAAGGTTGCACTTTCCTGACAGGTAACTGAAGATGCTATAAGAGAATCTGTGTTCCTGTTGCTGTGCTACTCCTTTCTTATCTGAGACAGTAGCTCTGTGCTCATAGAATTTGCAGGTAAGGAGACATTAGGTTCATTTGACAGAGATTCACACACACAAATGTCTGTGGAAGAAGAAAGTGTTCAGCTGCTGTACAAAGTAACTGGCATGCTGATAGCGCTTGACTTGTCAGGCTGACACCAGCTAAAGGCATTTTACTTGCAAGTGATTTCATTACAGTGAAAGAGCAACACTTTTCTTTTTCCTGTTGGCATACAAGTGGAAGAAACTCGGGAAAATGATTCTAAACAAAAGGAATGAAATGAGAAGCCTTGGCTACACAGAAAATTAGTCAGAAGCAGAGCATGTGCTCTTACCCACCATTTACACCTTCATAGGGAAGAGCTGTGCTGCAGTGGTTGAGCTTGCTGTTTGTTTGCTCTGAGCCAAGGCCTGCCTTATTCCAGGCTGAGAAAACATACAGTAAGTGAAAGCTACTTTCCTGAAGAATTTACAGTCTGAAAGGACAAGGCAGAGATAATCGACAGTCTGGGTTGTCGTCAGCAGTCCCTGAAGGTACAACACTGTGACCTTGTCTGCTGAGTAATCAAGAGACTGCTGGATCTGCCATGGCCCTGATCAGGAGTGGGATCTGAATTGGCACTGAGCATATCATCTCACAGCAATACAACCTAACAGGCTGTATAGTGCTGCTGCTGCAAAGAATGTTATTGAGGTCTTCTCTGCACCATGAGAAAAGGATTTATAGGTACGAGTGGATTTCAGTAGTAGGCAGAGATGCTCACCTTCAACCTCTTCATTCAAAAGTATGGAGAAAGGTATATTAATAATTACACAAAGTAATTTTGTGTAGCTTTTCAACTTCCCAAATTACTATCCCAGCAGAACTCTTTGTAGTGCCCTTCAGTTTTCTGAAACTGCCTTCACAAATGTTTCTCCCTTCTCTTTACTTCTCGTGCCCTTCAGCCTTGGTGCAAAAATACATCTTTACTGAAAGTCAGTTTTACCATTCTCATTCCTCATTCCTCTCCAGTATCCAAAAGGTGAATGCATCCAAAATGAATTGAAATTTCTTTCCCAGTTGGATCTTACAACAGTAATAAATGAGTTACCATCTGCATTTCTAATTAAAAATCCAATTGGTGTAATGTAATGAGGTTTCTAGATGCAATTAGCAACTGCTGGGGGTCTCTTTATAGAACCAGCACTACAATTATGAGGCAACTAGATTCTATCATATGCAATGAGGATTTTTTCAAAATTTTCTGTCCTTTGCTAGGTGGATTCACAACAGGGAGTTAGGTACTTTTGGGTACTGTCACCTACTGAAATGACAAATTCGAATTAGTCCTCAGGTTTCCTGCACAGATCAGGGGAGAACAGAATGCTTAACAGGCATTGAGCCTTCAAAACAATGCCTAACTTCTGTCTAACTTTTGGAGTTTTATATTTACTTTGGAATCTTAGTCCGTATGTTTGTTTTGATCACAAGCACAGCTTTAAGAGTAAATAGTGGAGACATTTAATTTTCTTAGAAGTAGAGATGGTAAAAATGGTGACATTTCTGTGGGAAAAAGACTTTAACCTGTTTTTTAATGGTCAGTAAAAAATTTAAAAGCCACAAATGAGATATTCATGGATCACTTCTTCTAGATCAAAATTTCATAACTTTGTATAAGCAATGACTTGGAGTTCAATGATCCTTTACAAATTAGACTTTATAAAGAGTGAGAGTGATAGAGAATATATTTAAAAGCCGTTTTCTCTGCGTCCCTTATCTCCATATGTATATGCACACATAGTTATACTCAAAGGCCTTCATGAAAGTCTTCTACCAGTGTATTGTCATGAGTCTGAAGCATTTCCATTTTTCAGACTCAAATAGTGATGTTTATAAAAGAAAGGCACCCAGCAGGCAATGCTGCTCTTAGCCTTTATAGATCATCAGTAGCAGTCTTATCCACCAAACTCAGTATAGTTAAAGAAAATAAAGATCATCAGTATAACCCAAAGTTCCAGGTGTTATAGTTTTAGAATCTGGGGGAATTTTTCTTTCCCCTGCCACCAAACAAGGAGCTAATGGCCCTTATCTTTCTCCACTGCCTCTAACAAAAGGGGCAGGTGATGAGTGAAGGCGTTAGCTTACAGCAGTAAATCACTGGGGTGTGGTAAGGGAAGGGGGCACTTTTGGTTTATTTTTGGTTTGCAGGAGGAGGAGGACTGCGGGGGGGAGAGAGAGAGAGAGACGNGCGGCTGCTGGCCTGGGCACGAGGAGCCCTACAGCAGCAGCGGCTGCCTGTTCAGGGCACCATTCCTCCTCCAGCCACAGACTAAGAGAGAGTTCTTGCCCAAGGAAAGGGATCCCAGCTCTCTTTTTTCCCTCTCTTCGTGGCTTTCTCTCAACCAACCCCACAATGACATCACCCACCCCCGGAGGGCAGCTCAGCACCGGCTGAGGAACAACATTGCCGCCCACTGTCTGTAAATATTGCTGCGCTCAACGGGAGCAGAGACTGCGGGGGGTTCAAGGGGGCACTATCCCACAAATTGGTCATTTAGTTGTGGTTGCTTTGTTTTCTCTTGAATATATATATATATATTAGTTAAGAACTGTTATCCTTTCCATTATCATATCTTAATTAAATTTTGTTTGAATCTGAAGGAGGTTTGTCTCCTTGTTTAGTTCCTAGTCCAACAAATTTCCTAATTTCCTCTAAATGTAGGCACCAGGCTTCCTGGATTTCAGTTTTCCTGGGGACAGGCCTGAAAGTTGTTCTTGATTGTTTCAGCCAGTTTAGTGATTGTCTCTCTGAGTATGTAGAGGCACCTCCTGCCCTCGTTGCAGGGCCACCATGTAATCAGAATCTTGCAAAGCCGGAGAGTCCCTGTGTGGGACAGCCTCCACCTAAACCTTGGAGCCCCTGAGATCAGTACTTCCTAATTCCTGTTTGATCCTTAGAGAAAAGACAAGCTAAAGGACACAAATGGCTAAAAGAGCATGTAAGATTCTGTTGCTTCCTCATAACAAAATCAAAATTACTCTAGCAGGACAGTAACAAAAGAAACAGAAACAACTGTACAAAATGCATTTTTAATACAGATTTCTGGGTATTCTTTGTCAGTAAATACAGAATATTTGATAAAACTGCTTCTAGCTCACTAAGCTTGAAAACAGAGAGACTTCAGTAAAAAAAAAAAATAGAAAAAAGATTGTTCTATTTGATTTATACTCAGCTTTTTCCAAGTTTGAGTCAAGAAACTCTGCTACCTGACCCAAAGAAATTTATTCCAAAATCAGATTACAGCATATATTTATTGACTTTACTGGAGATCTTAATGGTAACAGAGAGACTGGGCTGCAAACTGATGCAGTCTGAACATTCATATACTCAGCTTCCAGCTCATGATTGTTTTTTCTAAATGCTATTGCCATGTTAATGACTTGATTACAATTTCTTAAATAATTTTGTGTTATTTATAACACAAGGTTACCACTGAGACTATCTTTATCAAGCAACAGCTGAATTTAGGAATTAATGAATGAATGAGAGAAAGTAACAGCGTGACAGGCAGAACTAGTCAGAAAAACATTGCTTAATCAGTATAAGAAACATTTGGTGCCTTCGTTGTGTCATAGAATCATAAAGTCATAGAATGACTTGAGTTGGAAGGGACCTTAAAACACATTTAGTTCCCAAATCCTTCTCCTTGAGACTGTTCTCAATCCATTCTCTGCCCAGCCTGTACCTGTACTCGGGATTGCCCTGATCCACATGTAGGACCTTGCACCTGGCCTTGTTGAACATCATGAGGTTCATACAGACCCACCTCTCAAGTCTGTCAAGGTGTCTCCGGATGGCATCCCTTCTCTCTGGCATGTCAACTGCACCACACAGCTCGGTGTTTTCAGCAAACTTGCTGAAGATGCACTCAGTCCCTCTGTCCATATTCCTGACAAAAATGTTAAACAGCACTAGTCCAGCCAAGAGGAACATCACTCATCACTTCTTTCCACTTGAACATTAAGCAGCTGACCTCAACTCTTTGAGTGCAGCCTTCCAGTCAATTCTGTACACACCAAGTGGTCCATCTGTCAGAGACATGTCTCTCCAGTTTAGAGACCAGGATGTCGTGCAGGACAAGTGTTTTGCACAGGTAGATGACATCAATTGCTCTTCCTTTACACACCAGTCCTGGCACCCTATCATTGAAGGCCACCAAATTTGTTGGGCACAATTTGCCTCAGTAAAGCCATGTTGGCTGTCACCAATCACCTCTTAATTTTCCACGTGCCTTAGAACAGTTTCTATGATCTTGCTGAGCACAGAGGTGAGACTGACCATCCTCTAGTACCTAATACCTTTCTTTTTTCCCCATTTTAAAATGGGAGTTAAGTTTCCCCTTTTCCAGTCAATGGGAACTTCATGGGACTGCCATGACACCTCAAATATGAGAATCCACTTAAACCCTGTGGATGTATCTCACCAGGTCCCATAGACTTGTTCCTTAGAAGGTCTTGAACCTGATCTTCTGATGTGTGATAACTTGATAATCTGATGTGTGGCTATTCATTCTCTCTATCCCCTCTTTTCTGTGACTTGGATGGTGTGGCTGGAGCACTTGATGGTGAAGACCTAGGCAAAAAAGTAATTAAATTTCTTAACCTGCTCTATATCTCAATTAGTCAAGTATCCTGTGATCTTCTCAGGAGGGCCTATGTTTTCCCTAGTTTTCATTTCATTACCAATGTACATGTATGCTCCAAAATATAAACACAGGTAACCAGAGAGCTAAGCCATGGACTTTGAAGCATTAAGGAAGTTTATTGCAGGGACAGTAAAACAGCTTTAAGAACTTACAGCTGGGGTGCCAAAAACTCACTGGGCTTCTTGGCCAATATATATAAAAAAACTTAGGCATGTGCAGTGCTGCCCTCTGAGCTGTTCCCTTTCCCTCCTTCTGTGAGAAAGGAATGTTTCTTTGCATCTTCTCAGATAAGGGTTCCTTGTCATATCTAACTTAGCAAGGAAACAGCTCTGAGGGAAAGACAAAAAGTAGTTGTTCTCACACATTCTCTTAAATATGTATTTCTTTAGCCACAACAGATTTCTTGAGCAAAGAGAAATTTCCTAAGTAATTCACCTTCTCGACTATTTCTTGCAGAGGGTCCCTTTCAACCTCTACAGTATCTATAGAAGATTTACTTGTTGCTGTTGGCATCCCTGGCCAGATTTAATTCTACCAGGTCTTTAGTTTTCCAAACCAGATCCCTTACTGCTCTGATAATTTCTCAGTATTTCTTCCAGGTTACATGTTCTTTTTTCTACCCTCTGTAGGCTTTCTTTGTGTGTTTGAGGGTTTTCCCAGATACTCCTTGTTCATCCACATGGGCCTCCTGTTCTTTTTGCCTTCCTCTTTTTCAGGAAGCTCACTCCTGGGCTTGGAGGAGAAGATCATTGAGCATCAACCATCTTTTGTGGGTCCCTCTTCCCTCCAGGGCTTTTTTCCATAGTACTCTAACAGGTAGATCTTTGAAGATGCCAAAGGCAGCTCTCCTGAAGTCTAGGCTAGCAAGCTTGCTGTGCACCCTTCTCACTGCCCAAAGAATCTGAGTCCCTCATTTCATGAGTACTGCATCCAAGGCTGCCCTTGAGCTTCATGTTCCCCACAAACCACTCCTTGGTGAGAACAAGGTCCAACATAACACTTCTCCTCACTGGCTTTTCTACTTTCACTTGAAGAAGGAAGTTATCATCAATTCACTCCAGGAACATCCTGGATTGTGCCTTGCTGTGTTGTCTCTTCCACAGATATCAGGGTATTTAAAATCCCCCTTGAGGACCAGGGCCCTTGTATGTCAGGTCAATTAAGGTTACACTAAGCTTTTACTTGTAGTTCAAGCAGTTTCTCTGGAGTTTAGCAGTAAGATGGAAAGAAGGGATTCTTGGGGGTGTAATTTTACATCTGCTTTCCACTGAAATTATGACAGTGCATACAGTGGTCAAACAAGATAAGAGCTATGCTTCCTTTTGAAAACAGGGCTTCTGAGCTGCCCAGCCTGCATAATCATCCAATCCACACCTGGGTCAATATGCTCATGGGGCCATGAACTACATGATACCCCTTTGCTGAGCCTGGAGTCACTCCTTGCTTCAACAGTCCAGCTCTTGAAGAGGGGATATTGGGAGGAGGCAGGAACTATGAATCCTCAGTCAGTTTTTTTGCTTTATTTTCGCTACTCTGTTTCTAAACATATTTGCCTTGGCTTTGATAGACTATGTGAAGCTTTCTACCCATCTTCTATCTCTCTTTGATAATCAGCACAACCTCTGCAGTTGCTGACACATCTAAATCATTCTGGTGCCACAAATCATACTGTTGGAATACCTCCCAGTCAGCACAATTTGCAGAAGTGTCTTGAGCTGTAGGCAAACTACTGCAAAGAGAAATTTGGAAAGTGGGGTAAGTTTTCCATAACAGGGATATCTACTGGTTGACAGGAAGAGCTGTCATGGATACCCCCCATGAAACCAACCGTCAGTTAGGGTCTGGCCATAATTACATAGGACTGAATAATAGTTCTACAAAACCAAATCACATATTGACAGGTAATGGCCAAGTGGCAAGAGCAGTTGCAGCAAGTATGCCTGAAGAGTCTCCTGCACTCACTGCTTTCCTTCAAGTCTCAGGATTAAAAACAGCAGAGAGAGTAATCAGGAGACTCTTATCTACAGATTCTCTACTGCCATGTCAGGCTTCTTAGCTTTGGAGGGATAGAAGTGTCCTAGTGTGATAACATGGTAATTTTTTTGGATTTGGTTTTGTTTTAAGAAATAAGCCTAGATATATATGTTAAAGACTGCCAAGGGCAAAAATTAGGAGGGAAAAGAAAATGCCATTTTCCCAACCTTTAGGGCATACAGAGCAGTATGGTTAAGTCAGTGAGTGGAGTTTGCTACTAATATTTAAAAGGCTGCACAGTCTAAGTTACCGCTATTGAAATTCAGATGACTTGGTGCTTTTCTGTCCAATTTTACAATCCTGATTCTGCTTTGATTCAGTTCACTGGGTGGTTAAATTCAGGCTCTTGGTCACTAACATCAAGTCAGATACAATATATTGGTTCATAATTTTTTTCATTTGACCATTCTTCTTGAGTTAAGAACTCTGATAATGTAGAGCTGACATTTTGGGGAAATCTAGAAAATGAATTCCTTTTTATCTCCAGGCTAAGCTGTACCAGTGAATAGAGCACTATAATAAAACCTATTTGTATGCCTGTCATACAAAGACAAACCTTTTCTAAAGGAAATGGATTTGAGTATTTGCAAGAAATGATAAACAGTCAGACAAAAAGGTACTGAATTTCCCTCTGAGATGCATAGGAGAAGTAGATTTTAGCTTCCTTTTTCAAGGGGGAAGAATTTGTATGAAAGCCATGTCAGCTGAGAGTCTCAGAAATGAGATCTTAATCCAGATCTTTGCAGAAAGCGACTAGAAAATAACTTGGGGGGAGTGGTTTAGAATTATGAACAGAATATCAGCCTGCATTTGTGTCAGAAATAAATCAAAAGAGATGTATCCACTTCTAATAAAATTAATTGACTGGATTTCATTTGTGTAAAATCCTTGTGCAAAGCTGTGTTAAAATCTAGCTCTCTCTCTGATGTGTATAATTGAATTACCATGAATAGTTGCTTATACAAGACAAGGTGTGGAAATCAAGCCTAATTCCAAAGTGCTGTCACAACCCCACTCTCCTATGAAGCTATAGTTTATTATAATGTAATTTATTATGTTATGTAATATATTTTTACTGACAAAACAGATACACAGACAGAGCCAGGGGGTTCCTGGCCACCTAAAGCAGCCTGTGCTCCCACCGTCCAGGTGACCCAGCTCTGCTGCTTTGCTGCAGCCTCGCTACCCCAAGCCCAAACAGCCTGGGTGACATGCAGCCCTGTGACCTGCTTCTGTCTTGCCCTCTCTAGTAAGCATGGCAGGCTTCTGGCTTCTGTCTTGCTCCTGGGATGGAACTCCACCATGAGAAAAATGCCCAGGGGCACAGGTCTGCTGTGGAAGCTGAAGCATCGCATTACATTTGAATGTATTTTTGGAGTGGTTACATGGGAGAAGATTGTCTCAGAGCAGCCTTTTCCATATGGAAAGGGAATTTATTGTTATCAGCAATCAGGTAACATCTAAGTATCTTGAAGAGGCATATCCTACACTAAGGAAAGGTGAGTTTAGGCACCTGAAGGCACATGTTTACAGTTAGCTGTGGAGTTTGGGCTTGTGTTATGGAGAAAAGATGGGTGAGTTCAGCAGCTGCATGTCTGTTCAGGGCTTTTGTGATATTCAGAGGTCTTTTAGCTATTTCAACCAATTGCTGTAATTCCAACTGTAATTAATATATTTTCCAAACCCATTTAATTATTGGCTAAATATAGCTGAAGGATACTGTCACATTTAAGCTTAGAACAGAGTAGTTAAGACACCTACTGTTCGAAAAATGTCATGGTGAGTTAATGCATAATGATGGCAATTTTACTAAATGAAGAATGTTCATGTGCTTACCAAGCTTAATTAAGCTTTGCAGCACTCCTAAGACAGAAATATTGTTATGGTAATTTTAGCAGGTAGGTAAATTGTTCATCCTGGCACATGAAGGTTGGATAATTTACTTAAGGTCACACATCAAGCCTTCAGTATAGCCAAAGTAGAACCTATCACCTTGACTTCTTAACTGACTTCCAGTCTTCAAATAATTGTCTCTCTTTTAATGTTTCATCTCTCTCTTTTTTTTTTTTTTTTCTGAACTCGAAACTGGCTTTTGTTCACAGACCTGATTGTTGATAAATTCCACTATCCTCAAAGGACAAACATCTCTAATCTTCCGCAGTGATTCACTCCAGTGTGGCAATTTGCTAAGAAGGTGGAGGATGTGAGGACAAAGAAGAGGACAACATGAAGAAAGAAACAGAGGCAAAATATAATAAAAGAGAATGAAATGAAAGGAAGTAGAGGCATGAAGAAAATCATGGCATACAACTGAAAGGCAAAGGAATCAAGGGGAAATGAGGGGGCAAAAGAAAAATGAAAGAAATAGGAGAAAATAATGAAATAGGAGAAAGTAATGAAATGGGAGAGAACATAATCAGGCATTAGCAGACAGGAAATTGTCAGTGAAATCAGAATTCTCTAAGAATTGAGATGCATTTAGTGGAAATGTATTAAAAGTAATACTCTATTTTCTCCGCTACATTATTCTGTTTACATCCCTGGAAATTCCTTACATCCTCAATGTATTAAGTGATATTGTACATAGACAAAGAAAAAACTGCTGAGACTGAGTAAGGATGAAAAACAGAGCAAAACTCCTGCAGAGTAACCCTAAAATGGTAACAGGGGCGGACTATAGAAGAAATCCCTACTGAGACCTTGCTATGATGTAAGTGGGGAGCCTACATTAAACCAGCCATTTCTCCTTCCCCCCCTCCTCCTTTTATGTTACAGTAATGCAAATAACTAGTAGAAATATATAAATGAAGGTGTTTTTTTTTTTAAACTTTCAGCTTTGCTTCCTTACATTTAAAAGTAACTTATTTTTCCCGTTGAAAGCAAGAGTAGTTCAAGGTACTGTTAAAAATGAATAGATGGGAAACTCAAAGACAAAATGCCACATCTTAGCTGGCAGCCATGTCCTTCCTAACCCAATTAGAAAATCAAAGAAGGAATGAGAGCAGACCAACAACTCTTGATCCCACGCTGTTTTTTCTAGCATATAGTGTGCATCTGACTGGTGGCAGTATGGAATGCTGTCTAAGTTTGGAGAACTTAGAAAATTTGTTGGACTAGAAACTAAAGCAGGGAGACAAGCCTCCTTTAATTTCAAAACAAATTTTAATTAAGATATGATAAATCGAAGGATAACAGTTCCTAGCTATGAT
>VXAU01004218.1:0-235628 GCA_013399695.1 Formicarius rufipectus | reverse complement strand
AAGGCTGGGATCCTCTTCCCTCAGCTTGTGGTTGGAGGGTGAACGTCTCTCTGGGCTGAAGGTGCCGATGCAAAGGCCCCTCCCGGCCGGGCTGGCTGCAGCTCGGCCTCCTCAGGAAACCCGGTGCAGAGGCCCCGGCTAGCGATGTCTTCTTTCGGGCACAGGGAAATCCAAATCCAGGGATTGGAAAACAGGAGGAAAAAAAAAAAAAAGAAACCAAACTCCCAGGCAGAGGTTTCTCCCTGAGCCATCTCTCCCCCGCCAACTGCAAAACCAGAGTGTCCGCTTCCCCCACCCCCGTGAATCACCAGTCACCTTGCTTCTTTTGTTAGAGGCAATGGATGAAGATAGGCCTATTCACCTCTCATTCTGGTGGTAGGGGAAAGAAAAATTCCACTGGATTCTAAAACTATAACAAATGCTCTCCTCTTTCCAGTGCTGTCTGTGATTTTTATGCATTATTTATCTAGTGTGGAAGAATTATCAAGATGTTTGGATTAATGGTTTTAATCTGTAAGAGCAGTCTTATACCCATCTTTTTGCTTCCCTCACGAAGACTACTTGCCAGAGATGCTGAAAAGCATCTTCCCCTCTGTGTAGCCCAATCTTTTAAAAAGCTTTTGTTCTACAGGATTTCTATCAGAAATAGCAGCCTACCAGCAAAACAGAAGATCATTTCTATTCTCTCATCTGTAACATCTTTTGCTGCTTCATTGGGCACCTCACTCAGACTTCCCAGTGTGATTTGTCCATGGAGACCATGTGCATGGATAGAGTGCTGATAAGGACAGATAGGTTTGCTGAGCACTGTGTTTCCAGACAGAAAATCTCTGTAAGTTGCCATACTCAGAATTTCCTGAAGTTTCCGTATTGCGACATACCATATATTTTGACTAGTTTTCACCAAATCTTTGGTCAGATAGAACAATACCTTTACAAAAATGACCACTTGTTGTCTGGGGACCAGCACTTATTTTCAAGTTTAATGTTAATTTTAGATGATCCTGAAATGCAGAGGCTACAGTGCATTTGTGAGTGGGTGGAAATGGCAGAAATGCAGCCATAGTGAATTTTCTTCTTATCTGAGTGAATATTTACAAAAGGGTTTTTGTTTTCAGCTCACCGAAGCACAATCAGCTCTCATGATTCAGTTCATCAGCCAACTGTTAATGGCTTGAGGTTAAGAGCAGGGTTCTTTTCTTAACCTCCTGGCTGACTGTGTGTCCTGGCCACTGAAGAATGTATAGATGCAGTCACATGGCTCAGAGTCTGATTTAAAAGTTCTCCAAAGAATTTAATATCTACTATTCATTGACCCATTGTGCATTTGCTACAGTTTCTACTTGGGAATGTGAAATCTCTGGAGTAGTAGCTGTGCTTTGCAAACTGCCTGTTCTGGCACAGTCAGGTAATCAGAAATATCATTGCCAGTGGCTATTTGCCACACTTTCTAACTTTTGATTAAATATATCTCATTGTTTTTACTCAATATTAGTTATCATTTCCATGAGTTTCAAATGAACACTGCAAGTACTTTGATAAATAGATTGAAAGTCTGTAACTCGAGGAAAAAAATATTTCAGAGTTCCATTTTGTAGCTCTCTCTTGCTCTAGTGACTGACTTTCTACAGTTAGTATCTTTTCAAAAGCAGGGTTAATGACTGGTGCAGGTAAGACTGGTAGATAATATAATTCCAATTCAATCCAGGCCATTTCTAATGGCCAGATGGGAAAAGTACTGCAGTGAATTAATTCAGCTCCTGGTCATCAGGACCAGAAAATCCATTTCTTCAACATTTTCCCTGATGATCAACACATCTGAAATGTATAAAGAGAGCTTTGGGTTTGACATCTTCGTGGATCAGGCAGTACACCTGACCAGCAACAACCTAGGAACATGCTGCAGCTCTCAAAAGATTACTGATTAGAGCAACTTCTCCCAATGTTTGAACATGAAAATTCTTCCTGATTTCCTTCCACAGATCCTCTTTGCTATTCAGAAAAGGAGCCTGGGCTACGTGTTGCACCTCAGCCTGTAGACAAACTTTCTATATTCTAGGCTATAAAATTCAGAAAATGTAACACTTGTGGAAATTCTGTACCCTTCATGGCTAAGTGCTCTCGGTTCTCATGGAGGAAGCTGGAATCTGTAGTCTGTCAAATGAAAACCTGCTTGCTGCAGTCAGGCTCGTATGCTACTTTCCTCAAGGTGATATAAAGTCAGATGAAAATGTCCCTTGCCAAACTCTCTGAATCTGCCACAAAATCCCTTCTTCACGTTGCGATCCACCATCATCACAAAGAGGCACAGCAAAATTAGCAGTGGAGCAGAGGCATGACATTAACCATTTTATCTGTGGTCATAAACTAGAGGAAGGAAATTTGGTGTAGGAAGAGAGGGCTGGTATTGCCTCTTAGAAATGTTTGTTAAAGGAGTATTTTGATTCAAACTGAGACACACACATTTAATAAGAAAATCTGCCAGAAAGAAAAACTTTATTCCAAATCAGGAAAACACATCCTAAGAAATTTTTAGATTTCCTGTGTAACAAGTGTTTCAGATGCTCATTGTGCTGGAAACATTTGGCCCATATTTCAAGGAAATGAAGATGAAATCTCATAAGGATTCCTGGTCTCCATCTCCGTTTTCAAGGGCTCCCCTGCTGTTCCCCGGGGTCAGTTGGTGGAACCTCATTTAATCCAGATCAGTCACTGATGGGTTGAGTTTAATCTCCCAGAGCTTTTTAGACTGTGGATTCCTTGCCACAATGGTGACTAGATGCACACCGAGAATGCAACAGTTTCTGTGGCTCCCTGCTGTCTTCGTTAGGTTTTTTCACTGGAAGAACTATGGGTTGTAGAGATTTTGACATCTTGGTTTCATACCTTAAAGGCTCAAAAATACACCTCCAGTTTTTGAGGAAGTCAGCGATGCTGAGATGTCCTGCAGCCACAGCTCCTGGATGATGTAAATTTTCCAGACAGTTGACCCACTCTGGAAAGGATCACAGTAAGGTGAAAGCAGAGTGACTCAGAGGCCAGTGGGTGTAGGGTGCTCCAAGGACCAGTAGAAGAAGGGCAGAGACAAGCACTGAGGCTGCAGATAATGCAAATCCACATACTACAACAGTCTATATTCATCATTCTGGCCAATGACATTGAAAATGAGACATTTTCTGGGGTGAAGTAGCACTTTTCTGACTTCACAGTATAACATGACTTACTCTGATATGATTTTAGTTAAGTGTTATTATTACATTATCCTCAGTCCCACAGTCATGCACAGATTAAATAATTCTTAACTATTTTATAAAGCAGAGAGGAAACAAACTCGACAATTTGATTCAAAGTGTTTCCTCTGAAAGCCTTTTAGATAAAAAAGCAAAGTCTTGTGAAAATAAAAGCTCAGATCTGGTTTCAGCAGATGTCTATAAGTCCAGAGTAAGTACTCCAGAGGCAATGGAGTTATTTAGATTTTTTACCACTGATGATTAGTGTTATACAGTATTTTTATACTCTCAGCAGATCCCTCCCAAATGAAGAGAGACATTTTAAGACAGCTGCTTTAATATTCTGAGGCCAAAAATTTTTTGTATAAATCCGCATTCACTTGAATGTTTATAACATTTTTTTTTCTTTTTACAAGCATTCTGGTAAGCACAAGCGTTTGTGGAATGCAACTGAGTGGCTTAATGAATACCAATAAAGTCACTCTTCAGTTTTCATTCTAAGGAATAGACTTATACTCTTGTTAAAATACTCTTGTATATTGGTTACTGCATTTTGCAACTTTTGGGGATCACTGGATTTGAAATAGTTAAAACTTGTAAATTTTCCAAGACTACAAAAATATGTTTTTCAAACTGTTACATGAAATAGCAGAAATGTCAACATTTCAGATGCTTATTGGTAAAATAATACCAAAAACTGGTGAAAACCTGAAGCTGCAGATTAGTTTAAATCTAACTGCTGTAGGTACACCTCCTCTCGTATAAGCAAAGGAGAAAATCTTGCCCTAAACGCTGTGGCTGGTTTAAAGTCCCAAACTCCATATTATAGTACTGCCATAAATGACCCTGTAGGATAAGGGAATAGGCACATCACTGGGTAACGTGCACCAGTGGATAAGGACCTGGCACCACTTGCTGGGGCTGCTTCGTTCTGTGATGTTAAATGTGCCGTGTGTGTAAATGGACCAGGCCAGCAAGGGCAACCACAGGAGCACTTGCACCTGCAGTGTCTACTAATTAGCAGGCTCTTCTTGTGCTGTAATACACGTCTGATGATTGTGGAGGAGGATGAGCTGTATGGCCAAAGGGCACCCACACCACACATGATGAATTTTAAAGGAGTTATTTGTGATCTTCCTATTCAGCCATAGGTCTGCCTGAAGGAGCTCCATTCAGTATATTCTATGAGAGCAGAGTGTCCACAGGCACCTGGGGGCAGCCGAAGCTGTTACTTTGTCTGCTTAGAAAGGTAAAAAAAGAGAAAACAAACTGCAGTAAAGAGCTGAGGATATACCCTTACTGATCTATCCTGTAAACAAACACCTGGGACAGAAATACAGGTGAAGCTGTACTGTGAGCCTGTAAGGGTCAGGTCTTATTGTGAGCAGTGGCTGCTTCACAAGATCCTTTCCAAACAGCACAGCAAATGTTCTCAGTGGATTGGGATAGTCTATGAATGTGAAGGGTCTGATTAAGCCATCTCCATGGGAATCATACCCTCCCTGCTCTCTTTCCACACACAGAAATGTGTGACCTGTGTCCCAGCCTTCAGTTTGTTCAGCCTGGTGTCATTGATTTTTTGGATTGAGGCTCCTGGGATCTACACTGAGCAGCGAAATGGCTCCGTAGAGGCCAGAAAGATCAAGGTACAGATTTGGCAATAAACAGTCATTCCTGAGTCCTCAAGGGAGTCGCATCTCCTGTCTACTGGAGCTTGTGCAGCTTTTGAACTGGGGTCACTGAGCTCCTTAAGTCAGAATTATTTTATAGAAGTAATAATTTGAAGTGAAAATTATGAAATAGTTACACACAAATGCAATGTTGACTTTTAAGAATGAGTATTTACACCAGAAACCAGGCTCTGTGGGACTTTTATCCATCTACAAAATAGAAATAGCTTTTGTATAAAATTCAAATGAATGAAACCAGCTTGAGTCTTAAATGCCAAGCAGTCACAATAAGCTGCTTGTCTGTAGCCTGATGTATTTACTAAAAGCACATTCAAGAGAAACAGGAGCTACTCAGAAGCAATTTACAAACAGGAAAACAGAGGAAATTGGCTGGGTAATTTATTCTCCAGGAAGTATTTGCATGGTTTTATAAGCAAGGCACCTAGAAGAAAGACACTCTCATGTCCTACCTGTTGGTGACTTAAATATCAGTGTCTTTCAGCATATTCATTGTAGTAGTGCCAGGTGCTTCCTAACACAACTTAAACATTGCAGATTTAAGTGTCAAGGAAAGATTTAATTTTAGGATTTTTTTTTTTTTCATGAAAGAAGAGAGAAAACCCTTCAAAAGCCAAACTGAAAGTGACCAAAACTTCATGCACAAGCACAAACACGTATGTAGGGCAGAGCCAGTTACAGTTACACATAGGATATTGTGACACTGAGACCAGATACAAGGTTTTCATCTTTGTGTGAATGTCCAAGCCTTATTCTTTTTTCTCTTTGTATTTCTCTCTGTTGCTCACTATCCTTTCCCTGAGAAACTACTCTATTCAGGGCTGTTTCATTCTTTGCTCTCTTCTTTTGCCAAGCTCTTCTTCTGAACACTATTGTTGTCCATTTAAATAAGAATGAGTCAGAAGGAAACATCACTCTTTTCCATTCAGCAACAACCTGCACTGAACTGTGCCTGCAACACTGGAAGAAGTGAAGTAGGAGATAAAGCAGAACTGTAATATGTTGGGGCAAAGCTTCATCAAACTCTGCATCTCCCACCTTTCCTGTATACACTTTTTCTGCATCTTTATCACTCATAACAGGATAGAAGTTGACTGCAACTGTGATCTGGGTGGTCACGTCCCTGTTCAGAATCAGATCTCTGGGTTTCTCTCTCTCCAGGACAAACACAGGCATAAAGGAATTGAACTGCAGTAACATCTAGCGAGCAGAAACCCCAGCCAGATTTGATCCTTTGAATTTCTGCTTTTAATAGCAGCATATTTATCAGTAAGCAATGACACTATCCCAACAGCCTGAGAGGGGAAGACTTGCTCCAGATGAAGGAGCAGGGATGAAGAAGGGAATGGAAATCATCTCACCCAGTGAGATGCTTTCTGCTCCAGCTATTCAGACACACTCTTGTTACATGTTAGCCTTGAAATATGATTTAGATGAAATTGTTTAGTGCTGCAGAAGAATGGCTGTGTACCCCACCATTAATGATTAGCTTCATTTTGCATGAATTACTTGACTTCCTGCAATTACTTCTGCTCTTTCCCACTGGGTGACTATGGTGTTTTGCTTTCCAAAGGCAGCGAGTCAGCAGCTTGCTGACCCTGAATGCCTGTGAGCTATAAGGTGCTCATTCCATTTTCTGCACCAGTCACTAGGCTGAGGTATCTGAATTCCAGCAGACACACGATGGTTTATGGTTTACTCTCTGTACCAGGTGCTTAGCAGGAGAGACAAAGCAACAGGAGAGTATGTAAGAGAGGAATGAGTTTGCTTTGCCAAGCTAACAATCAGCATAAAGAAGTGGTGTGGTTGTGATCAGAGAAGTGATGATGTTTAAGAAAAATGACTTGGTGTTTTTTATTTATTCCCCTTTCATGCTTTCCACCTCCAGACTTTTCAATTGGACCAGGCAAAGCATTTTTCTAAACGTTAATTAATCCCTGCATTTAGAATATAAATAAAATGTCCTTTGCTTTGCACTTCATTGACAAGGGTGAAGCACCTGCAGCTGGAGCTTGCATGGTGCTTTTGCAGATCCATGAGACACTGCCAATGACAGGTGCTGTGCTGCAACCATCCTGCCTCTGCTGGCTTGACTCCTGTTTAGTACTTTTTATTTGTTTGAGCAGAGTGTGACTCAGAAAGCAGGCAGAAGAAATGTGAAAGCAGTGAGGTACTCTGTGCACACTTTGCTTTTCTGCTCAGCATGCTGCTACTTTGCAGTGTCATCTGTGACCGTCTGGTCTGACTATTGGAGAAAAAGCATTTTGCAATCAGACACAGCTGAAACTGTGATCTGACATTGCAAAATAAGGAACAAGAGCACTCTGGAATAAGGATTTAGACTTAGCAAGGCTCACTGATCCCAGGTCCAGCATGGTTAACAGTGCCCGTTCACACCTCAGAGTCACTAGGCAAAGAACAGAAATACCTAAAGTGCACAGATGTGCTCACTACTCCTACAGAAAATCCCATGTCAGGAATATATACTGAAAGCTGATGTCTGGAAAGAGGATACTGGATTGTGAATGGAAAGATGTCCGCAGGAATACTGGGAACTTGCTGAGGGAATGCTACCAGGGGATCATGTGCTGATGAAAGACAATGAGGAAGGTGAATAGCTATGCAGAGAGGAGCCATGACAAGAAGCTGTGATCCTTTCTTGGGTGGAGAACTGCACTTTTGACTCTGGACTTGGTCCTAAGAAGAGGGGTCACAGGTGTCCTTCTGTTTTTTTCAAGGGAGGAGTTTTCTATGACATTTTCCTACAGCGTATTAACATCTGTTTGAAATTACATGCTGAACATGGCATTCCAGATGCTCGATTACACACCTCATTAGACTCAGCAGGTCTTGGTAACATATCCTCCTGCCTCCAGCACCCTCCATTTCTGGACTAAGGTGAAGACATCCCATACTCCACATGCCAAAGAATACAGACGTCATAGATACACTGAGCAAGGGACTTAGAGAACAGAGCAGTGCTACTCCTTATGGTCTTTGCGTTCCTATGGTAAGCTCCTGATGAGCTGTAGCAGCTGTCTGTCAGAGTAGGAGCCTTCAAAGAGAGTATATATTTGCAGTGAAGTTGCTTGTGCTGGCATGGCTTGCTTGTTCTTCCACATTGCTGTTGATGTTTTTAGTTCTGCATCTTTTCTGCACTGTCTGTACTGAAGTGAGCCTTCTGTCCTGGGAGAGTCTGCAGGGACTGTAAAAACAAAAGCCAACCTGGAACACATTCTGCCTCCTCTAGGCAGGCCACCTCCAGAAAGGCCCCAGTAGGTGTTTGCCTGCCTCCGACATCCCAGATACATGGAGGGAGCTGCTCCAGAGGCAGCAGTTTTCCATTATTTACTAGCCTTCACTGACTGCTCCTGTGAATGCACAGACACCTTGCAAGTTCAATACAGTGAGATGAGAGGGTAAAGCTGCATTTTTGGTTGCTCTTACAGGCTGAGTGGAGAAAGACCCAAAAGGTATGTGCAAAGGGAAGAGTAGTCTGTGTTTACTTCCTTAGGGCATATCTTCAAGTGTGACTTCACAGAACCCCAACACTGCACTGACCCAACCTTGAACAGATCAAATCACGAGACTGTGAAGAAAACACAGCTTTGGCTCTCCAAAGCAGCAGAACTGTATATTAATCAAGAAACCTTAAATAAGAGACTCTCTCCCTCTGCGAGAATAGCCCCAGGGTTGGGTGTTCCAGCAATTTGGAATATGGTCCGCCACCTAACTAAGGCAAGCACTGAGATCCATAGGCCCAAATTAAAGAGTTTCCTTTGATAACAGATTTAAGAGCTGAGCTCCTGAAGGCTGCCTCTGTAGCCACTGTGGACAAGGTGGCACAAGGACATTCAGCTCTGAGGTGTGCAGGACTTCCTGCTACTCTGCTCTTGGCAGACACAGCCCAAGGAGCTTGGGTCTTAACTCTGATTCTCCAGCAAAACGGGTAGTAGTGAAAGTGCAGGTCAGTTTTGGAAATGAGAAGAGCTCATGAGTAAAAACGATTGCTATGAACGGAGTTGCTCAAAAACTTTTCAATGCAGTTGCCATATCTCTAAGTCACCTTCTGCTGGCACAGGGGAAAAATCCTTCTGCCATTGAAATACATGGCTAGACTAAAAAAAGGACTATTAATGGAAATTGCACTATAATAGTGAAACCTCCAGCTCGTGAACACTTACTGAGTCGGCAAAAAATGCATTCTACTGGAAACTGTGCTGTTGTTGACCTTGGAGATGTATCACTTGTGCTTGCCACCCCCCTGGTACCTGCTGTAGTGGCCCCTTTGGAACAACCACAGGTCAGAGGCTGAAGGGAACCTTTCCCCTGTCCCAGTCTAGTGCTAGCTTTGCCCAGCCCTGAGCCCAAAATTTGCCAATGTCCAGCCAGTCAGCAGCACTCCAAAGCACCCTAAAGGGAAAAACATGCCTCTGCTTCCTGCCTGCTCTCCATAAGTGAATACTCTCAAGATTTATGGGGGTGACAACTGAAAAAAAAAGTTGCTATAAATAACTCTGAGGCTCAACATACTTTTGAGTGTGCAGTATTTCCTACATATATTGCTTAATTTTATACGCATGTGTAACTGTAATATTACATTTGCATTTTGGTATGCATGGAGGAAATGGATTTCAAAGGCTCATCTAAGAATATATACCTAATACAAAATCTCTCAAAAAATCTTCATCCAGAAATACTTACATATTTATATTAACAAGAAAGAGGCTCAGTATAATATGGCTTTATTTGAAAATTCAAAATACTGAGCATGTTGAGAGAACAGCAGTCTATTTATAGAATTAAAACATGAGAAAGACACACTGAATACTTGAAGACATTGAATGAACTTGAGGAAATTAATTCCTGTTAATGGAAGTATTGTGTTCACTAGAGATAATAATTACGAAATTACCAAGCTCTCGTGAACACAATTATTTTAAAAATATATAATACACATAGAAGAGAGAAATCCAACTTTAATTCAGTTATACTCTATTCAGAAAAAGCAGTAGATCATTATGTATGTTACTGCACCTAGTCTTAAAAATATATGGTAATTATAGAACTATAGGAACATAGAACCTAGGCCACCTTCAACACTGCACAGCTTTACAGCCCTGTTTTTCATTTGAGTCTATTCAGCTGGTTGCAATGCAGTTCCAAATCCGAGTCTTTTCATTATGAGCCACTGCCTATTTCTGACAATCCCATAAATGTTAAATCCTACTTAAAGCAACCTTTAAGCTTATTAGCTGCCCTGTGAGCCTTCACAGTCATACCTGTGAAAAATTGCACAGACTAAAAGATGCACTCAATGTAATGCATTTCGAATACCTACGTCCACCTTTCTTACTTATTTTTTCTTTACTATGGTATCAGAACAGGTGGATTTCATAAGTATAAAGGAACTTCAGGTTAAAAAGCAGTTACTGTCTGATTAAGAAGACTAATAGTTTATAGTTTAGTTGGTGTCATTTAAGGCACTAAGTCCCCTAAATTGAAAGAAATATGCAAATACCATGTCGACACATTCATATATAAAATAATATCCATGCCTGTTTAATTTCCTGGTTTCTGTGACTTCCTACACGGCAAAGGCCATGGAGACTGCGTTACCCCATTATGGAGGAAACAACGCATGTCTCTGCACCCAGTTGCATCACTGTGGGCAGAGCTGCCAAGACGCTCGTGTGCTGGGTGGTGGCAGCAACTTTATGCCTAATCTGACCCCCACAAGAGCTGTGATTGCTCATAGGCAGCAGGGATGCCTGCCAGTGCTCAGCAGCTGTCACCTCCCCCCTAGCCAGGCAACTCTGTCCCCTGCAGCACTGTCACTGAAGTGTTGGCAGGGAAAGGGTCCTTTCCAAAGAGGCAGACCAGTGCAGGCAACAGGGGTGTGTGATGGAGAAACCCCAGCTGAAGAAATCAGACCACCTTCTCTGCTTGTGCATCCCTCTGTGCCACATACCTTGCCTCAGCTCTCACTTCATCAAAACTAACCTGAGCATGGTAATGCACTCTGGTGTCTGGAGGAAAGGAGAGATGCAGGACAGAGGTGCTGAACAGCTACTTTCCTCTTGGCAGAACAGTAAGTAACAGATCAGTGCGTCAGTTCTTAGGTAAGTAGGTCTCCTTGCTGAATTCTTTATCAGGAGAGCTGCCAGATACCACAGTGCAAGAGACACTCAGAGAGGAACAGCTGGCAGAGACCAACAAGAAGGACCAGCCATTCGCTTCAGAACTGACTTGATAAAACTTAGTCCAAAAACAAGAAGCATGAGGAGAGCTTGATAATATTCTCTTGATAAATAAGACATGTGAAGAGTGAGAGAATTAATTGGGATTGGAAAGGAAGCAATGTGATTGAGTTAACACAGAGGTGATTGCAGAAAATTTGCTCTGCAGCAAGCCAGTTGTGACATCTCCATCCTTGGCCTTCCCTCCACTTGGTCTATAGAAGCACTTACTCAAAATAATATAGGTAAAGAATGTTCTGTTCTGGGAAAAAATCAACTGTATTACCTCCTAGGATCCTCCTATGCTATTCTGCTCGTTTAATATTTTGATTACTTGAGACTTTCGCTCTCTTATTTGCTAGGTAAGGCTGAATATTGTACAGCTGAATGATGTGAGGACTGTTGTAAGTAGTTGGGACTGGAAAGGGTGGTAGTCTTGATGGCTGTTCATTAAAAATAATATGTGGCAAAACTTTCCTAGTGATGCTTTTATAACTAACAAACTTGCTCTTGTTTTATCCTCCAGTGCCTGAAGTTTCAGCTAAAAAATACAGTTCTGAAGAATGGAGCTATCCTTGATTCATATCTTCTTTTAACCTGGGCATTATTGAGAAAGTGAGTGTTCTCCATTCATTCACTTCCACAGCTGTTAACAGGCAACAAAAATAATTAAGCTATTTTACCCAGCAGCAAAACATTAAATACTATTTGAAAAGCATGCTTAATTGAAAGGAATATCTTCACTTCCCCCCCTTATCTATTATGCCAAAACCTCACTTTATCTGCTTCATGCTGTACCATCTTTGCATCTTTCCAGGTATGTTTTGCCATCTCTCTCAGTTTTGGAAGGCTTGCATCTTCTGAGCAGCATCATAAGGAGAAAAAAATAGGCTCAGTAGAAAATCTGCATAAAATACGCTTTTAATTCTGGTGCGCCTGAAAATCTAAGAGCATAACATATGTGGATTAGGTGACTCAAGCTGCTTGCAGGGATGTTCTACACAAGAGTTATAGATGAATTTCTGAAAATAAAAAATTTGCAATATATCAAGCTCTTACTTGACAGCAGCATGGCTGAGGATCTGGGAGAGTCTCTCATCTTCGCTCTCTGACAGCTCATTCCTCCCCCTTGTTCTTTGTACAAGCTCTGCTATCCTACTTTTGCAAATATTGGTCAGAAATTGAGCCTTATAAAATATATATTGCAGCTGCCACTCAAAATAGAGACATCAGGAAAATAAAGTAAACATCAAGATAGCAACTGTCTCCCTTTAGTCAAGAGAAAAGCTCAATCTACCTTAATAACAATCACTAACCAGGAATGGTCACGAGGGTGGGTTTAGGTATACAAGTCACTATCTTTTCCTTGTTGTTTATTAGGATGGCATGAACAGCAGGTATGGATGCCACAAAATGATGAGTACAAAGCCAGTCTTATGACTGAAGAGCCTCAAGCCAAAATAAAATCTTATCTCTGACTTCAGGAAAAAGAAATCCCACTGCAGCAATAAATCCAAAGGAACAGGACCAGGCTCTTATTTACATCCTTAGATTCAGATTTAGGACAGGAGCAATAGCCTGTGCAAATGCAGAATACCAAGATATGAATGAGTTGGGCCCTTTTGTTTTAGTCTAATAGAGACACAGTCACTTACAGTGTTATCCTCCTGCCCAGGTTATCCCAGTCCTGTCCTGAGGGGTCTTTGAAGCCTTGCCTACTTGCTCAGCATGACCTGAAACCATCACTGTCTTGCTTACAGCATTATCATTATGATTTGCTATTTATGTTCCTCTATGGACCCTGCAATTACAGTTGACTGTCCTAAGTTTCTCCAAAACAGTGATGTTTTTTGTTCTCATTTCTAAAATAATAGTTTCCAGAGGCCATTCCCCACCACACAATAAGCATTTGAAAGCAGCATTGTGTTTGGAGGCAACCTAATTCTCCTGCGGCTCTTCCAGAGTCCCGGCACTGCTGTGTTATTGAGGATGCTCTCTCCCTCCTCCCAACCTTGAAATGCCAAATATATCCTGACTACAGATGTTGCAGATGATATAATGACTTTGGATTGTAATTCAGATGATGATTTTACTGCCAAGTAACATCTTAGCTGTGACTGCAAACCTAGCAATGTTCTCCAGTGAGAAAACAATATTTACAGTAGGAGTTCAGCCACAGCAACTCCGTGGTGCATTCAAGTATCTGTTTACAAAAAGTTCAAAGAGGCTGAATTTATTACTGCAAGAAGCAACCGGTATACCACCTTATTAGGACATATCTTCATACATACTACCACCAAATTTTATTTCCACTTCAATATTGGGATAAATTTTACAGACGTAAACACAGAAATAGTTGGTTATATAACTTTGAAGTTGGGGTACAAACTCTTGTGAAACATCAAGGGGAAATCCATTGTTGGGAGACTGTCTTTGACATAGTCAGGGTTGTGCTGTGCATTGTGTTGAGCAACCAGGACCTAAACTGAGATGTAGGCTTTAGCACCATCCTAACTTCTAACTTCCTGACATATATTGATTTGTATCACAGACTTCATATTTGTTAAACAGAGCAATTCCTGTATGTTTAATATGGAAGCTCCTATTTGCTGTGGAGTTTCCAAAATTTATATGCCTGCAGGGTATTTAAAAATATTTCCAAATCAGCCTATCAAGGCAGGTTTTCTCCTGTCTGAATGTTTATATAATATAAACAAAGATCTCAACAAATGCCTCCCTTGTAACTTTGCCTGTATACAAAACGTGAGGTTTGTATAAAGCAGGTGTCAATTACGTGTGTGTTTCCCTGCACTGCTAAACCTCTATTCCACTCTCTAAATTACTAGCTCCATATGCAAACGAAGCAGGTTTGGGGAAAAAATTATACCACAACTGACAGTACTCAGATTTAATCTACAAAAAATTAGGTTGCAAAATTACACGGTATTATATGCCTTTAATATTATCCACTACTAAACATATTTTAAGAACCATCTCCAGCAGGATAGGTGAATCCTTCAGGGAGGAAGGGATGCCTTGTTGTAGAATGGATTTTAAGGTGATTTTTTTTTTTCATGGTACACATGTAAACGGAAGCCACAAAGAAAGAAATATTTAGAGATCATCACAGTACAGTGCATCAGTGTGTACAGCCACGGTTTGATGGACAGGAACTTTGGCATCAGAAAGAGATGAAGTAGCTGCCAAGTCCCATCTCCAGGATTGTTCCCAGGTAGAAGCAATCCTAGAGCACCCAGTTCTACCACTGCCTGACACAGACAAAAGTGCAAACATTGTAATGCAGATGCACTCCCTGCTTTGAGACTACCCTTTGGAGACTCCTTGTCCGAGGGCTGCCGGTACTTGGCACACAGCAGCACCACGTGGAAGGGCACCACGTGGAAGGGTGCTGATTGGCATGATCAGCCCCAGCACTTGGACTGTGACATCCCTTCCCTGCATGGATGGTGAAGGTAATGTTGGGTCTCTTTCCCAGTCACAAAAGGAGGAATCAAGTGCCCTCATTTCCCCTGCTGCTTCCAAGATACAGGCCCTCTTCTCCCACACGTCAAGGGCCCTTCAGCCACTTCTAGGAGTGTTTCTAGATATCCAATATTTTGCTGCCCTTCTGTGCTCCCCTTAGTGCTTCTCAACAATACTCAGTGAAGTCACCAATCCCTTCCTGCTGGTGTGCTGTCAGACCTGTCTTCTACAGGTCCCACTGCAGATGTTCTCCAAATGCAGTCTGAGATAACCCCTTGCTTGCCATGAGGGTTTACAAAGTCCACACCTGTTTATGGAGCGCTTCTGCTCTGGATGTCTTCTGCAGCTGCTTGAGTACTGCCCTGTTTTCACCCAGAGACACAGCTGAGAGCCCATTGCCCCTCCACAATGGCACAAAGGGTCTTGGCATGGAAGAGAAGCAGACTCATTTTTTCCTAACTACAACCAGCTTGTCTGCCTTCATGGAGGAATGAAAGAAATGATAACAATATTACTCAATAACCGGATGGACAAAAACAGAAGGCAAGGCAAGGCAAAGGAAAGATTATGAACGTGGGCAGCTTTATTAAAATACTGCTCACATGAAATTTTCTTCCTTACTCACGGAAGTGAAAAATAAAATATGCTCTTGAAAGAAACCATAGTAATTCCCTTCAGGAAGTTCTATTTTGGGGTAACATAAACTATGTGCTGGTTGGATTAATATTTAACATGGCTGAAAAAATATCATTCTATTACAGGTTCCTCCCAAGAAGAGACAGAAGCCAAATTCCACTCTAAAGTAAAACCTATAGGAATATAAGCACCTCACAGGAGGAAGATACTACTGTAAGTCAAATAAATGTTTAAATAAATTTTTATAATTGAGAAAGTAAAATGAAGAAGTTAATGACAGCAGAAAAAAAGCCCCACAGATATTTGCATATTGATATTCTGTTGACTTACCTTTATTTATGTGATTGATAAATAATCAGATTTAGAATTGTTTAGAATTGTAAAATAATGGAGATTCTTTTCCAGGTCTGGAGTATTTTTTGGGAAAAGACATGCAATAATTCATGCCAAACTACACAGACACACACAGGTATTTCAAAAGCACTTTGTTGTGATTGAATCATGCTCTTTGTTACCACTATGTTGATTCCTTCTAGAAAGAGCAAGTATTTTTTATCTTTCTTTATTAAACATATCTCTTTTTGTTAGCTATCACATATCCTCTCTGACTACCTATGACAGTGAAATACCAGCCCTTTAGAGCCTGGTTCAAAAAGGTCCTACAACTTCCTTTCCTATTAGTTCTAAATGTTTTCTGTGGCTAAGATTCATTACTGTACAGATGGTCTATTCATCATGTTAGGCTCAATTACCTCTGAAAATACGTGGGGAAAAGCATGTTTCCATTGAAGCCAATGTAAAAATTCCTATTACTGCAGTGGGGCTACAATTTCACTCACAGAGATTCAATGGCACACTGACCTTTGGGTCTTCCTCTGGATGGGAGTGAAATTCTTACAGTGTGTGTATTGCTGTGTTTGATAGCCATGTTTCTGGAATATACTGCTTCTGTACCATGTATTATCACAAAAAATAATGCTACCACTTGTCAAAGCAGTTTTTCAAAGCTGGATTGCTCAAAGTTTTTTATAATTAATGGTATTATAGAGACTCTAAATTTAATTATTCAAGAGTGTATTCTCTCTTTTGATGGATGCCCTTGGTCATTAATCATCTTGCTTCTTTTTCAGTTAACCTAGATAGATTTTCGCCCTTACAGGTTAACCCTTAACATGAACCCAGCAGTGAGGGTGCAGCCCTAATCTGATTCATGGCATGAAGCATGTTGCACACTGTCAGCAGTGTTGATGCTCACACACACAGTTTGCAGTGACTTACTGACCTAGAAAAGTTTTTGTCAGCTTCTTAGTATTCCTTGTCTAAAAGTGGGTTTCAAATCAGATTTAAAGCACTAAAATTCTGTCCTTATATACTTCTTGCAAAAGTTCAAAACAGTATGGTACACTCCAGTCATTTGTTAGTATGTATTCAGGATTTCAAAGCAAACCCTCCTCAAAGCACAAATACAGAATGATCAGTCTATAAGATTTCTTAAAGAAAATTACTCTTTTAAACACTCTGGCATTTATCTTGTGTTAAGAATTGGAAAATGGAGCCTGTGTGGTGAGTATGTGTACTAAGAATGTCTTGGTTTTTAAATTACATTTATAAAGCAAAACTATAAATAACAGGTCAAGGCCTTAAAAGGGTAGAGCAATTTGTTGCCTACATAATAAGAATATATGTGGCAAAAAGGTGTAGAAAATTTTGGATAGCAAAATTATAAGTGAGTATACAAATCATGACAATGACAAAACAGTATCAGGAAAGTTGATTTCAAAGTGCAGAAGAGAAGGATAAAAGACTATGTAAAAGGATTGTTAAAGAGTTTGCCTGATTATTTTTTTTCCCCAGGAATAGCAGAAGTTCCCTAAACACCATCTTACTTGACATATCCTTCCTCATACTCACTGCCAAGAAAGCACATATGAGAGTGTCGGAATGAGGCCTACAGCTGCGAGATGTGCTGAAGGGATTTTTAGGAGATGTACCAGGAGATGTGTGGCTAAGGGATTACTGTGGGCATGATGGCCTACTGATGGGAATCATGGGTCATCAGGCAGAGAGAGACCAGATGACCCTGAGCACTTCAATTGGCCAGGCACAAGGGGAAGTGATATTAAAGTGTCACAGTTCTGTTCCACCCTTGCGCAAAACCCACAGCTTTATAATCTCTCTCTTAGTAACTCTCAGTATGTCTCATTTATATGCAGTGTGGCTCCACCTGCTCCCCTCCTTTATGATGGCAGTAACAGAATATTTGACTACAGTCTCATCTTCACTTCTGCTAAAAGTATAAATTTGGCATTTGAAATCCTCCATGGCAGAGGATGAGAATATGACAGCCTTGCAGATGGGCTGATGGGCTTGCTCCTCTCTGCACCCGAGAGTGGTGATGCCTCTTCAGTAAGTTTTGCTCCTCCAGCTGCATCGGAGTATACCCAGAAACACTTGTACATAGATCTACATGGCTATATTTGGTAGCTCTTGTGAACTTACTATTGGCAATCTAATAAGAATCTATAATCTGTTGCTGCAATAAACCACACTATGTGTGAATCTGGGTTGTGGAAGTTCTTATTGAACTTGACCAGGCTTACAGTGTTGAATTGGTAAACTGCACTATTTGTGAATCTGTGATTGTGAATGAGATCAGACTGGTGGTATAACCCACACTATTTGTGCATCTGAGATTTTACTGAATGCCACCAGATTTATAGTGACAAATTAGTTCTAATAAGAATTCAAGCCCAGCCAGCCCCAGTCCCTCTGATCTCTGAGGACCAGCTGGAACACAAGGAGATTTATTTTCTGCCAAATTTCTCTACTCTTAATGCAGCAGATAGTCACAGAAGAAATCATATTAATGTACTTTTCATTGTCTCCTTCCTCTCTGAGTCTGCATTTGTGGTGTCTAGCATCCCAAAATTGTGTCTCAGAGGGAGGTCATCCAGACTCAGGGTAAGGAAGGGGAAACATGATACCCACTGTGATCAAACCAACTCAGGTTTATTTCTCAGCAGTCATGTTTTACTCTCCTATCACCTTATCCTGAGATCTAGATGAAGCAATGGCTAACACTTTCTTATGTACTCAGTCATGTTTAAAACTGAAATTATTCAGTAAGTTTTTAATTCCTTTCAAAGGAAATCATTCCCTGGATCATCTTCCCTTCAAGGTGTTCCTCCTTAAGGAGGAGAAGCAACATGGCTCTTCTGGCATTCCCCAAGAGATAAACCATGCAGCACAGCACAGCTCAAGTGAAGATTGACACAAACTCCTGAAAGCTAATTCAGCCTCCCTTTTTCAATCAGATAAAGCAACTATTTGTAGTGTCATCTGGACCAGACCTCAAACATCACATAACAGAGAAAATAACACTGTAATCTTGGAGGACAAATGCTGGAAATCTCACAGCCCTTTGTCTGTCCTTGTGCTGTTCTTCATCCTACAAGAGGTGACACAAGACCCGCATGTTGAAAACAAGCCATGGCAGAATGATTTCCAGGTGGTGTATAAAGCTTGGGAGCTTTGAACTCTGCCCTTCCAAATTCCCACATAGGATAAAAGAAGCATGACCTGGGTGTTCCAAAACCTCAGAAAGCCACGACCTTCCCTGACCTCTGGGACCATGCAAAACTGACTGGCATTTAGAAAAACACAGAAGTTTCTCTAAAATGTGAGACACCTCAACATTAACTCAAGGAATATGGAGATATTAGGATGATTTAAGGGAAATACGTTTTCTCCATCCCATCAGATATTCTGAACTTGCAGCTGAGACTCTTGCCTGCAGAATTCCAAAGCAGGCCAGTCAACTCTTGCTCAGTGATTTATACGGCTAAGGCAGCATATTAATGTGATTAATAAAAACACCTTACTTGCCTTTCATTGGATCTACTGAGCTGCTGTAAGGCACTCCTATTACCAGAGACACAGCAATCAACTATTCTCACTTCTCCTGTTTATAGGAAAACATGGATTATGAGTGACTTCTCTTTCAGACAGAAATAAACCCTGAAGAAAAACCTGTATGGTTGCTGTAAGTGTGGAGAGAAAAGGAACACTTAGTCTTCTTCCAAACTTTAATCCACCTCTCCTCTTTGGAGTCCTCACTTCTTCTTCCATCTGGGTGCAATGTGGGGGCTATGTGCTTAGGAGGTCATAAGGAAATTATTTCTCATAGGGCACAGCTTTTGGTGCCACCCAAAAAGGAAATGTAATCTCTGTCTTTAGGAAATCTAATCGAACATACTTTGTAATGACTACAGTGTGAATAAAAATCACAAGGCAGTGCAAAATAAATTCAAAAAGGTAGGCTTATTCAATGAAGCTTGATGCTAAAGTATGAAACTGCATGTTTAATAGTTTTGTTACATATATCTAGTTCTTTCTTTTCTGTCTTAAGTACTAGGGGCCTTTCAGTGATTCTAATGGGTAGACTGCAGAGGAGAAAATCCTAGAAGCTTCTGTTTGTCCTGATTTCACAGTTTTTTTCCTCTTATGTCATTCTCTCTGTCTTACAGCTTTCCAGGTAAAAGTCTCTTTACTCCTCTGGTACTGCACCATGTGCCCTGACACAAGTAAACCCCAAAAATGACCCAAAAAATGACCCAAGTGACCCAAAAACTGTCTTGTGTGATGTCATCTCTCCAGCCTCCACCCACGGAGTCAGCTGTGAGAACGGGTCCCACTAAGAAGATACCCGAGAGAGAAGATGTGCTTTAGGCTAGATCAGCTCCAGCTGTACAGACACACCCTGGGGCAAGCACAGCGAATGAGGCAGAAACAACTGGCTTGCTATAGAAGACCAGGCAACATCACTCACTTCTTTGGATAGCTGATCACGTTAAAACAATTGAGAAAATGCACGCATATTTCAGTCAGACTGTGTGTAATGCAGGAGATATGTCTAAGTGGATATTATGCATATCACTCCTTCTGTTCTGCATATTCAAAGAAAAAATACCTGATAGTTCGCTAGTTCTCTTCCACAATGACTGATTTTATAGATGCTGTTTCTTTTCATAGCTGAACCATTCTTTTTCAAACTTGGTTTCTTTGCACACATGAAATGTTTTTGATCAGATTATATTTATAGTGAAGGCAAATGCTAATTTAATATCTGTCACAAGATCTTGCAAGATTTCCCATGAGGTTTCATGATGGTGTATCAGCATGTAATTAAATAAGAGGGCCAAGTCAGTCTCTGGTGTAAGTCCTGGGAAGGCAGTGATATTACATCAAGGAAAGGTTTTATTCTACTGCAGTCAACTCTAGCTTGCCTGACATCTTGTTATTTTAAATTTCTTTGGCTTTTTTTTTCCTTTCCCTCCACCCATTCTTACTCATTTCATTCTCTTTTCCCCATTTTCAATCATCCATGTGAAAGCATGTCACTTCTCACAGATTCTTTTGATATGCAGGTTGGCTTCACTTTGTTTTATTCATGTGCTGGTTATCTCCTTATTTGTAATTCCATCCCCAAACAGATTGATGAATACTGTTCTGAGACTTGCACAGCTAAAGGCTTGCAACAGTGTAACACACAGTGTCATGATAATGCCTAGAGCTTTAGCTTGGATTCATTACTTTTCATGCTTCCTTGAACTTCTCCACAGATGCCATATATTCATTTACAAAGGGGGGTTTCTGTTTTCAGCCATCCTCTGTTATGACTGCCCACCCCATGAGGCTACACCTTGGCCTTGCTGAGCTCATGCTCTGGTGCTGCATGTCATCTCTGTCATCTTCTCCATCAGTGTCCCTGGTTGTTGTGACTGCTGCTGGCAGCAGGATGCAGACACCTACATCAACTCAGGGCTGGCAGCCTCTGCAGCTTGAGTTCACCCTTTTGTCTGCAGGGAGGGTACATCTGCACAGCCCAACATAGCACTGTGCAGAGATACCTGCACTGCAAGCCAGCTAGTACGGAACACTGCACCTGAGTCTCTGCTCAGGCTGATAGCTCTGCAGAGTGGTGGAGTGCTGAAGCCAAGCAAAAGGTGCTACTAAAATGACAGCATTCTTTTAAAAGCCTCTGCAAGAAGACGAAGGCTTCTCAGGTTTCTGTGTATGCTGATGCATGATGATTTGTTGGTAAGCTAAAGTGCTGGAGCAATTCCTTCTTTTGCTGGAGTACATTGGTATGTCACAAGTAGGTTTCTGTCCATGCTGGAGCTCTAAGACCAGCCACAACTGGCATGCAGTGTGGCCACAGATTTCTAGAGTCACTATAGCTACAATACACCAGCCTGTGGAAGAAGGGAAAAGAAGTGTTTTCTATGCATTTTTTTTCCATTGAAAATTATCAGCCAGAAGTGATTTGAAGAATGAGTATGGTCTTGAAAATCCTGACTCCAGATCTGCTGAATAAAGACAACATTTTTGTGGTCAAAAATCAGTTTTCTATGTAAAAATAAGTCAGAGTATTCTGGATCCTCACATAAAGTCATTTATCCCATCCAGTGCTTCAGTCCACTCTTGGGAAAATTGAGAGACTTCTCTACTCTACAGCAAGCAGCTTTAGCCACAGTCTCCAAACATACTTTACACTCCAAAGACCCTGGGAACCCTCTTGGATCTTCCCCCCCCTACATTCATTTCCATTTTGGCAGTCCCCAGAGTCCCTCCTTTCCCATCTTCCCTCCCTCTACCCTCAAACCCGTCATGTTCTCTCCCAGCTCTCTACCTTTCTGATCCTTCTCCTTTCCTAATTCACTTCTCTGCCTCCACAAAACCAAGTTTTTCTTATCCTGCTTATAGTAATGTTAATTGCTTCATACAATCCCACCTTTGTCCAAAGCGGGTGCTTTCCTTTCATACTAGATTTGCTCAAATACAAACTTCACTACGACATATCCAGTTGCTGACTGCCAAAATAGTTCCTATAACATAGACCTTTCCAACTAGCAATCTGGCTGTCCTCCAGGATGTCTGCAGGAGAGATATTCAAGGGAGAAGCTGAGGGAAGGAAGGCCTGGCAGAGGACCTAGGTTTTTCTCTCTTAAATAAAGCTGCAGCGAGCAGCAGTAACAAGTCTAGTGTTCAGGATCCCCACAGACACTGTTAATGGGAAGAGAACTGGGAACACCTATTGAAAAGTTTGAGACGACTGTTAGAGAAATTAGGAGCAAGTCAGTGATTTGCATGGTGTATTTATTTTCTAAAGTGGAAATTAAGGTTCTAATTGAGCATTTAATGTAATTAAAATCTTCTACGTGGAAAAATTAAGTCTCTGCTACAGAGGTAATAGGAAGTGCAAAAATACTTTGGATGTGCTAAAGATAGTGCAGATAATTAAATGCTCACCATGCTTCAGTGTTCTCTCCAACCAGAGCAGGTATTACTGTTTGCTTGTGCCAGATGCTGGATTTCTCCCAGATCCTGCTGTGCACAATATAATTCTCCCATGAATTCTCATTTGTGATGAGGTAAGATGAGAAAACCTCACTGGTGTTATGTGTCTCTGTACTTTTCACTTAGTAAGTTGTATCCCTTGGAGAGGTTGAAGTTCCTACTGTGCTGGGTGCTGCACAAGTGAGGTGTGGGTACCTGCTTGAGAACATTGTTCATCAGAGCACTTTGCAATGGGTTTGATATCTGGGGAGAAGAGATGAGAATAGGGATGTACAGAGCCCAAACACTTATCCTAGTGCCAGTTGTTGTGCCTAATGTGGAATAAGCAAGTCTCCCAGACAATATAGGGGGCAGAAAGAGATGCCTTTGCAGAGGGATGTTTTTTCTTGGTGCTGGTCAGTGAGAAAACACTGTGAGATGAGAGAGAACAGAAGAACCTCAGGAGGAGTTTCTGGATACTGTTTCCATTTTGTGCAGCAATTTAGGTTTGCTTTAGATTCAAACATGAACATGCTTACTTTGTCTTAACTGCAGCTTTTCATTTCCAGCATGATCCACAAATAACTGTTTACTGGAAGCTCTTGATGTCCCAGCTCTGAGTGGGTTCTCTGGAGGGAGAAGGGACTTGCATCTATGTGAGAAACAAAACCCTTACATGCTTATGACAGCATTATATTGTGGTATGTAAAATATTCTCCCTTTTCTTCCTTCTATGTTTCTTGATTTCATAGAAAATCAGCTATTGTCAGACAAGCAAAAAAGTGAAAAAATCCCACTGAGAAGCAGTGTCGAGTGTCATCACCTTTTGGATACACAGTTTCAGTTATTTTTGCTCCTTGTGTGCTTAAACATCCTTATGTAATTGCCATTTCTTTACATTATGCCATTATTTATTTCATGTATACAAATGCACATGACCATTGCAGAGGCAGTGGAGCTAACAAGGTGGTCCTTAGTCAGAATCTCCATTGATTTCAATAAGCAATTTGATTAAGTGGAGAATACGGGATTTGAGTCAGCCAATTTCACCCAGATTAAGGGGAAAACGTGCCTGAAATTGATTGATACAGAAGCAGCAAGCTCAAGTCCATTGGGCACTCCTAGCCTGTAGCCACCATTCATGCTGCATCAAAAATAATATAAACTCAATAGGAGTACATGGCCCAGAAGCATATTTACCTCTGATAGGTCTTTAAAACCTGCACAAGGAGGTTCTGCCTCTGAGACCATCACAATCTTTTTTGTCAGTGGGATGCAGGCTCAACCACATAATCGATGCCATTCTCTCACCCAGCTCACTGCTGGATTTGGATAAATAATCACACCTTTTGTGACACCTCTACCCTTTCATCAGCACACAAACTTAATGGTGACACACCTCCTGAATTAGACTTCAATCCCATTTTGTTGAGGACATCATGCAACCTACCCTTGTTCATAAATTTATACAGATCTGTTTTATGATATACAGCATTGAATAGCTCTGTGAAAACTGATTCCAGTGAATGAAAAGCTGAAAGCTGATTCAAAGGAGAAAGCTAATATGATGCTAATGCATAATCTTCCTTTGAAACCTATGAAGTCAATCACCTCTTTACAGTTAATGCTTCCATGCTCTTGTTTACTTTAATATCTGCTGTCAACAGGGTGCTGATTTGTATTCCTCTTGCACAGGGTCCCTATGGAATACCCCTCACACAGCCTATCTAGCCTCCTGGCTGGGGACCCACTGTGGACCTACACTGTGTAGCTCAGGAGCATCTTCCCTGTAAACCTTCTCTCTCATCCTTGCACTTGTTGGCCAACAAATGACCAATGCAACTTCTTCCTTTGAGACTTGCCCACAGACAAGCAGCTGAGTGAAACAGTCATTCCTGACTCATGTTGTAAAGGCTTTATGACAAGGGAGAGAAATATTTCAATGAAAAATCCCCTCAGCTGGAAAAGGCAGTTCTTATCTGCACTCCAGCAATTTTCAGCAAAATTTACAGTTTCTTTTATGTAGTAAATCCTCTGTAAATGATTATATATACAAACATTGAAAATTTCCAGGTCCCAGAACACATAATACTATTTGCCACTTGTAAAGCCCTTTTCATCTTCAAAGCACTCTGCAAGGGCCAGCTAATGAATCCTCAAGTTATTCCTTTGAGGTTAAGTGATGTGCTCAAGGTCAAAGCCTGTATCAGTCTCAGAGCCAGGATTAAATATGAGCAGATTTTTGCCTCTGCGTTCCCTATTTAACCCATGATCTTCATATGAACAATCACTGGCTGTACTATAACAGAAATTCTGATATAAAAGCATCATAAATTCTTTAAGGGAAAGAAAATAGAAGTTGGATGTTTCAGGAGTAATTTCTCACCTTTCCTCCAGATTATAACTATCCTCTATGCTGTAGTGGTACTAGCTTGCTGTGTTTTGCAGTTTGGCAGGAATGTTTGCCCACCTGCCTTACCAGATGAGTCTCTGTTTCTCAGCAGCCTCTGCCTTTTTCTTCAGTTGAGCCATCTCCAGGCCTACTTCCAGGCAAGGACCCAGTCACCTTCTTAGTCAGGTCCCAGCTCTATTCCAACATCACCCCTGCCCTGTTTTCCACAGCATTAAGTGTTCACTTGACCCCTGACCTAGTTGTAAAAAAGAAAGTCTTATCAGAAAGTTCCAATTATATCACTGAGCATGTTTTGTTTGCATCACCAGAGTTAATTCAGAAAATCAGTGCCATGTGCTTATCAGTACAAATTTAACAGGATACTTTCTTATCAGTACAAATCTTGCCAGGATGGATTTTCTTTTTTCAGCACTAAACAAGTGAGGTGTAAATCAGTGTAAACCTTAGAGAGATTTAACCCCCCCAGCACCTGGGACTCAACAGATCCAGTTACACACTTATCTTTCAGCTTGTGGGCTTGCGGAGATTACATAGTGCACTTGAGTCAGGAATGGGGTTCTGCCTCCCTGGGGTGTTCCCTCCCCAGCAGGAAGGTGTCCCTGGGATGTCCCAGGCTATCTGGGTAGCCCTACAGATTTGCATCCTTCCTTCATCCACTTCCATTTGTCTCCAGCTCCACTTCATTCGCACAGCGCAGGCAGTCCAGCACCAGTAGGAAAATGTATCCCAACAGCTCAGCAGTGTGTGACTCAGCCTAAAGGAAAGTCGAGATGGTTTTTTGTCATAGCCTGTTTGGAGTCACTCTGATAACATATGATTGCAATTTAAGTGGGTGGAGAGTAGGGGGTAGAGAAGGGGACATCTTGCAGATAGTTTAAAATGTCCTAAAAGTTTCAGAAATTGAGCCCCCAGTCTCTTTCTGGCTCTTGTAAATGTTAGTCAGAGCTCAGCATGTATTTATGATCCAACATTGCACAGTTAAATCATATCTTCCAGTGAACCAGAGCCACCTTGCAGTTACTCGGTGGTGTCCTCCGCTGGTAGCTTCAAGCTGCTCAATAGATTATGAAATGAGCATTTTGGAAAGCTTGTAGATATGATAAAAGTATTTTATCAGCCATGGTAGGAGTATCCAAAACTACTAATAAAAATAATGTAACCAGATGGTATGATAAAAAAGATAGCAACAATCCTGGGAAAGTGTGACCACATACAGGGATTTTACGTCTGCCTCTGCCCACCTAATGGGAAGCAGTCACGCAACGTCCCTCTCTTTCTCTGATTGAGTGAGTCTGAAATGCTCTTCTGCATGATCAACCCACTTGAAGAAAAGCAATTTACCCTTTCCTGTCACATGGGACCTTCAGATTTCAGTCCTACCCAGTAAAAACACCAGAGTCATCCACATTCATCCCACGATGTTATTACTAAAGCACTGTATCAAGGATGGCACAGACTAACACTTCAACTCGTATAATTTTCAAGCCAAGTGGCAACTGTTACTGTATTTTGTGTAGGACCCGGTGCCCTGCCTTGCATTTGGCACTCTGCAAAAAACAGACTTTGCATCAGGCCCCTGGGGAACACTGGCTCAACTCTGGAGGGGGACGCAGCCCTCTATACTGCTGGGACTAATACAGCCCAGGAGGACATGGACACTCTGCCCTAGGTCTCAACATGTTTGGCACTATGTAAACCAGGTGTTCCTAGCATCTGCAGTAGTCACTTGGGACTTTCTGAATGTATTTCTGCATTTAAGCAGTTAGGTTCTCCAAGGTTCTTTTTTAGACACTAAGTGCTGGATCTAACCCAATGCATACAAGTAGGAAAAATGTGAAGCCTTTGCTCTCATCATAAAGTTGTCTAGCCTTCTTTTAAATTCATTCCTGTTATTTGCTTCAATAACTTCACCTAGCTATAATTTATTCCACACACTTATTACTTTTTGATCGAAATAGCTGTGCCTGAATTCCCCTTTCACTCTTAATTTCCTAGTTTTCAGACTGAGCCTCTTGTTTTTTCCAGACTTCTCATCAAACTGAAGAGTTTATCTCATTCCAGTTATCAAACTCTTTTACAATTTTAATAATTTTTCAGGTCTTCTTTTCTCTGATTTTTCTGACATGAATAAATAGTTTCATTTTGAACAAATGTCGACTATCTGCTTATGCTTCCATCTCCAGAAAGGCAGAAAGTTATGTGAGAAAGCAACCATGTCAAGAGCCTGTATTTCAGTCTTAAGAGCACTCTATTTGGTAATAGCAACAAAGTATTAAGGATGAGAAATTAAATGTCCTACATGCCAATACCCGTGTTCCACTACCTTGACAGCTCAAGACTTCCTCAGCTGACAGGGCAAGGTGTATCTTCTTTAGTGTCTTAAAGTGTCCAAAGAACTTCATGAGTGACAGAGAATGATTTGGGAACAATTTTTCATTCATTGCATGATTAATTTTTTCTTATTTATCTCACAGTGTTGCAAAAAGATGCAGCATACCGAAAAAATAGAAATATGTACATGGATGTGAGTGAAGGAGTGTGTGTTTCACAAGTTTCAGAAAAGCCAGCTATAATAACCATAATGTCCAGAGACTTAGCCATGAAAATGTGCAATCAATTCAGAGCAAAAACTCATTGAATTTCTTTTGTTGTATTAGTTTTTGCCTCTCACTGTGTTTTCCTTTCTCGTCAAGATATGTATTGTAATCTGAATGAAGGTTTAGACTAATGTCCCATGACACTTACAGGGCAGCTCCCAAGTCTTGAAGTTATTGTTTTAGCATCCTTGTGGAGTGTGGCACCTTGCCCAGCATGAGTGCTCTTTCCAGAGGTTTTTTCTTGCATCCAGAATGGTCCAAGGCATTGTTTGGGACTGGTAGCTTTGTTTGGGGAACATATGCCTTTTGAAAAGGAGAAGATTCTCCAGTAAATTGCTAAGCTGTGGATTGAGACGTGGTTCCTGCCTGACATTCACCGAGTGGCTGAGTTCTACCTAGTTCTTGGGCTGGGGAACAAGCACAAAAGTGGGTGAAAAAAAAAAAAGGCATTTCAAACTGGTTTTGAATGTGTTATTCTTCTTCTTTGGTGACTCAGATATCTGCTTGTAATCCTGAACTGAACCTGCTCTTCCGAGACTGAAATCTGCCCCACTCAAATTCATGCCAGTTAAGCATTGTGGACCTCCTCTTCTCCTCCCAGTGGCCTGACCACAGCGCTCCACACACCCAGCAGGATCCCGGGGAGACACCTGGCCCTGCAATGGTGTCAAATATCACCATTGCTACCCAGGGGACAAACAAGGGGAGAGACCAAAGGGGAGTTGTGGGTCTGTAAAGACTGTCTGGCTGCAAGCCAAAGTCAGTAAACTGGTAACTTTGTTCTGTTGGACTGTCTCAGGATGATATTACATGCACTCTGCCTCCTCCAGGCGTTCACAGTCAGCTTAGCAAATGGCATGGTTTTACATCTTCACATGTCTACTTTTCCTTGCAAAAAGTAACAGAGCTGTTGGAAAGGGAAGAAAGCTGCCAAAGGAAAGGAGACAGCCAAAATGGGTAACCAGGAAAGGAAGGTGGAAACACATGCAACTGTCTTTGCCCATAGTACCGGTCTTTGGAAAAGGAGATGAGGAAGGTGGCCAGAGGGGAACACACCAGCAAGCCTGACCCTGTGGCTCTGAAACTTTGACCATGTTTTAGAGGGAGAGGCTGGAACTGTCCTCAAGTGGTATTCAGTTGTATTCCTGCTGCTTGTGGTACCTTATTATACTGTATTTTTAATATGAGGTCCAGAGATAAAGATATTAATACTAACAACAGAGAAAAAATGAACATGATTTTCAATAAATATTTTATTCATTATTTCCCATTAGAATCACTACACATGATAAGGCAGAGAAGCATTTCTTTAAAAATCCAACAACCCCTTCAGTGGTACAGGAAGACCAGTGAAAGTTCAGAGTACTGAGCTATTTTAATTAAATTTTCAAGGCTTGAGGATATAGATAAATTAAAAGGGGAGAAAGGATTTAAGTAGGCAGTGGTTTGGGATCCAAAACACTGTGGGGTTTGTCAGGGAATGACTCTTCAGAATATAATTCTCTTTATCTTGACTATTTATCAGTGTATCAGGGAAAGGAAAATAAGGTATTGTCACTGTCAGATATGGAAATGAGAGCCTGGTGACTGAGTTTGCATCTCAACACCTTGTTAGTTTGTCCTTCGAAAGGAGAGCTACAACACAGAGAATTGTCTGTCCTGAAAGGACACAAACTTTGGAAACTTTTTGTAAGATGTTCTTCCAGAAATACAGAAATCCTTGAAAAATGTCACATATATGTGTGTGTATATATATGCACATACATATTTAGGCTTAGCAAGAAAGAAAATATTTTTCATCTTTCTTGGCTTTTTCTGATTCCTTCTTCATTTTATAAAGAAGAAAAGACTCTTCTCCAGTTGAAAGGAATCCCATAGCCTCCAGAAATATTTTCTTGAGAGCTTTGCTGTCAGTAGATTTCAAAAAGAGTGAACCACCAATATTTGACCACATAAGGATTCCCATTCTGGTTCAGACATTAATACCTGATGGGAAAAAAAAACCAAACCAAACCAAACCAAAACCCAAACCAAACAGAAAAACCAACAGAAACCAGAAGATCAAAAAGAGGATGTTCTTTTTTAAAATAAGTAAAGCAAGAATGGACCAATAAGCATTAAAAAAAGATAGTTAAGACTGAGTAAATAAAATGAAATGTCCAGAGACAAGTATTCCCTTTGAAAAAGAACATCAGAAGGAATGGAATTAGTGCTCAAAACACGCCTGACAATACCCCAGTGACAGCAGCGAGGTGGTGATGGAGAGTTGCATGATGCACCAGAAACCAGTTACCCCTCAGAACAGAACTTCATTCCTCTGAAGGGCAGGCAAGACGTAGTAGAAGATTTTTTTTCTTAGTGTCAGTGTTTTTGCCTAGTATTTCCATTTGTTTTGATTAGTGCTCTGGGAAATATACACAAAAAGCAGTACACTGAATGCTTTGTGGGGAAACATCATGGGCTCAGTGCAAGATTTCAGCACTGAAAGAAAGGTTTTTAACACCTAGCAAAAAATTAATGTTTGGTGATGCAGGAAAAAACTCTTAAAAGAAAAGACTTTCTTTACCGAGATGCTTGGTATGGGAATGTATCAGAGATGCTACATATATATCAGATATTATATATAAAAATAATTAGTAGAGAATATACCAAAAATGTAATAGTAGTAGAACTCACAGTGAATCTGATTTTGGTTTAAGTTAGTTTGGTGAAAGTATTTTAAGTCAAGAAATCTTGAAGAGGGAATAAAGCTGCCAATGCATAACTATTTTGATGGGAAGCATTTCCATTTGGAACTGCTATAGTGTTTTCCAAAGCTGTTTTCCAAATGAAACTTTTCAGCTTGTATTATGAAATATTAAAAGAAGCTAAGTTAAACAATTTAGCAAAATTAGAAAATTTGGTAACATAAGCAAATATTTCAATTAATGTCACCAGTCCCCTTCAAAACACGGCTTTGATTCAACTTAAGTATAATTCGACTATTCTTTTTCTTAGAGCATAAAACTCAAAAAAAACCAAACAAGCAAACCCCAAACATAAAACTTTGGCTGGATATTTCTACAAGGTTTTTATATAAATAATTTGAAGAAAAAGTGTCAGTGAATAAAATCCCTAGGAACCGCATGCTTGTGAAATTGGAAGCTGGACCACTATTATTCAGTAATAGGGTCAACAGAGGGGAAAAGGTACATCACTAACTACAAAAGATGACATGAAAAGTAAATATAATATCCTCATAGATGACACAGGTGCAAATACAACACTGAATTTGCATGCACTGCTAGGAAGAGGCTTATGTTGATCCAAGACACTTTCAGGTGTCTAATAAATCTGAATACAAGAGCAACAAGAGAAAAATTTAATCCTAGAACCAGAAATTAATTATCCAACTGAGGAAACTCATGTATTATTCTGACCTACACAACCTTGCAAGCCTTCATAAGAAGCTAATAGATGCTCTCTGCGAAATGTACACTCCTGAAATATGACAGGGGCCCTAGTAGAAACCCAGACAAGAGCTGAAGACCACCATGCAGCCAGAAATGAGCTCTCCTACTCACAGGCATGGGATGAGAAAGCCATTAACACTGGCACTCAACATATGCTAATGAACAGGGGACTGTAGATGGGAAAAATACAGCTACATAATTTAGTCCAAACCTGGCAAGGATGACCATTTTATTTGGCCAGGAGAGTGTCTGGTTAGCCTCTGGGGAGAGATGTAGTCCCAGTGGTTTGAGCATGCCAGAGATGGACTGATGTAACCTGTCAAATGGTCATGTGAAATTTGTCTCAGAACTGTGGGTCTGAAGTTGTAGAATCATAGAATATCCTGAGCTGTAAGGAACCAACAAGTATTATTGAAGTTCAATCCTGACCCTGCACAGGACCACCCCAAGAGTCACACCATGTGCCTAAGAGCATTGTCCAAATACTTCTTGAACTCTGACAGGCTTGGTGCTGTGACCAAAGGGAGTCTGTTACAGTGCCCAACCACCCTCTGGGAGAAAATGCTTTTCCTAATATTAACCTAAACTCCTGACACAGCCTCAGGCCATTCCCTTGGGTTCTATCACTGATTGCCAGACAAAAGAGATCAGTGCTACCCCCCTGCTTCCCCTCATGAGATAGTTATAGACTGCAATGAAGTCTCCCCTCAGTCTACTTTTCTCCAGGCTGAACAGAACAAGTGATCTCGGCTTGCCCTCAAGGCCCTTCATGGTCTTCATTGCCCTTCTTTGTACCCTCTCTAATAGCTTTATATCTTTCTTACACTGTGCTGCCTAAAACTATACACCAGTGAGAGCTGCCCCAGTGCAGAGCAGACCAGGACAATCCCCTTCCTTGACCAGCTGGTGATGCTTTGCCTTATCATAGAATCATAGAATTAACCAGGTTGGAAAAGACCTCTGAGATCATCAAGTTCAACCTTTGATCCAACCATTGTGCTTACTAGACCATGGCACTAAGTGCCACATCTAGTTTTGCCTTCAAAACCTCCAGGGAGGATGAATCAACCAACTCCCTGGGCAGCCTATTTCAATTCCTGATTACTTTCTTTGTAAAAAATTTCTTTCCAGTACCTAACCTGAATCTCCCCTGGCACAGCTTAAGACTGTACCCTCTTGTCCTGCTGCTGATTGCCTGGGAGAAGAGCCCTGCCTGGCTACAAACTCCTTTCAGGTAGTTGTACAGAGCAATAAGGTCTCCCTTGAGCCTCCTCTTCTCCAGGCTGAACGACCCCACCTACCTCAGCCTCTCCTCAAAGGACACAGTTGACCCTCCTGGCTGCCAGAGCACTGCTGACTCATATTCAATTTGCCATCAAGCAGGAGGCCTAGGTCCCTTTCCGTGGCGCTGCTTTCCAGCCTCCCCTTCCCCAGTCTGTACGTACGTTCTGTGTTGCTCCATCCCAGGTGCAGAATTCACATTTGTCCTGGTGAAACTTCATACAGCTGGTGATTGCCCATCCTCTAATGTGTTGAAGTCTCCCTGCAGGACCTCTCTGCCCTCAAGGCAGTCAAGAGCTCCTCCCAATTTGGTATCATCTGAAAACTTGCTTAGTATCTCTTCAAGTCCTGCATCCAAGTAATTTATGAAGATGTTGAAGAGCACAGGACCTAAAAAGGAGCCCTGTGGAACCCCACTAGTGACAGGTCACCAGTCTGATGTTCCCCCATCCACTATTACCCTCTGTGCTCTATCCATGAGCCAGTTGCTCATCCACGGCATGATGTGTTTATCCAGCTGTGTGCTGGACATTTTGTCCAGAAGGATCCTGGGAGAGACGGTATCAAAAGCTTTACTGAAGTTCAAAAAGATTACATCAACAGGCTTCCCTTGATCAACTAGGTCAGTTACCTTGGCATAGTAGGAAATTAAGTTTGATAAACAGGACTTCCCCCTCATGAAGCCATGTTGGCTGTGATCAATGTACTGTCCTTTAGGAGTTTTTCATTACCTCCCAAAATAATCTTCTCCATAATTTTACCAGTTACTGAAGTGAGGCTGACAGGCTTGGAGTTTCAGGGTCATCCTTCTTGTCCTTCTTGAAAACTAGGACAAGGTTAGCCATCTTCCAGTCAACTGGCAATACTCAATGCTTCTGACAGGCATTTTGATTTTTGCATTTTTGTGGGATGCTCTCAAGCTGTGACGTACCAACCATTTCCTGCCTTGCCAGGGGTCTCAGAGACCCCTCCAGAGAGGGGTGAAATTGATGATCCCAGCTCTGTGCTAACACCTCTTCCAAGCTTTTCCAGCCTCCTGCCTGAAGAAGTAATGTGTGCACTCTGAAGCCAAGTCCAGGGATGTGGAATGTTTTGTGCTCTCGTCCTGAGACTACAGGAGGGAAACAAGCCTCAGAAAAACCTGAGGTTTGCTATCCATAATTATTTTGTCCATGTTTCACACAAGTTATAACCTATTTAGCCTATTAAAAAAGCCCATACCACAAACAGTACATTAAAAAAAATAATAAAAAAGAATTGATACTTTAAAAAACTGTTTAGCCAGCAACATCATACTGGAGTTTGTACATATGAAAAGTGCAATTCTAGAGAAATTTAGAAATAGGGACCTCTCCCTTTTTAACAAAAACAATCAGTTTAATCAGTAAATCATCTTTAACAGATTAAACTGAAAGCACAAGGAAATACTTGACATAACATTTTCCATTATGTACTAATACTAAAGCCACATTGTCCTTGAGAAGTAACAAATGGGCTGCAATAACAAGAAAAGCCCAAGAAACAAACAAACTAACTAACTAACTTGCAAAGCCAGAGGGGCCAAAGGCACATTTTTCAAATAAGGACAAGGAAGTTCAGACTGAGGCACTGATCTATTGCTCTTGTTTTTCTTCAGTAGTTTAACTACCTACAAACTGCTACAAAACCCAAGCTTTCACTAGAAAGCTGTAGTTCAGCTTGTGAAACAAATGCAGATCCATGCAACGTGGACCAACTTCTGTAAACAGTCAGAATCTGCAAGAAACATCATTAATGTAAATGCAGCCCTGAAGTTTCTAGATGTGTCTGAGCTGAGCTCTAGCTCTATCAAAGTCACAGATTTTTGTGTTTGGGGTTTTATTCAATTGTTTACACTTAACTGTACAAAGTAAAACTTTTTTTATTGTCACTATGTGGGGATTCGCAGAAAAAAAGAATACTCAAGTCTGTTATTTTCTAGGAGTTATTTGCACAAAAATTATTTAGGAATTGACTGAAGAAGTTCTACTTCCTAAAATTAATTGTTTGGCAAATCAAAACCATGGTTGGCTTCTGTGATGACAGCACAGAATGCCACTGAGATCTTTGCTGAGCTGCCTGTGTACGTAATAGTCAGGGTTTGAACCTCCAGCACAGAGCAGGTACCCAGTGCTTCCCAAAGCACATCATCTACAACATCCCTTCTGCAGCCTTTTGCAACCACAGGCATTTCTAGCACTGGTCAGCCTATGCCCTCTCCATACAGCCTTGAAGCACACCTGGCACTCACTGTGACAACGTGGTGGGCTCCCTTCACCCTTGTTTTGGTGTTTGTGAGGTCTCTATTGTTCTCACCACCCTGCATCTTTGCTCACCAGCCTGGTTCACCTCCTCTTCACTTGGCTGTGGGTCATCATCTTCCTCCACATTGCTCTTTGTTTAAAGCACTCTCATTGAGTTGCCCAGCCTGTTTATTGACCCTCCAAGTCCCTCATTCTCAAAGAGATTGTAGAAAACAAATCTGTGTAGTCAGCACCAGCTGAGCAACCAGCTGTTGACCCACAGTATCTGCTTCTCCTCAATACAGCTCCCAGCTCCTCTCTTAACCAGAGACTGAGCACCTCTGTGTCTGTAGACCTGCAGGTGGAGCAGGAGGCTCCTTCTGGTGCTGAGGTCAGAGCTGTATCCTTGGTGAATACTGTGTAATAAACAACTTTCATAATTTGTGATGTAGAACTCAGGTTTGGATTACACCAGCGAGGGCCTGGACCCTCTGAAGAGAATCCATAAAAACCATGCTGCTGAGACAATAGCAACTACAATGCTGCTGGTTGAACAGATGGACATAGAACTGGAAGGAGACATTTTCTCCACTCTGAACTTTCCTCCTGCATCCTCTGCTGAGGGTGAGTACCCCAGGTCTTTCTTTGAGAAAGTGAGCATGGCCACTTTGAAACCAGTTCTGGGAAAGAGGGAGCTGGGTGCTTGGGAAAGCAGGACTTGCCTCCAGTCTTCTGTGGGGTATTTTGTTTTGTTTGGATTAACACAGCTTCAGAAGTTCCTGCAGATTTGTTTTATGGTATGTATTTCCTGCATTGTTCAGGCCATACAATTTCTTTCAGTTAATTCTTAATTGCACAACTGAATCCAATATCCTAATGTATGACTTGTTGCATCTGCAGAGCAGTAAACTCAGTCCTTCGTGGGGCTTTAAGAAAGGATTATATATAAAAAATATATAAAAAATGTAACTGCTACTGACATCATTAGAGGTACACAGACAATGAATAGAACAGCCTGTGGCAGGTCAAGCAAACACTCCTGGTTTGCTGACATGGACATGCTCAACATGGTTTGCTTGATCTAACTGTGACTCTTTTAAAATACCATATTCTTAGCCTCAGGCTTTAGGTTTCTTCTCCATGCAATCAACTGAGCATTTGCCTTCAGCCTAACCCAAGTTAAGATAATAAGGGTATAGGGCTAAATATGGGATAAATGAGGGCATAGCAGAAACACGGGTGGGAGGGTGGGCAAGGAGAGTGCTGCCTGTCCTTCCCATGCTCCGTGTAAGGCACAGCGGCACCAAACACATCTCTTCACTTCACACCCTTATGTCTGCGGCTTGGGGAACTTTGAGAGACAGTCTTTAGGTTCTTCTGCCCAAATTTTTTTATGGATTTTGCCAAAATATCCTATTTCTTAACCATAAAATGAAAACAGAGTGTTGTTAGGGTAAATAAAATAAATGCTGGGAAATACTCTGGCATCACTATGAGGCATGTGGAAAATGAAATGGCATCTGTCCTGGCACAATAAAGAGCTTCTTAAACACACAAAACTACAGTAAAACACTGCCTAACCCCATTGCAGATTTGCCCTACTTTATACATAGGCAACAATAGACCCAGAGCTGCCCAAGTGGGCACATTTTGATCTAGGAATCTATGTTTGCTCCATTACTATATTTTCAATTCATGCAATGATAAATCTAAATTAATCTGTACCAGAAAAGGAAGTCTGCCAAAGAAGAAAGGAAAAGAGTAAGTAAAAATATGTTTTCTCCCCTGACATGAGATGAACCTATTGCAGAGCACAGGCTGCTTGATTGCCTGGATGGAGGATACCTGGTGCTTTAGCTTGCCTGTCTCTGAGTTGAAATCAATGTTTATCCCATATGGGAAAACCAGAATAATTCTGAGCTATTAAAGAGTTAGTGGATTCTGGAAGGGGAGATGGTCTCTGACCAAGGGGACTGTGGCAGCCTCTGGCGCTCCATCGTTATCTCTCACTAGGACTGGTGCCCATATGAAAAGTAGGAGCTTTCCTTCCTGATGAATGCCTCCCTTGCAGCAGTGTTTTAAGTAATTGCTCACAGTAGTTTCACTGTCTGAAGGCTTTGTTGCTTTGTCTTGCCTTTTTTTTTTTTTTTTTTTTTTTTTTTTCCAATGAGGAGATCCTTCCCCGAAATAAAAAAGTCCAAAGAAACAATTTCAGTCTACTTTGGGTTTCTTCTTGCATCCCTTGTCCTGGTTTTACTTTGCTGAAACTCTTCCCTGCCCTCAGGGGAAGCAGCACATGGTTTTGGCTCAGAAAGTGGGTGGGAGCAGCTCCCTCTGTAGCTGCTGCTGATTCACCCTGCTGAGTCATCTACCAGGGATTCTGCTCCTCTGACTGTGGGAGTGATGCAGTGAGCAGAGCCACCTTCCTTTCCATGTCCTTTCCCTGTGCATTCCTGGGACCGGCACACCCTGGGTGACACAGGCTGCTCGGGGGCCTGGGAAATGGCTGTAGTTCTCAGCGTGGCTCTGCAAGGGCAGGCGCATCGCTCTACCACCAACATCCTCCCATCAGCTCGCCTGTGAAATAGCTGGGATGTTACCAAACACATCCAAGAAAGCCAGACAGCGAGGAGTCAAGCTTCCCACCCTGTGCTGCCTTTATGTAGCTTGAGGTCAATTATTATAAACTATCAATTTTTCAGGAATGCTATTAATTTAACTGCTGTGTAAACTGAGTTTCTGTTTCTCAGCAATTATAATGCACAAGATCTCAAGCAGTAGTAATGCCTGAGTTTTTGTCTCCTTTTTATCTTTTTTTTTTTTTTTTTATTTTTTCTTCCTCTTTCCTTCTAGAGTTAACAGTTTCCAGCTGTGTATTTGTTGGATGTGTTTCCGCACCAGCTTTTTCCATAATATAGAGCCGGCCCAATTCCAAATCCCAGATGTCCTATTTATTTACTCTGAAGCATCTGGGCCCTGACATGGTCTTGTTACTGCAACGTGGCAAACTTGTGAAAAATCAGAGTGGCAGCCAGTTAACAAGCTGTACTACACTGGCAAGTGGTGAGAACAGTTCAAAGGAGAGAGGAAGAGGGGGGTGGTGCAGTGGAAATGAAAATGGAGTAAATTTCATGTTTGGCTATGCTCTGCTTTCTAAGGTTACAGTGATTAGTGGCATTCAAATTAGAAACTGGGGATTTCAATCTTCTATAAACAGAGACCTAAAGACACTGAAGCTTGACAGAAGCCATCTAGGGTGGCTGTGAGATGTTAAACACCCTCTCTCCAGGCCCTGTAAAGAACTTCAAGCTCAGATATGATGCTGCAAGTCTGATGCAAACTCATTCATCCTCCTTAAGAAGCTCAAAATTACAACAGACCCTAGAATAAACTGAGAGATATATTTTAAATTTCTCTCTGAATTTCCCTGCTCAGGAAGGGGCCAGCAGAAGGATTTTCCATGCCTGAGAGAAATATCCCCATTGCTACCATACTGTAAAAAAACTCTGGTGATGTTTTAAAATCTGGAGTGTGAGGAGAAAAGTAAGCCTGCTCTGAAATGAGAACTGCAAGACTGCAGTGCAATAGAAACATAGAGAGCTAAACTACAGCACTTGATTATGACTGGGGTCTTTGGCTTACATTTAGCACTGCCTTCAAGCCAAGAATCTGAAATTGCGTTAGAGTTACAGAGCTTTCAGTCATTATGTGGACTAGGTAATTGTTGTTGAAACAGGTGCCAGCATTTGTTTTAAGAAATAGAGTCAGAGTTACATGTGAAAGGTTGAAGAGTACAAAGGCTGTTAAAGACAGCAAGGGAGAAACACAGAACTCTGAGAAAGTGATATGTTACCTAGTTTGAGTTTAGTCATGCAAATGTTTGATCCCCCAGACACAGAAGGATTTCTCTACCACTGTAACTTGGTTGCTTTGCATTCTGCCTATTATTTACATTTTAGGGCTAGTAGAATATATACATTTGCCCTTTAAAACTGGGGTAGGAGACCAGATAGGAAAGGTAGAAAACATATTTAAGCAGTCTTGCATGGAAAGAGAAGGGATGGATGCAGGCACAAGGGTTGACAACACTGTTTTCTCTAAGCTAACAATGTTCCTTCCTTCATGTTAGAAGAAAGCAATATGTGATTCGTGTCACAGGGAAAGAAGAAATACCTCCCAGATCTGTCCCTGTCTCCATGTCTATCACACTCTTTCCAGAGCATGTGAGTAAAGGAGGAGTATTTATATGTCCTCTCTGCAATATAGAAATCAATCTTTCTCAGGTCATTCCCTTTCCTGTGTCCTGTTTACCATTCATTGAGGCAATAAGCTATGCAGTAGAATAAAAAATTCCCAAGAAATGAAGTAGTTCTGTCAAGGGTTGCTGGAGGATAGACTAAAAATTTAATAGGAAATGTTTTTAGAGTTTTATTCAGTGAGATTTTTCATCTTCAGATCTTCTTTTCACAAAACTCTTGGGCAGCAATTTTTGTACACTAAGACTCAGGAAATTTTGTCTGATCCCCCCCGTTTGGTTTTTAAAAATTTATTTTCAAATATCATATGTCTGAATCAAGAACCTTTTAAGAAGTTCCTAACTCATGAGGCACAGAGTAGTAAATACAGATGCTTCTGCTTCACATACCCAGAGGCTGGGCAGAGCAATTCCCATTGCCCTGGGTTTTTCCTCCAAGTACTGTCCTACCTATTGAGCTGGAGCCAACATGCTGGGATTGTCTGGTGACAAGGTGCAAAGAGTGGGAACAGCAGAAGGAGTAGAGGTAGCCATTCCTTTTAAAACTTTTTAAGAAAAAAAAAAGCATTTTCCTAGCCATGAGTAGCAGAGGGCATGGAAGAGTGTGTAGTTCCAGTCTCAAGTTCAATCTGCTCTTTTCCAAGTGCTGCACTTTCCCCACCATTATAAAATACAAACCCAAAAGCTGTCAGCCAATGTAACTGAAAGACTTGAGTACAAGTATCTATTATATTTTCATTCTTTCCTATGAGAAGGTGCCATATTCAGGCAGCCAATGGCTCAATGCTCCAGCAGTCCATATACCACCTCCTGGAGGTTTCCACTGCACTCATCGTTCAACCATGGGGTCCTCACTTCCAAACTGGTGCTCCGTGGTGCCACACCAGGCAGTGGCAGTGACTGCTGGGGCCCCTAACAACACCTCTCTGAACTGTTTACGCATCAGTGAGATTAAAGCTCCCCATCACCTCAGTTCACTATGACTATCATTTCCTGAGATCATAACATTACTGCAAAACTTAAACATGATCTTTCCCTGTTGTCAGAAAGTTTTAGGATGCCTTGCAGAATAGCTTATTAAACTGTCTGTTCTATTCCCATGGGAAATACAAGTATCACTTGTGGGATTACTGTACATGGCCTTTAACTGTTAAAGGACATCAACTATTTGGGTGTTCTTTCAGCCTGATGTATTTCTGCACGCAGTGCTATAGAACATCACATTGTAAGTAGCAAAACACAATTATTGGTCTTTAAGTCTTGAGAACAGAGCAACGCTTGGCAAAACTCCTCTTGTTTTTGCCATTGGAAGGGCAATCTTGCAGCTACCACCAGAGAATCCCCAAGTAGATCTTATTCAAAAGAAAACAACTATCAAGAGTCAAGAGCCAAGATGAAGGTTTTATAATCACAGAAATTGAGCACAACCACTGCTGTTCACAATGAAGATGAGAACTATTACTGATGGGAAATTGACCAAGTATTTTTTGCTGTGAGTGGTATCTTTTTTGGACTGAGTACACTGTCTTCATGCTATATCTGATACACCAGAAATTTTGAAGCCCACTTCCAAAACAAGGGATTTGATACAAAAGAGAAGTGTGGTGTTTCTGGGGTACTGGGTTCTCTGCAGGTATCCTGCACCACCTCTGATTTTATCACTTTGCATGCTTATTAGAAAATCATTCTGGCCATGGCTGGTCCCTTTTGGAAAGTGGAATGATAGGCCATTACCAAACAGCCAAATACACAGGAAATGTTAATCTGATTTAGAACTGCACATAAACATTCTGCAGATTAGTAGGCCTACCATCATTCAAGGTCATCGCTCTGCTGCAGTCAAAAGAACAATGTCTCATTACATTAAAGCATGAGCACTTTGGCCCTGGGCCGGATTCAGCTCAGTGATGTAATGCTGCAGGCATAAGCTATAACGAGATCCCCAGCAGCGGAAAATCTGTGTGCAGATGGGTTGAGTTTGAGCTGTTGCTATGGTGGGTTGAAGGTGTCCATAATTCCTGCTCTTCCAGGAATATATCCCTGGATGCCCCATGCTCACCAGGGAGTGTGTGTAATTGCCATCCTCGGAGGACAACTCTTTCCAATGCCTGCAGCGAAAGGGGGTGGCTTTAAAAGCTCTAGCAAGGACCCTGCCAAGCCCAGACTGCAAGGCAAAGTCATTGCCTCTTCACAGACCCTCTGCGATGTCAGGATTGCCTGCTGTCTTGGGGAGAAATGTCCTCTGTCAGCAGAAGCAGCAGCAGCATAGATGAGTATTTCCAGCAAGACAGTAGATCGGAGTCTGCTCACAGAATCCCTTTCATCTTGTTTGGGGTCTGAATACAAACCTGTTTTAGGAATCCTGTCATTTCCTCTTGGACAAGCAGAAGAGCAATGCCTCTGTTGTGACAGAATCTTAATTTTCTTTTTATTGCCTATCCTGCAAATGTCACATACTCAGAAACACCTCTTCCCTTTCCTGAAGGCATGTTTTTATGTTGTTGCATTTTTTCTTTTTTTAATTATGTATCTTGACCTTATACCTACATCCTCTCTCCTCCTTCCAGAAACTCTAGTCTTAACCAGCCATGTGAACCTTTCCATAAATCAGTGGCCTTGTTATTTTAAAAAAATGATTATGCAATTCTCATCCTAGAAATCTAGGATACAGTAATATTAAATAAACTCATTATTTTTGATGAATTAGGATATTTTTCCTGAGCAAAAGTAGCTACCGCAATATACGTCATCCTCCTCTAAGTTCCTCTGCTTTATTATTTTTTCCAGAGTCTGTACACATTGGAATCCAGTTAGCTTGTTTTGCACATAGCATCGGGAGCCACATTTACCCTGGAGTAATTCAAATGAAGCAGAGGGAATTACAGGAGACTGAAACTGGTCCAAGCATGTTAGATGGTTAAAAACATTCCTGGTGTTGTTAGACTGGCAGTTTTAGATCCCGGTGTATCTGCATGGGGGTAGCAGTCCCAGGAAAGTGGCTAGTCTCGATGCCTTTGAGTTTTTAGCCCTGCTGCTCTGAGCTTATTAATGGAAAAGGGAGTTAAGGAAAAGTTTGTCAATCTCTTGACGAGAAAAAGCAGAGCACTATCCCGGTCTAATTTACGCTAATAAAAGTCTTGGTCTCCACAACCACTGATTATAGCTTCAGTTGGAGTGGAAAGAGAATAGAGGGGTACTAAGAATCTCTACTGTAAATGAAGCGAAGTCACAAGACTTGGCTGTGTTTATCAAAGACACAGGGTGACCTAAGGCACACAGAAGTCATACTGAAGGTCTGTTGGTTTTGCTACAACCAGGACATTAATTGAAAGAAGTCAGAGTAGGAGTAGAGTTGCATATGTTTCGCATGAAAAAGAAACAAAAAATTTTGAATTCATAAGTTGTTAAAAACACTCTCAACTGTTATCAGCTCTGGACATTGCTTTAAATTCATCCCTTTTGGTGATCTCAAGTCTAAATAATGATGTTACTATGCCAGACCTGCTCCTGTTATGTGATATTTTTTCCTGAATATTTTCCTGGATATTTTTTCCTGAATGAGATATTAAATACGGGATTCACAAGAAAAAGAAGAGTGTTTTTAATATATTTGTAATTCAGGCAAAACCAATTCCTCTTTCACAGCTAAAGAATCTTATATCATGTCTGTTGAAGATGAGAGTTTAATATAAGTTGTAAGTTACATCTGACAATTTCCCAGAAAAAAACTCAAAGCTATTTGGAAAACTGAGGTTGTGTCAGTGGAAATATAGAGTGAAAAATGTCAAATGAAGCATATCTTTTTTCTTCAGGAAGCTAAGAATTAATTCAAATTAGGGAAAAAATATTTCAACTATAGGAGCGTCTTTTCTTTTTTCTCCTGAGCTGAACAAGCTCAATGCTGTAAATGTTTAAAATTAATCTACTGTTTTCAAATTTTTCCACAGAAAATCTAAATGTTTTCACCTCAATTAACATCTTCCAGCAGGAAAAAAAATTAATGTATGTGGGACATTTTAGTTAAGAAATCTTTCTATACAAGAAATTTCAGCCATCTATAGATGAAAGCCACTGTAGCTGCAAAGAAGGGGCACTTGGAGTAATTCATAAAACCAGAGAAAAGCTTGGGCTGGGATTAGATGTCACACTTTCCTACAGCTGTCCATATTCTTTAACTCTCAGCATGTTCACCATCAACTCTTTTGGCCATGCCAACCAACAGGCCCTTTCCTTGCCCTTGCGTGGTCATAACTAAGGGGACAGTACATGCCAAGGACCACAGACAAAACATGCCTGTTGTGGGATGAAGAGGGTGGAGGTCACTCATGCCAATGAGCAGTGTGTTAGTCCCTGGCTGCAGGACTGCCAGATGGATCCAGACAGCTATGTTTAGAAGGACAGGCATAACCTACAGAGTCTAAGGACAGGAGGAAGAGAAGATGTTATCTGACACAATTGGATGCCGAAACTATACAAAATCAGCTTGTGGGTTTCCTGAAGTGGCACCATTTAAATGAGCTGACTTTTATCAAAATGCCCCCCTCAAGCCTCTTATTTCTTTTGGACAAGGAGAGTTTTTCCTTCTGATCCTCTGGAGTATGGACAAACAAATATGAGCCAGGCTGTGCATTCACCATGCTGGATGTGAGATGTTGGGCTGGTTTATGGTGGTGTGTGCACTGCCTGGGCCCAGCATGCAACTCTGAAGTGCTTCTAGGACCTCTCTGTCCTGCACAACTGAGGGTAGGAACATAGGACACATAGTGGAGCCTGGGGACACTGGTGGCTGACCTGTCCACGTGGTAATGACAGCAAAAATGGAAGCTGGGCTGTAAGCCTTGGATATTAACTAATACACTTCAGAGCATAGATGTGTGCTGGTTTAGAGTTAAACTGGCAGGAGAAATCAATCCAACTCAGAATGGGATTGCAAGTCAGAAGAACAATTTAATAAAAAATCACAAAATACACTGATACAGAAGGAAAAAATTCATTTGTGCCACAAAAACTGATGTGCAGCCCAGCACAGTGGGGCACAAGCAGAATGGAGCTCACCAACCCCTGTGCTGAGCACCATGTGGCCCCTCTGAGTTCAAAGTAAGAAGAAAGGAAGAAACCTGCTGGTGAAAATGATGGTTGCAGTCTGGTGGCAGTCTCAGTCCGTTCGAGGCTCTGGTCCTTCTCTGGATCTGAAGAGAGACCCCAGTACCAAAACCCCAAGCTTATATCTGCTTGGGCTTAGATGGGAATGTCCAGTCCCTCCCCCAGGGTGGAGAGTTTCACAATGGGTGATTTACTCTGTGAGGTGAATAATGGCATATTTTTGGCATCCCTGATGGTCCATTAGCAGACATGACCCCTCAGGTGGATGTGAGGGTACTAATGGCTCCCCGGAGGGGAGTTATCACACCTGAGTCATAGGTGTGAAGACAGGAAGACTTCCTTATCCCACAGAAGTTCCTAAACACCCAGTTTGTAGCCTGACGGGTTGGGTGTGCCCTGGGCAGCTGCTGCAAATGGTCCATTGTGAGCAGTTCATGAGAAAAATGACATAGAGGGTTTAGAATACACACCCACACAGTGATCCTGGCTACTATAACCAGGACAAGATGGATCCTCCCTCCCTTTGGCTGCCCTAAGGCAGCAGCTGTGTACCTTATTTAGGTGGGATTTTGCCTTATTGCAGTGCTTGAGTAATTAAAGCAGCTGCTGACCTGTGGAGAGAGTTGGGGCAAGGATGGAAGAGGGGCAGGAGAGAGCCCAAAGGAGTATGCAGCTGCTGGGGAAGCATAGGATAGTGTTTGTGGCTGAGGAGACACAGAATGAAAGTCAGTCCTACGTGCAACTGCAAAGCCATTTTGTTCCTTCTGCTAAGGAAGAGGGTAGAGCAATGGGTACTGCATGAGGAGAGGGTCCTGTCCAGAGCTGCCCCTCTGCCTCCTTCATACATACTCCTTTAGCTGACCCCATTACCCATTAGGGCAGATAAACACCAGGTTGATCTGAGATTTTCACTCAAACTCCTGAGCAACCAAAGCATTTTGGGGTGGGTGAGCAGGCCATGCTGCATAGATGTTTGGATATCATTGGCAACCTTGCATATTGCAAAGCAGTTTGTCTGCAGCTGCTGTATGACAAGTGACACACCCCTTTCCCTTTGATGGATGGAGCTCTGCCGTACCAGCAGGGTGTTTCTAGTGATATTGTGAACCTTAGCCTGAAACATGAGGAGGATCTTTGTGAGGATGAACTCCAGAACAAGAAGTCGGAAGTTGGTTCAAAATCATAGCAATACCAAGGCACATTTGTAACTTCAAAGACATTAAAAGGAATTTTTAAGCTATATTCTATCCTAAGGAAAGGGCTCAGCATTTTGCTGCTCTTTGTCATATTGCATTTTCCGCATTAAAATATAAACAAGCACAGGAAATATGCCTTTTTGTAAAAAGAGATAATAATGTTTCATAGTTTAGAAAGGCAAATAGTACTTTGGGATTAAATCTCAAGCAGATGCCAAGGAAGCTCTGCCAAATGCACATTTGCTAACCTGGATGGTAAAACAGATGAGTTGCAGGACACAAGCCTGTCACAGACATCTTCTGAGCTTTTGCTGTAGGCTGCTTTTTAAAAAATGGACCAGGATCTCATTCCCCAAGGAATTAATACATAGAGAACTAAAGGAAGTTCAGATTTTGAAATAACAATGACAGGGTAAACATGCACTGTTGATGCAGTCCAGAACATTTGAAGAGCACAACACAAGCAAAGGGAGTAAGGTGTTGTGGGAAGTCACACACTCCTTGGTGCTGTGCTGTTCCTATAAACACCTGGCTCTCCCAGACACTGCAGGCAGCACAGCACTCCTAGGAAACTTGTTGGCTGATCTTTAAATCAACTTTGTGGGTCTTTTAGGACCTAGCCAGGGCTGGTTAGTGAAACTTAAATTATAATAAGCACTGCTCAACCTCGGGAGCTTGAAATGACAGATAACTATCAGAGAGAGGAAGACAGCTCCTTTTCAGGAACTCATTCCACTTCTGGGCTAATTCCCAGGTGAATGCAAAAGATGTCTGGAGTTTTTTTTTGCCAAGCACAGCTCTTACAGACATTACCTCCCTTGGGAAGAGACAGATACAGTGCACTGTGTCACGTGACCACAGAGAGAAAGACAAGCATGCTGATAAGGAACTGGGGCAAATGCCTTGCTTTGGTTTGTACCATTTTCTCCCTAAAATAAGTTTTGAATTATTACAACTACACTAATCAAATCAGCGTTGAACAGACCAACAGTGAAGACATTACTTAGTAAGTGAACAAATAAATAGATTTAGGATGTAACCATTAAATGACCACCCAGTTAAATAAAATGGGATTTAACTCATTATTGGTAGCAGCTCAAACAACATAGAAACACATATATGAAATGTAAATGTATGTACATTGTGCTGGAGATGGGTTGTGATGGTTGGCTCAGTGAGAAGAATAGGGTTCATTTTGTGACCTATTCTCCACAGCTCACACAAAATTTCCTCTTCAACCACTACAAGGTTCTTGCTTAGATTTCATTAACTGTAGAGAATAATGAGAAAGAGATGAATGGGTTAGAAAAAAAGCATAAATCAATCCATCAGTCAGGAGAAGCACAAGAAGAGAGAGAGCTGTGTGTGTGAGCATGAAGGTGGTTTGCTAGATGTAATTGTATTTGTTAGAACAAACTCATCTTTTCACAAGAGCGATCTGCTAGGCATGTATCACCTAGCAACTGGACACTGTTTTCTCCCTACACCTTGAAATCCATCACTGGTCTCCCACTGGCTTTGCAGCTTTATCAACAGTTTTGCCTATCACTAGGCAGAATTCATCCTTGGCTGCTGAACCATAGAATTATATCAAGTATTGATTTGCCCTGCAATCTGAGTCCTGTAAATTTCCTAATAACCGTCCTTTCCGCTTTCTCAAATTTTATAGCAAAGAAAGTGACTTTCTATTTAAATTTTCATACTGTTGTATATTGACTTAACACAGATAAGGTTCTCCAGTAAGTTTGGGGAAATCAACTGAGCAAAGATGTGCCAAGTGTTTTTCCAGGAGAAGATAAGTGGTGAAAGATTGAAACTCTAAAGTAGCTGCACTGGTGATTATTGTCTGTATCACTGCAGAATAGAAATCAAACCAACGAGCACAGGCAACACGTCAGGCATTATCAAACCACCTAGAAGGCATCAGCTTTTTAAGATCCACTGAAGTTTGCCATGTAGCTATTAGTAATCCCACCAGTCTGAGTAATATTGAAGGAAAAAGCCAGAGCTATGAGCATGGTGTGAGGCTGTCACATCCCACCTGGGAGGCAAGTGCTTGCTTATACCACTGCTAGTCAACAGAGCAAGGGTGCCAGACCTTCAGCTACTCCCAAGATTCTGGTGCAAGAGGAGAGGACCTTTCTGTGGGCTTCCCCTCACCTTGCAAGACTCATTCTGCTCGTGGGCAGGGGAAAGGAAGAAGAGTACAGAGCAGGCGTCACACCAGCCTGAGGAAGTGTAACCTTGCTCCTGGGGTTTGTCACTGTCCCACTGAGTACTCTCTGAGCTGTTGTAGAGGTGGATCCCACTATTAGAGAGAGCAACTGGAAGCCACTAATGGGTCTCAGCAGGGGTCTTCATCTTGACTGATAGACTCCAGAGTGAATAGCTGTCAAAGAAAAACCAAGAGACTGCAAATGAGCCACTATTTAATAACTGTAATTACATTTGTCCAAACCCGGTCTATATTGAAATTCCTACTTCAGTCTTAACATTATCTGGCAGAGTTAGAAAGTTACCTGTGTCAACCAGCTCAGAGATGGAGTCCTGACTCCCTGTCAGCTTTACACAAGACATTAGATTACGGTTGTTTCTCATAAGTAAAACAGACAAAAACTGTGTCTATTCAGCTCCTTCCCAGTCTCAGAACCCTCAGTTTAAGCTCTTAATCAAAGGAAACATTGCTTTTAAAAATATTTTTTACAGCTTTCTGTAGAGGTTGCTGTGGTGCTTGCTTCTCTTTGGGGGAGGACATTATTTCTCCTCCTGCTCAACCACTGCATCCAGCCACTTTGTAAGCTACTTTTCAACCTGGGCAGAGCTTGATGGTTCCTTTTCACAGACACCAAAAAACATCTTCTTCAGCTGAGAAGGATAATAGATTTACATTTCCAGACACACATAGCCATCCTTTAATCACTATCTGGGACATGAGCACAGTTTCTGGAAATGCCACATAGGTTTTGCAGAAAAGGAGTGGAGTTGGGCAGAAGGATGATTCCAGCATGGACACCACTCTTTTGCAGGGGACCTTGAGTATCCGCTGTCATGGAACAGCACTCAGCTCTTTAAACATGTCCTTTCAAACAATTCTCTCGGTATCAGGAAAACAGTAAACACATGTAATTCCTTTTAATAAAGAAAGACCATTAACCAAGGCTTTTCTTTGCTGTGAATGATGCACATTGATTTTCACTATTTAAAGCATCTATCTATATTGCTGCTAACATTCTGTTTCAGAAGTAAATAAGTAGCTAACTCAAGAGAAAGATTGGAGTTTTATTTATGCAGCATACTACATAGAATGTACACAATAAATATCTTGTAATATTACAGAATATGTTAATATACATCAGGAAAATTAACAGAAGATTAGGTCAACATTTGGTAAGCCTAGATGTATTAGGCTATATTTCTGACACATAATCCTACTGAACTAAATTGATTTACATCACGAGATAAATCTAAACTCCATAAAGTTGCTATTTTTAACTTCCCTAATAAATTCTATTCCATTTTAGAGTTTGGTTAGTTCTTTACATTTTATTATGGATATTTGCTTTGCTGCAAATAGCATTTGGTGGTAAGGTTTAATGCTAGGTTTCTGTTTGCAAATGAATCCCAGTACTACCAAAGCCCTGAAGGAACTAAGGTATTTGGAACATTTGAGAAATAGGATATTTGGATCACTGAGAGATGAGGACTTCTATCAGCTCTTTCTTTCAGCTAAGTGTATGATCAGGTAGTGTGATGCTGAGGGGTAGGGCTGCTCTTTGCATAATCAGAAGACAGAGTACTGAGTTTACTTTTTATCTATAAAGACCACAGTATGCTTACTTGGCCATTCATTACCTGTGTACCATTGGACTATTTACAGGTACCAGCTTGCTCACATTAAATTAGAAATGTGTCTGTCCTGGAAATCCTTTCTATAGAAATTCCAGTTGGAATTTTGGAATGAATAGCAGCCCCGCAATTTCCAGAGTTCATGTTTACTGATCATGCTGTTAGTCTAGCAAGTTGTCTAAGATTAATGTCAGGAGACTGAGAAGTCACCAAAGCTTCCCTTTGGGTGCCTCACAAGTTTCTTCTGAACTCCTCTTTTTTCACCCTTATCCAAAAGCCAAGCACCACTCAAAGTGGAAAGTGATAAAGCACAAAAATGGTTTTCTTGCTTGGTGGCATTGCAGTCTATAGAAGATGTACAGAACTAATACAGACACATGTTATTTGTCCTAACAAGACCTACCAGGAAGACTTGCAAGCTTAAGCCTGAGGCAATGATGTCAGAGCTTGCGAGAAGCTTAAGCCTGAAGCAACAGTGCCAAAGTTGCTCAGATCATGTATGGGGACAGGGCCTGCTTCATTCTAGAGTGTTCACATAAACCACATTTGATACAGACAGAAACTCAAAAGATTTTGTTACCTGCTCAGTAAACTCAACTGCAATGATGTATATTTGACATCAGCAGAAAGCCTCTGTAATTATTGCACGGGAACCCCCAAAGGTAATCTGAACCTTGTACCTAAGATCTTCTGTAAAGTGTTTCTGATTAGACAGTCATCTACACATTGAGCCTATAGAAATCTTCAACAAGTACAGCTGATCAAACTTTGGTGCAGAAACAAGGCATGGGATTTTAAATCACATCAGATTATTTTGTGGGACAGTTAGAGATACCAGCTTCCAGGCAGCAAGTATATTAAATGTGGTTTTTTTCTGCTCCAAGTGAAATAAAGGGAATGTAGCATTATTTTTTTCCAAAAGGCTCTGCTTTAAATTTTTCTTATATTTCTGGCACTGTCTGATACCAGACGCTACATGTTCTCCTTGCACAGCCACTTCCAGCCTTTACAAAATACTTTACAAGAGTATTTAAAATAAAAAATGTATTATAATAGAGGCTGTTTCCCTTAAAAAATAAAACAATGCTTCATCTACACACTTTGACTTCAATTTAACAGCTCCTTTTTAACAAATTTTTCATTTAAATCCCAGACTAGATCTTGATACAAATCTTAAATGATTTAATAACACTGATGACTTGGTGCTTCATTAAAACATATTTCGTTTACTTTAGTTCACTTGAATCAGAGAACAGGTATTCTCTTTTAAACACAAGGCAAGACATTTTCAAATTCAGTACATATTTACAAAAGTTGTAACATCTATTACTGCATAGCAATAAGTCAAGGTGTTCACAGTGGAGCAGCTGCTGCAGATTTCTCCTGGTTTTCCACCCTCAAGACTCAAGCCTAGAGGGAATATCTTCCTCCTAGTCTGTAAAATATGATGTTCTTCACCCACTGTGCTCCAAGCACTCCTGGAACTACTTCAGATTCTCCGATGCAATTAGCCCAGAGGAGCCAGAATGAAAAAAACAAAATAAGTTTTGTCTTCCCTGTCTTTTTGGGGTAAAACTCAGGATTTAATAAATTACAAATTTAAAATTTATTTTAAAATTAAATTAATTACCTATTCTTATAAAATGTTTGCTTATGGAAGTAGGCACCAGTCTTCAGTGACCCTTCTCCCTAAAATTGTCAGAGCAGAAGTTGTTTCCCAGTCACTCAAGGCTCATGGAAAAGGAAGTCCTTATTCAGTCTTTTATTCCAGTCTGATTCCCCATTCTGTAAAATTAATTTTTTTTCAGAATTCCCTATTTTCATTCAAGTAATAAGATGGAGACTTAAATACTAAATTGTGCTGAGTTGACTTTTGCAAGTGTTTCTAAAATAAACCCTGCAGAGCAGAGCTGTGAGAGAGATCAGGTGATTTTTTTCCCCCAAGAAAAACAAGATGTAGAACTTGGCCAGGACAACACACATGTCTTGCAAGCTCTGCTGTTTCCATTAACCACAACCCAAGATCTTTGCAGTGAGGGCTGTGCTCTGGTTTGTTTTGCTTTCTGACTCTGGGCCCACTGAAGAATCAGATGTCGTAGCTTAAAACCTGTTAAAATATATTTAGGTTTCAGAGCTTAAAAGCTGATAATCCACGACTCAGGATCTGAAAATACACTTATTAGCTGAAAGGAAGGGTCCATAAAGATGACAGACAAATTATGAAAGGAATTCTATGTATATGGGTCAGATCCTTTCACAGTCTCTCAAACTGCAGTTTTCTCACCTCCATGGGTCAGTGAGGGCTCTGCTTCCTTACCCCCTCAGAATAAGACTCTAATATCTTTTAGATGGCTACAGGGCCTTAAAAAGGTGACTTTCTACAGAAGCCTGATGCACCAAAACGCAGCTGAACAATAACAATACATGATGACGCAGGACTATCTACTGCCCTACACAATGTCCTAGATGAGTAAACTCTTTCCAACTCATTATATATGTAAGATTTTATACATCCATCTATCTATCTATCTATCTATCTATCTATCTATCTATCTATCTATCTATCTATCTATCTATCTATCTATCATCTATCTATCTTCAATAACAGGATTTGAATTTCAGGCAGACAGATATATTTTTCATTTCAGCAGTACCATCATGTAACACAAGTCTCATGGAGATTATTTTAGGGGTAAGATCCAAACAAAAGAAAAAAAATTCTCAAATATGGACAGTGGGGAGATAACTTTCCCTCTGAGGCTGGAAGGGATTGTTACAAAGCAGCCCTTGGGGTTATTCTTTGCCAGATCACTTGATAAACCCTTCCACTTCTATTGTAATGCTCAAGACCCTGCGCACAAAGTGGTTCTAGGCTTTCTTAGTTGTTGTGCAGTTGTGCTAACTAGGAAATAATTTTGCACAATGACATGCAAAAGAGTGACCTTATTTTTACCATCACAAGTCTGCTCTGCAAAATAGATTTTGGCAGAGGAAATGTCCTAGGGATCCTGAAGTGCCCCCTCTAGAATGCACCACAGGAAACTACACTTGGGTTAAGGAGGGTCACTTCCCATTGTGGGCTATTCAACCACACCTGGGGTGCCAGGGGGTGTGGGACAGGGAAGGATTTCACAGAGATGGAGCACCCACCTCCCAGGCAGGGAGTCCTGCCTGCCCAGATGAGGAGGGGTATGTGTGATCCCCACAGCCTGGGAGGAGGTTGTGTATGTGTGCATTAGTCTGTGTACATTTGGCACATGTTGGGATCAGTTACAGAAGGTCATTTAGAAATTTGTAGCTGCATGTAACCTCTTGTGGTTATCTGTTGTGTCTGATATCGATCCTGAGTGTGTTGTTCATGACTGTTAGTTCATTATGCATCATTAAAGAATGAATACACCACTCCAATCCTGACTTGGCTTAAACTGTGTGAATTGATTGGGATTTGGTACAGTATTTAGTCAGTGAGAGGATCAATGAGCTAAATTTTGACAAACCTTTCTCAGTTTGTTTGGAAAATCTGGCTTGTGAACACTGAGAAGTTTCTCATGTATCCATGGAATCATGAGGAAAAGTACCACTTTTTTTTCCTGTCTCAGTCCTCCCTACATGTGCAGTTGCAGCACACCCCTAAAGGCAACACTGCAGGGTCTCACTGCAAAATGTGGTTGATCCTCTCATGTCCAGAATGCGGGTACCTCAGTCTGGGAGCATTTGGCCAGTTACTGGGAGAGCAATTAAACCAAAATTGTTCTGCCAACGTCACCAATGAAGACTTCTGGTCCATCTTCCTTGGTCTTCCTTGGTTTCTCCATTTTGTTCCACTATCTACTCTTTCTCCTCCAGTGGAACCGCGAAGGGCACAGCAGTTGGTGTTGCAGCAGCAGAGCTGGGGGTTTGCCAGGCAACCCTCTGTGCATCAGCAGAAGTGCTGCTCATGGAGCTACAGCCATTTGTTTGCAACAGGGAGGTTGAATACTGTCCCTATTGAGCAGTGCCAGCAGGAGGGATGCAGAGGAAGTTCTCACTGCAGCATCAGCATCCTACACTGATGATGAGTTACCTGCAGTTGTTCTACCCAGGAAAAGGATGTTTTTATCCTACACACATTTATGCTTGGCAGTAACCATCTTACAGTGAAAAAGGGAAGCAGTTTAACTTTGATGGCTGATTTTAAGTTTTCCCACTCTGCCCCAAGAAAATACAGTTGGCAGCATATGTTCTCAGAGAGCACATTAGCACTGAATTCATTCAAACCTCTCCACATGGGCAGGAAAAGGACTGGAGCTATTCTTACATTATTCATGACAAGCTTTGGCAACTCACTCGGTGTCAGCATTCACAGCTTCTGCTCTGTAATACCTCCATTGTCCCATGCCTCCCATGTTCAGGCTCAGCATTTCCAACAGTAATAAATGCTTTACAGCCTTGCGGTGCCATTATGCAAAGGTAGGGAGAAAAGCACTAAGGCAGCCTGTACTCCAAAAGGACAAGAAGGGCATCTTCTCCACTTTTGCTGGTGATCTTGCACCTCTTTTTCCAGAACACAGCTCATCCTTTTGACAGCATAACCCATATTCAAACTCTTTCTCTGCTTTTTTCACTTTCTTTTGTGCCACTGAGCAGTTGCCCTTGAACTTGTCTTGGCTGGGTAGAATCATACAAGGAGAAGACTTGGGGCAGTGGAAGGAATGGCAACAAACAGACCTGACAGCATTAAATAGAGGTGTGTGAATGCCGATTTCAAAACTCTTCCACAGTATCCTTGTTTTATCAACTCGTTGTTATCATCCTCCATTCACCCTCATCACATCTAACTCATAGTTGTTACTATTCCTGTTGACATATATATGACAACTGAAAACTCCTCAGCTATGGAGGCACGATTCTGTATCGATACACCACCAGCAATCAGCTGAAGCAGGAAGCTATTAAAAAATACATTTATTTAGGAATGCCTTCCTTGGGCTTTCTGATACCAGCTAGGTTCCTGTGAAAATAAAATGCAGGTTGACTTTTGCAGAAAGGGCATGTTTGTAGGCAGGCAGGAGACTTTAGTTTCTGGTGAGATGTTTCTGTCTAGGAAAAAAGGTATTTCCTTCTCTTCTTCCCACTTCTCCCCTGCTGGCTCTGCTGCTGCATCCATCTCCAGGAGAGCTTTGTGAGGGCAGTTTTCCCACTTCCCCTTTAGTATCTCCTAGTCTTGAGTGACGGAGAAATATCCCTACAAAATTATAAAGTTAACATTACCAAAAACCACCTGTCCTGTAAAGGACAGATCCCCAGCATGGTGTAGGACTCCAACATAACTTTTTAGAAGATTTTGAAAATGTTTCCTTTTGTACCCCAAAATGTTCCCTCAAAAGCATATGACTAAACTGAACTTCAACAGCTTTGTCTGGGTCTCTGTTCACAAGTTTTTCTTGTACTGCACTTGAGATGAAATAAAACTGCTGAAACTCCTTTAAAGTTGTAAAATGTTGCCCTGGGGTTTGGTGTGGAAGAAAAGAAAATGGAAAATATAATTTTCCCTAAATCCCTGCAGTCCTTTTTTTTTTTTAAGCATGTGACTCTAATCCTCCTTACTTGTAAGAAATCTATTATTTGTTTAATGTTCCTCTTGCACCCCTGAAAGTAGCAGAATTAAGAACAACAGGGTGATTAATAGCTGCTTATGCAAATAATGAAGTAAACTGACAGTTCCTTCCCATCAGCATAGCACTAAGGCCAGTTGCACAGGGCAGCCATGGGGACAGTGGCCGTGACTCTGGGAGCCCATGCCCAGCCTTGTGCCAAAACTACAGCTGCAGCAATAGGGACATCTGAAGCTGGCAGAGATCTCCGCTCCAAATGAGACCTAATTCACACTGAAGTCTCCTTGTCACAGCCAGGACTCTGCCAGGAGGTTGTCACTGCTTATTTTTGAGGAGGACCAAGGCCACAAGGGCAGTGGTTGCCAGAGGGCTCCAGGACCATTGTCTGTGAAGATCATTTTATTTCACTTACTGCTGACTCTCCTCCAGCTTGTTCAATGGGTGTCTTAGGCCTTCATTGCAATGAAGTTAGTGGTCTGTGAAGGCAACTGAAAACATACTGCTTTCTTCTCTATGGCCACGAATCCACCAGCAAGTTTAATTCAATTTTATATTTAGTGAGTGTGCCAGAGGGAAAAGCAAGAGCTAATAGCCTTTCACTCCTAACTACTGTAATGTTGTCCTCCTTCTCCATATCCACTTGGAGAGAAAAGTCAATTAAAACATTCTTGCCAATTTAGAAAATGATTAACACGTTAATGATCTTGCAGTTTTACAGAAGGGCAACAAGGAGAGAGAAAACAGCTTAGCAAATCCATCTATACTGAGGTGATGAAGAGTGGGCACTGGGTTGCTTTGAGAAATCCCAGCCCTAGGCCAGAACTGCCTCCAGCTCTCCCCTTTCCTGGGGCAGAACAGTCTCCTCCACCACCAAAACCAAACCCAAGCAGTGCAGGGATGGCAGGGAGATCACAACACAGAAGCAGATGAGAATGGACAAATGTGGGACAGTTCTTACCAGCAGAAGGATAAGAAGAGCAAGCACATTTATGTTAGACCCACAGCAGCTCAGTGAACATCTTTCTCTCATATATCAAGAAGGACAAAGATTTATTGGTCTGAATCCAATGTCTCTGCACTTGTTTGAAACCCATGTTATTGTTGGGCTGCAATTTCTGCAAGCATTTCAGGGATGTCTTACAGGTACAGCAGGACTCCAGACCATTTCTGTGGGTGACTATATCAAGTTCAGCAAGGGAAAGTGCCGGATTCTGCACCTTGGATGGGGCAACCTTGGATGTACAGACAGACTGGGGATTGAGGTGCTGGAAAGCAGTACCAGGAAAGGGACCTGGGGGTCCTGATCAATGGCAAATTGAATCAGTGACATCAGTGCCCTGGCAACCAGGAGGACCAGCTTTGTCCTGGAGGCATCAGGCAGAGGATCACCAGCGGGTCAAGGGAGGGGATCGTCGCACTCTACTCTGCACTGGCGTGGCCTCACCTCAAATACTCTGTGCAGTTTTGGGCTCCACAATATAACAAAGACATTAAGCCCTTAGAGAGCATCCAAAAGAGGGCAGTTAAGATGGTGAAGGGCCTTGAGGGGAAGCCATGTGAGGAGTGACTGGGGTCACTTGATCTGCTCAGCCTGGAGAAGAGGAGATTGAGGGGAGACCTCACTGCAGTTACAACTTCCTTGTGAGGGGAAGAGGAAGATCAGACAGTGATGTCTTATCTGTGGTGACAGTGGCAGCACCTGAGGGAATGGCCTGAAGTTGTGTCAGTGGAGTTTTAGATTGGATATTAGGAAAAGGTTCCTCACCCAGAGGGTGGTTGGGCACTGGAACAGGATTCCCAGGGCAGTGGTCACAGCACCAAGCCTGGCGGAGTTCAGTAAGCATTTGGACAATACTCTCAGGCACATGGTGTGACTCTTGGGGATAGTCCTGTGCAGGACCAGGATCTGGGCTCGATGATCCTTGTGGGTCCCTTCCAGCTCAGCATATTCTGATTCTGGGATAGTCCACTGTGGGCAAAGGATGGGAGACTTGTTTCGGAGCACACTAGCTGCAGCACATCTTCAAAAACAAGTAGGAAAAAAGCTCAATCCCAAAGTCAAGTTACTGCACAGCTCCATGAAGTGCCCTGGGAATGCCTGGCTGCTCCTTAGAGGTAGCACCCTGTGAACCTGCCAGCAGGTGGTAGGTTTCATCTCCCCCTACATGCTGGCTTTGCTCCTGCCACCTAGGGCAGGAAAGGTTCAGAAGTGATCTTGAGGACATCTCCATGAGCTGATGCCATGGTGGTTGCTCCGAAACACCAGGCATTTCTCACATGCTCGAAGCACCCAATGGCCCAGTGAATAAAGCACCAATTGTCCTCTGATTTGGAAGAGAAAGTTTTCTTTTTTTTTTTTTCTTTTTTTTTTGTATTAGCTCTTTGTCACGTTTCCCCTTGAACATCAGTGATGGCAGTTGTCTTTCAAGGGGTGGGCTGTCATTTCAAAACCCACATCCCTCACTAATTGGTCTTACTATTGCCCAGAAAAGCATTACAGATTTGGGAATGGTGGGAGCTTTCAGTTTACTTTTTTTCCCCTGGAAGGAAATACTTACAGGATTGCCAAACCTCAAATCTAATGTGCCATTTATGCCTTCTGCAAGGAAAATTTAGGAGAGTAGTGCTGAGAACGACAGCAGCTGATGATCCTCCCATACTTTGGCAATGGGAGCAAATGGAGTGAGAAGTTGGTATGTTTATGTTGGAATGAAAGAAAAAGAAACGAAGAAATAAAAGGAAAAGAAAAAAAAAAAAAGGAAGAGAAAAGAAAATGAAAAGAGAAGCTCCAATAAAAAATGACAACATGAAGAGCAAAGGCATTAGGGTCCCTCCAGGGGCTAAGCACTGAGGATTTGCCTGTATGATGTTGCTGATTGTCATGGTATCTGGACACATGTTCTTGAGAATTGTTTTTGCAAGAGCTGTGGGCAGCAGCAGCAGCTCTGAGGGTCTTGTCTGAACTCACTTTTTGGAATTTCATTGTCTTGTCTCTCCCTAGACTTGTACAAGAGCACATTTGTACAAACCTTGGCACTTCACACCAGGGGCTACTTGTGAAAACAGTGGTCAGTTTGGGAAGCTCCAAATGTACATTAAATGGATAATTTTCCCTTGTTTATGACTTTCTATGAAAATGACCCACATATTTCTGATTGCACGGTTTGCATAAACTAATGGCAGCTGATGGATTAAGTCAAAGGCCAGATTCAGCAAACTAAGCAAGACTGTAACACTAAACCATAACTGCTCTGTTAGGAGACATTATAATCCAGCAGCTTTAAAAGAAGAGCAAGCCCCCCTCCCCCACCATGCAATTTGTAAGCTTTGTAAAATTGCCTAATTACAGTGTATTTTACAAGGACTTCTGGCAGCAGCACGGGCTCACTGGCCAGATTAATGTGACAGTGTGACAACGGCTTCTCTCTGAAGTTTGCTGGACCCCACAGCTAGATCAGGGCTGCACAGTTTATCTTGGGCAAATGCAGCTTCAGCACGAGCAAAACAGTCCAAAGAAGTGGGAGGTGACTCCGAAGCCACAGCTGTCTGAGAGTATTAATGGCAGCTCTTGGCTGCTCCAGCTCACAAGCCTTCCTTCTGTGTCTCCAAAAGCTCTGCTCGGCATGGCTGAGATTCTTCCAAAAGGCCTGACAAATTTCAAATGGAGCTCTTTCTTTTGGTTGAACAAATTATTTGGGACACAAAGATGACTTTTTAAACCCACCCTGGGTTTAAAAAGCCACCTGATGGGTTGTTGCAAGGGACTGCAGCAGAGGCTGCTTCCCCTTGTACAGTAAGCACACGTGAAGAGGTGCAGCTCTTATCCCAGTGGGTGCACTCACTTCTGGTCCATAGATTTATTTCTTCTTCAGTGAAACTGCATTTTGAACACAAGAGACTCAAAGCTTGGAGATGTTTAGACAATTTGGGGCAGGAGACCAGTATTTGGACTACTCCCTTGCAGACAGTAAAGCCTCCAGCTGTTGGCAAGACAGACAGCCCTGGCACACCAAGACATGGCCTGGCTGGCCAAGGCAACATCTCTGCCCTTCAGAAACCTCCAGTGACTGTGGATTTCTCCTCAAAAGGGCAGACACAGGAAGGAGCAGCTGAAGAAACTGATTCAATACAATTTAAAGGTGGAAAACAGAGCTGGGCCTCTCCCCACCAGCAGAACATCCTCCTTCCCCTTTCTGTACTGATGGTGCTTCTTTGTTATGCAATCCTTTAGTTGGCAATGTTTCTGAATACATGCCTGCCTCTGGGATTAATTCTGAACCATGCCTCTGCAGAGTGTGGAGTAAAGTAGGAAACTAATTGTTGAATGTGTTGGGAATTCCCCTGCAACCTTCCTTCAGGCTGGAAGAGTTACACTCTGGGATTCCAAAGAAACCCCTGTCACTCCAGACAAGTGAGGGCAGCCTGGCTACGTTTTCCAGATGTTTGCTGAAATGTCCCAAAAGCATCTGCTCCTTCCTGATGTGCTCTGAGGGGCCAGTCTGCCTCAGGGACCCTCTGGTGCTGTTTAAGTGACCTGTTGTACACAGGTGCAAGACTTGCTGGGCCAAGGCTTGGGGGTGGCTTAACCACGGAGCAGTAAAACGACAAGCAGAGTTGCATTTTAAAACAGAGATTGATTCTTTTGGTTTAAATTGCAAATGGAAATGTAGATGTTTGATTGCTCTGGAAGACACTCATTCTTCAAATGCCAGTGAGCTGACTGTATTTCTAGTAAGATTTTCTGAGCTTTCTGAATAGTAATGAGAACAGAAAGAAAGGTGCAGTTTAAAAGAAAGAATTTTCTGCCAGTAAAATGCATGAAATGAATTCAAGTAAAACACCACTCAAGAAGAAATTTTTCCCTTTGAAAAATTTTGTATCAAAAACTAATGTAGGTCATTCCACTGGAAGAAGAGAACGAACATGTCAGTCATAGCAGTGCTTTGTGAAATAACAAGCTTTATTGTTTACAGTTTACTCCAGGTAAAACCTTAAATCTGGAGTGAGAATTAAGCTGGGCTCAGGCAGCCACATTAACCAATGCCTATTCAGCTTAAAAAATAGATACTCACATCAGATTTGCTCTCCTGTCCCAACATAACCTGCTCTTTTCCCTGCAAGTCTGTGCTGGCTGACAGACTTCAGGATCACTGGCATAACTCACTCGGCCACAGTTTCTTGCCGGCAGCCCATTCAGGGGCACACAAGGGTCTGGCATTTGTGTCAAGAGAGATAAAAGTTAGTTTGAATGATGTGAAATTACAGGTGCTGCTCAGTCCTACAATTCCTAAACTGAGCTGAATAATTTGACTGCTTTTTGCAGAGAATAGAGACAAAAAGGGGACAAGAAGTAATCATGGTGTCATCTACTGCAGCCATGTTACACAAGACTTTACCTTAATTTAAATGAGATTGGTGTAAAGGAGGATGCTGTCTTTGATTTAGTGAAGTGGGTGGGCGTGGAAAACCTCTGAGAGCTTCCTATAACACTCTGCTTCACATGAATGCTCTCCTTGTGACAGGAGGAGCCTTCCCTTTTCCCCGACATATCATTCAGTACAAAAACACACAAAAAAACCTCAGCAAAGCTCCCCTCCCAAAACAAATGCCTCTCATCTCATCAAATGGTATTTCAAAAGGACAAGGTCTTTAAATAACGAATACACACATGCTGCCCTTCTATGTCCTTCAGTACCCAGCATGGCTGAGGCAAAGCGAGCACAGGGAGCTGCTGTTCCCCTGCTGCTCCATGTGCTGGAGGTGCAGAGTGTTTCAGCCAGCCAAGGACACACATTGAACTCTGCAGATAAAGATAAATATTGAACAGCTGCTCCTTCAGGCAGCATTATTCACCCATCAGCAGTAAAGGAGGTAGGGACCCAGGAAGAGGCCAGTGGTTGTGGCAGTAACACACAGAGGAAATTGCAGGTGTAGAAAGAGAGAAGTTGTGGGTCCTGGTACCATCTTCTGCCTTTCCTTGCTTCAGATGCCTGTCTTGTACCCTTAAAGTGCTCCATATGTGATTTGAAAACCAAAAATTTCTCTCTGGCATGTCTTTGTCACTTCTAAAATAGAGCATAGCACTGCTAAAAGCCCCAATTTCATCACTCTGATTTCACATTGACATGCCACATTTTTCTTTCAGAACTGTATGACTTTGCTCTGTCTTCCCAGAGCTTGTTCTTTTTTTCCAGTCTTATCCTATTGCATGTACCTCTGAATTAATCCTGACCCTACGTGCTCAACACGAAAAGTCTGACCAGGGCTTTTAAGTACCTCACTCCTTTATGTGCAGATGTTGCCCTGAATGGTTCAAGCCATGCTTTACAAACCCCAGCTGTGGACTGGGGTACGCCGGTACCTCTAGGGCCAGTTAAAGCAAAGAACAAAACAAACCAGGGATGGGGAAACCTTCAATCTACCCTTTCCCTCTCCTGCTAGCTCTTCTGCCAGTATCAGAAGGGAAAAGTGCCAAAGTGTGATGCTTTTTAAACTGAATGAAGCACTTTCATATTGCTGGAGAGGGAGCTGATCAGACAAGCTCTGCTACTCTTAATTCCGGCAAGCCACGGAACAGTATGTTATCAACCCCTGCCTCAGGCAAGGCCAGCTTAGATCAAGCAGGAAACCAAATGTTGATGTTTCAGAGATTTCTTAGCTCTGAGGTACTCTAACACACTGAAATATTTGTGTCATAGAATTGAGATTCAATGTGCTTGCTATTTTCTCACACTGAACACCCACAAGGAGTTCCCATGAATGCCTGCCTGAAAGCAGGCAGGGGGTTGCTGATGCCATAACTGCCTGGAAATGGTTGCTTTGCTTTTTTATTGGATTATAATTAAAAGCCCAAATATGAACTTTCTGTAGGATGTTTCAGTGAAATTAGATGTGAGAAGACATGTAAATGTATATATACCAGGGCAGAAGCTAACTCAATCTGTCATTTATGAGCAGGCAACAGTGTCACTTTGTCATCTCTGGAGTGTGGAGTCACTGTATGAGTCCTGAGCTGGAGTTTGGGGTTGCCAGTCAGCACAGGTCTATTTAAAGTCACTTAGGACAGCTGCTGAACGAAGGATTAATATGAGTCTGACAAAAATCATGTGTGAAAATATATTTATTCTGTCAGATTTCTGAGTGGTAGCTATTGCTCCATTCAAGCTGAATTGATAGCATTCAGCATTCCCACTTACTCAACCTGACAACTAACAAGATAAACATGTCAGTATGTGATTTGCCAAATATTTTCTTGTGGAATTCAAGCAGAAGTTACCAATGGAGCTGGCTTTTGAGTGGAGGGACCATGACATTTGAGTATACACACACGTGCACCATGCATAGTCAGCAAAACCCACACTCAGCCTGCAAGGGACCTTTTCCACCACACCAGCCAAAGACCAGGTTTGGTGGTGCTCTGTAGCTTTGCCCACAGCGATGCTCTCTCTTGACTGAACAGTAAATCTTCAAAAGTACTGTTTTTGTGGCACAGGATAATTGCAGGGGGGGAATCTGATGAAAATTAAACAGATGCAAGGAGCTGGGCAATGTCAAGCCCTGCAGATGTGAAGGGCAGTACCAGCAGCACCCACTTCGGCTTTACCTTTCACTGAGGGGTAATTCTTCTTGGAGACTGAGCTCATGACCTTTATCACAGAGAGTTTTATTTACAGATGAGAAAATGGCAGTGTGTCCTTTAAGATGAAAGGAATCAAAACACAAGAGAAAGATTTTGCAGAAGCAAAAGAACTGACTGGAGAACTGTTTAGAGAAGTCTGTATAAACAGACCCTTTAGGCTGATATCTCACATTTTAGCTACAGCTTCTTAAAGCCTCTACCTGGATAATGAAGGGATTCTTAGGCTTTGGACTCCCCCCGTGCATCAGTTGTTTAGCAACATCACACATATTTCCTCATGCATTTCCAGCTGACTCCAGAAGAAGTTTTTCCTGTGTTGTTTCCTCTCCATCCTCTTACTGTTTACCAACAGGCAGCAGCAACTGCTTAAACATTTTTTGTCTTGAAGATGCTCAAAAGAGTTTTGCAGCCTCCTGGCCTCATCTAGGTGACTATTTCCATCTGTGAAAGAGAATTCATTACTATTTTGCTAGTAACAGCCCCTATGTGGTCAGTAGGGACAATGTCACACCACAGAAATAAATCCAGGCTCAAACAGAGGCAGGTGATTATTGCAGAGATGTCCATGCCAGCCCCAGCTCTGATGTGTGGTGTGCAGGGTGGAGCAGAGAACAGCCCATGCAATGCAACAACCCTGATAGCCCAGGTGATTCCAGAATTCCCCCTGGCAGCCCAAAGAGGGATTCTGAATGTCAGTCTGGGCATCAACACACTGCAGTTCCTGGCAGAACCCAGAGGGAAGGATCCACTGCCCTCTCCTGCCACCTTAGAGGGTGCTCAGGAGAGCAGAGTTCCCCCCCCTCCATTCCACAGGAGAGTCATCGGCATGAAACTTGTGGCAAAGACTGATGTTTCTTCAAAGCAGCACAAGTAAAGGCCTGATATGAGGAGCACTGCATGAGGATGTGCTGGAGAAAGGACATGGCCTTGCTCAAGCTGCCTCCTAAGGACAGTGCTGGGATGACAGGCAAACCATTGGCTTTCCCCTTCACTGCCTGCTCTCACAGCAACTGACCATGTTTTAAGCTGAATCCACTGCACCCACAATTTTACTGAAAGAAATCTTTAAACAGCAACAAACGATTACATGTCATATCAAAGAAGAACTTGGAGAATAAATTATTATTCACTTAATCCTCCACTGTTCTCAAAGGTGCAAATCTCTCATAAATTCTGCTGGTGGTTAACAACCATCCCACCTTTCAGGAAGCCCAACACAGTCACCATTTGTATCATTCACAGAGCAGTGAATGTCCCTGGCATCCTACAGACATGAAATAAAAATAGCGTGCATTTCTACAAGCAGGAGTCTCATAACCTTTCTGTGAGGTGTCCTCAGCTGAGGAAGGAGGGGATCAAGATTAGTCACCTGCTTATAGGCACACAGGAGAGGATGGAGGAGAATATGGCTCTGCTGGCCAGCTGGGTGAGCTCCACACCTGCATCTCCCTTTAGGCTCATCCATACACTTCTATCAGTCTGTCAAGAAAATATGGGATTTCTGCATACTAAAATAGGCAGTGAATTAAGAATTTAGCCTGTCCATAAGGATTTCCTAGTTCCCATGAGTTTTGACTTCGCTTGCTTCTGAAATGCTTCATCAGTGTTTTAGTGCAAGATGCTTTTTAAAGCAGCTCACCCTCTGCAGAACTTGCAACAGTTCTAAGAAAAGAGACGGCTCTTGTTCCTCATTTGTAGAGCTTGTCTCCAACCCACAATGTGTCCCACCCATCATTTCAACTGTCCACCACCCTACCCCAAAGCCACATTCCACACCCTGACCCAGCTTTGCTGTGACTGTGCTATGGGGGTCCTGCAGTGCCTCAGGGGACAAACCAGACACATAGTCTTCACTGTACTTTTGAGGATGTTACAGAATCTGCCCTTTTGGCCTCCCCTTTGCCTACTGCCTGAAAAGAAATGTTCCCTCCATGGCCACACAGGAGGCCCAGGTGTTGCTTGCTCCACAGAAGAAATTGTTAGCTGCCTCAGTGGAGTTATGTCTGCAAATCAGAAAAGACAGGAACCAGCCATCTCTGCAAGACTGTTCGCCATCCCCCAGTTTTGACTGTGATTGAAGACAGCATGCAGAAGTATTCCAACAGGAGCTGTGTTTGCATATGGACCATCCTGCTGGCAACTCTAATCCCTGTTGAGATAGACTGGCCTTCCTTTCCCATTCCTCTGATAAACTCAAGTGCTGATAAACTGCAGTGATGAGATATGGCCCTATACAACAAAAAAGCACTGTCTGATCTCAAAACCAAGCACTGGTTAGCCTGATCTTCAGTACGTGTTCAGAACAGGCGATCTCATCTCAGAATTCCACATTTGCTCCTCTCTGGTGGACAGAATATCCTCTGTGGATGGCAGTAGGTTTTGGACAGTCGGCACATCTTTGCTCTACAGATCTTCTTTTCCAGTCCTCCTGTGACTCACCACGTGAAATCAACATGCTGAGGAGAAGGATCTCCCATCTTCCCTTGGCCTGCTGCTGGCTTCAAGGTGCAGAATGTGTTGCTGAGATCCTGCTTCCACTGCCTGTGCCAAGAGAGACTTGGGAAGGGAAGGACTGAGGAGAAGAGTTTTGCAGGGAGGTTGGGGGGCTTGGTGATACCCAGAAGGGACAGTGTGACATTACATGCTCTCAACTGAGTATCATCTAGCTCCAGTCTTCTAGGCACAAACTCTGCTCATGAATTTCTTCCTCAGCTTGTTCTAGCATTTGGAGACAAGGCATCTGCTTCCCAGAGCAGCTGCGGCTGAAGGCTTTGTGTCTGCTGGTGGCAGTGGTGGTAAGAACAGCCCTTCTGGGGCAGAGAGGTTGCACCCAGGACATCTGAAAAAAGCAGTTTGTGTCCCTTCCCTGTTTCCCCTTTGGGATAAATCAACACTCTGTCTTTTCATTTGGTCCACTGGTATTTCTGAAGGAATTTACACAGCATTTCATGAGGGTTATTTTCCCAAGTCAAACTAGAAAGTGCTATAAACTGAGGCTATGCTTATACCAGAAATCCATAAGCTGCAATGGAGATCTATGGAAATACATCATGCTGTGCACAGAGGCCACAGACTACTTAAAAAAAAAAAATCTGAATTGTTTTGTGCCAGCATGGTCTTGGTCAGTCCTGAGGGTGCAGGTGTTTAGTCCCAGGGCAGTTCAGTCGGGTGCAATTTCTCCTGCACAGAGTGGGAGTTCCAGAGAGGGGAGAGGCTGTTTAGAGGGATTGGACAGTGTTTTTAGGTGTTTTTCACACAGTCAAAATAGACAATGAAAAAAAAAGGAACAGCTTAAAGTTTGTTGCTGCTCAGGAAGTGGAGAACCAGCCATCAGCTCATGCAGCACTGCATCCATCCCTCAGCTGAACAACAGAGACAGAAACATACCTGGTAATTAGAGGCTGCAAACAAGCAGTACATGATGACAAACAGGGCAAAGAATAGCCTAACAGAAGCAACTCCAATCACAGCCCTAAATATAATTGAAATGTAGTTTAAAATTCAGAGATTTGCTGTAATTCTAAATGTACTGGTAATGTTCTGTTTTGTATTGTAATTTTACCATAATGTAAGTTAATGCTAGGCTATTTTTCAATATTTCAAGACATTGTTAAAAGGGTGATCTGAATAAATAAAAGAATACAATGGAAAAAAATCAAAGAAATATAACATTTAAAAGAAAACACCACACACCAATATCTCAAAAAAGCTTAAAAATGAATTTGTGACATCTCCTGAGCCCATTAGAGTAGATAATAACGAAGAATTTTACATTTCAACTTTCTCTTCTATTTCCTCTTTGAAAAGTTAGTGAGAGAGAAACAAATGAGAGCAGAATCTCACAGCCAAAAGACTTACTCTCACATATTCGATGACAGAAGAAAGATGGGGAAATAAAAGGGAAGAATAAACTCCATTTAAGTCTCAAATGTAGAAATGCCTAAATGTCTGTTTTGGGAGATTCCCCTTACCTCCCAAACTTCAGAAGGAAAGGATTTCTTTTCACAAATCATCCTTTGAGGGAAAAAAGAAAATGAGTCATGCAGAAAAATTCCACGGGGTCCAGTTGTAACATCTTTGCTATTTGAAGTGGTATGTAATCAAACTGCATTCTTACATCCATTTATGGATATTTATGTTAAACAGGGGATGCAGCCTTGAACTTGGCCATTTGCATACAAGGACACAAGCTGATATCAGGTTATTTTACATCATCTCGTAGGGATATTTCGCTAACAGGCCATTTTAAAAAAGGGAGTATCTTGACAAACAAAACTAGAACTGGCTATGGAGATACCACTGAAACTATAACCTGAAAAGGATTCATATGGGAGAAAAGTAACAGTCCAGGAAGAGGAGATTACGAATCTCTGCAAAGCATGAAAATAGAGCTATTTTGCAGGAAAGTCATTCCACAGCAATTTCTCTTTATAGGCATGTACTGTGCAAGTCAGGAAGTACACAGTGTGAAGCTTGCACTGCAATTTATTTTCACTCATCATTCCAAAACCAGCGCTTAAATCGATGGCACTTTATAATTCTAATCAGTATTTATTGTGCGTTAGTTAAAAAAAAAACAAACAAGACAACAAAACCAAAACCAAACAACAGAAAACACTCCAACAATGAATAGTTCGTGGATGTTTAATTGTATCTTTATTTACAGAGTTTCAGTTTTAAAATGCAAGATCTGATGCTAAGGTTGGGCCAAGGTCCTACTGAAATTACTGAAATGCTTGTCCCAGTGTCAAAGCCAGGGCTAGCTCTGGAGATCAGGTGCTTATTGGGAGCTAAGCTTATCTCACATCTGCTCCCTTACAGATTTGGTCTGTAGTATATGCAGTTTCTGTTTGGATCTGGGTTGCCTCATATAACAAGTACACAAAGCACAGATCTAGGTTGACCATCTTTTAAAGATTATCTTCTTGCTTTTACAACTTTAATAATGCTAGTTCTGGATTTCCTGCATGGCATTTAAACACACATATTTACACACACTTGCTGTTTTACTGCGGTTTTACTGGTGACTCACAGGTATCTACACGAATTACTGCTTATTACAATAATGACAACATGCAGTTCTACTCTAGATTTGAGTGCAATTGTGGGAAGGAGAAGAATGTTTATTGTGTCTAATTACTTTTATTTTCAATGTGTTTTGGTAGGAGGTGGTATGAAAAGACAGGACGAGTTAATTCTGCCAAGATTTTTAATACCTTCCCTAATGGAATGAGTATGTTAGAGCTGTGGAAAACAAACAATACTGTCAGAAGTTGGACAGGGTGAGTGGGGACAGAAACCTTTATCAGGTCAGTTGCTTGGCATTCCTGACTGTGAAATAAGCCATAGCCAATCAACAAAAAATATTCACTCTATACGCAAGATTCCAGCTAATTTTCAACATTTGGCATTATTAACACACGCTGCATCCCTTTACTTAATTATAATTAATACTACTTGTTCCCTTTGAAGGATTTGCCATTCATTTGGCAGTTACTGCCTAGACTTGGGTGCACATGTAAAACCATGTGTTCTGTACATCTCCGGTAAGATCTGACTGTATTTCCAACTGCTACACAGGCCAAGCAAAGTTCTGTGGTACGTTCAGTTACTTCTTGAATGAATTAAAACCTTGGGATTTTTTTCAAATGTGTATGCAATCCAAACATTGTGACAAATTTTGGAATTTTAGAAGACTTGAATTCTAAGAGATTGCATCAAGACAACCTCTTCTTTACTTAAGAATTGCACTAGTAGCTGCCAATGCAATAATTCTTAGATGATGCAGAAAGATTTAGGCTTCTTGGAAAAGGGCAACAAAGCAGTACAGAGGGGTCTGCTCTGTTCCTCCTTCTAAGTGCTGCAAAAGAAAATGAAAATAGTCAAAATCCTGCAATTTTCACAGCATCTTTTAGGGGCAAGTACATTAATGATAAAAAAACCCAAGGATTGACTTTTATTAAACACGGCAATCAGCTCCCATTTGCAGCCTGGTTTTCTTTTTGCTGGCAGTGACCGACTGTCCTTCAAGTTGATGATTTTATGTCTCTTAATATCTTTGATATGAGAAAAAAACATCCAAACATGGTGCTGGTCCAGTTGAATAGGGATGCTGCTGAAGGCTCTGTCATGCTCTGTGGCTTGTTCCTGCTCACATGGGGAGCAACAAAGGCTCTTATTTACCTGAGACCTGATGAACTAGATGAATAAACTCAGTTCTGTCTCCTTGTTTAGATTCCTTTCACAGTACTTGTTTCTCCAGGTTTGTTTTTTTTGCAAGATCTTCTCTGTCTGTTTCCTACACTGCCTTTTACATTGGAAAAGATTATTAGCTCAATCTAAACACCTGCTATGTATTTTCAACTGTTTTCTTCCTATACATTAAAAGAAGTGTATCCTTATCTTTTATTTGCAAACAAAAAACTGGTGCTTACTTTAGATTAAAAGCAATTGTAATGTCTCAAATTGAGTTATCTGATTTTTGTAAGGCTTCACATCCACTCTATATATGTACCAATAAGTCAGGAATCTGCCTCCAGATATCTCCTTTGTACTTCTGATGATGTACATCATAGGATCAAAAAAAATAATCTTTTTGATATTAATTTGCAAGGAAAATCTGTGTTTTTCATTTCATATGTTTGATATAGCAAACCCACATCTTACAACATTATCTTACAAATACGGAGTATTTTTATACTTTAATATATACTTAATTAACACTGGTTTAACAGAGCTAAGTAGGTTTCCCTCTGGGTGAATCTCAGTAACTACCTCTTCTCCTAGCCCTATATGACCTGTGAAATGCTTTCACATCCAGATCTTTTTATTTCGGTGGCAAATAAGCTTTATTTGTTTTAATATCCTAGGAGTTGTCCCTGAAGATTATGTGCAACTGTTTCCCTATTTAAAAAGCAAACCAGTAAACAAAGATTAACCTGAACCATGTGTTTCAACTCACTTCCATTTCTCTGTGTACAAAGCTGCACAGGGCAGAGTCACCTACCAGTGCTGGAGGAGAAATGATGCCAAGGAATAGTTTCCAGGTTATGGAAGGTTAGATCAGGGTGGTCTCTCACATGAATGCACTTTACACTAATGCTTTACCAGCTGATCCATCACAGTGGTGACACAGGTTATCTCAGGACTAGGGGAAGGGCCAACTGCTCTCACTACAGCCACAGCATCAGCAGTTTGCCTGTTGGAAAAGGAGATTCCCTGGCCAGAAGCCTGCAAAAAGCAGTTCCACGCTTTCCCTGGGGTCTTGGAGAGCTTCCACTTCCAGCAATGCAAGCTGGAGAGTGCAAATGCCAAGCCCCTGCTTCGCTGCAGCCGTACCATCCAACAGGTGCTTGGAAGCTGTTGAAGTCCTGGATGCTGAGTCAACACATGAGGAAACGATCCCCTCTTGCCCACTTTATATTGGGACAGAGCTTAGATGAACTGGGTGGAGAAATTAGGTTGGAATCAACTTTTCTGATTTCAGAAATGACCATAGGTGCCTGCACCAGTGGTCCTTTCTCCACGCTGCCAGGGACAGTTTCAGAACATTTTTGTAGGTTCTTTCAACCTTATCAAACAGTGTGTGTTGATCAAACACAAGCACACCTGCCCACAAGCAGGCAGCCAGTGCTACAGACCACATGCACACTAGCAGCGGGGAGCCTCAGGGCTTATCAGCAACTGAAAATTTCAACACTGACAAAAAATTTGCTTTGCAAACAAGTGCAAAATCTTGGGTAAACTGATTTCAGTAAGGTAATGAGTGGCTGTTTTCAGTGGTGTAAGCCAACCTAATCCACCATGTTTCAATTTCAGAGATGTTAGCATATTTTTACACCACTTTCTATAAGTCAATGTAGCTCTGAGTGTTACACCACACTGGTGCAAGATCTTGTATTTGGGAGATCTAATAAGGTGTGTATTCCAATTTGGTCATGAGTGGAGCCGGTCTATCTGTGTGCATTCAAGATCTACGTCTGATTTTACAACAATGCCAGCTTTTTGTACTGCATAAAATACTTTATAGGGTCTTCTCTATCAAACATAAAATCATATTAAATGTAACTAAATGTAGACTTTGTGCCTTAACATATATTTCATTACCAGGTTTCCTGAACTTCCTATGCCTTTACATGAAACCAGGTATACATATACTATACATGTATACATACTATACATGTAACCTACATTTACTGAGGAACTTGCTGGTTTTTCCACTGTATCTTCTGCATAAAGACAAGAGAAACAGCACTCCTGTCTATAGGGGAATCTCAAAGGAAAGTCTCTTCTCTGCTTTATAATTTATTTTTTTTTTTAATATTTCATCTTTAATTTCTTCTCTCAAGACACAGTTGGGATTAAAGGGATGTTTGCAGGCTCTTACCACCCAAACCCAAAGGAATCAACATTGTGGAGAAAATATGCAAAAGCCTCTGGTAAAGGAACCTTCAAGAGCCCTGCCAGGTGCTAGTGAAACCAGGCTACATTGCACCAGAAGAAAACACCACAAAGCTGCATAAATACGTTATGTTTAATATTAAAAGTTCTGAAGGCTGTACTGTAAGATGGGGATGGAGAGGAGTCTCTTGATATAAACAGTTTGAACCTCAGAGGCTCCCTATGTTTGAAGGTAAATAAATAGCTGTGTGAAAAATGAAAGAAAAAATATGTCGAAGTTCTTAAAATACAGTTGTGTTTTCGTTGTTGTGTTAAATGCTTCTTTAGTTCGAGGTCTTGTTGAGGTTTGGCAGTCACAGCTAAGAAATTGGGAGAGCTTGGATAAAAAGACGTTTAACAATACAATGAAAAACAATCTGTAGCATTCCCAGAAGTGCTTGTCTTTGTGCCAGGTATAGTCCTTTCATTTCACATATAACAAAGGAAAGACAGTAGTGGGCTTTTCTCAAGACCAAATGAAATAGTCTGTCGCTCTGCAGCCAGTTAGGGAGAAAATGCAGCTTTTTGTGAAATGGTGCCAATAACATAGTTACTTCGAGGGAACAATTTTCAGTTTCATAGGAAAAACTCTAGTTTTGAAGAAATTAGTATTGAAACATATTACTTTGCTTCACAGAAGTTTTGATCATCTTTTCCTGCAGACACAAAGTGGTCATGATGTGAGTACTTGAATTCTTGTAGGCATATGATCTTGCATTCTAGTTTAATGACTTTCCATTGGCTTCCAGGAAAGTCATGTATTGATTTCAAAGTTCTTTTCATTAACTGCCTTTAAGTGACTTTCAGGGGACTTACTACATCATAGCTCTCTGAGGTTTTCTCTATTTATTAACCAAACTACTAGTTAAAATGCAGATTGGCTGGCTACTTATACTTACCTGAATTAATGGATCCTCAGAACATTAACAGAAAATTTGTTATAAGACGTATCTTCAAACAAATTTAGTAAGTGAGAAAGCACACCTCTTCCTTTTCTTTCACAGAACCACACTTTCCTCTGCCAGGAAATGTCTCACTTCATCTGTGCAGAACCTCTGCTTTAATCATGTACAAGAATGTACACTTTTTTTTTCTATAAAGTGTAAAAGCAGTCTTTGGTGGGCTTCTATTCTTGTTGTTTACATTAATGTATTCGACAGCAATCTATAGCATTAGATAGGAACCTTAGACACATGAAACCCTTGGCGGGGTAGGAAGGCAAGTTTGGACATTTCAGAACATCCTTTATGAAGAAGGTGAAACATAAATGCCCTTTGACTTTTGCAAGCCTTCTCTGAATGTGATGTTGATATATCAAATTTGTAGTGACACACCAAAGGCAAACAGCACAGCAGTCGGACGACCAACCAGCCCCGCCTGCGCTCCCCACGCGGCGGTTTTCCTTGCACCTGTAATTCCCAGGCTGCTGCTGAGAGTCCACAGAGGCACCAAACCCAAACGGCTGGAGAGGCAGCAAAACAGTTGGGTTCGATTTCTTTATTTCTTCAATTAAGAATCCTTGTATATAATACAAATAATCAACATCTGTGGTTGCATGAACATAATTTTCTCCTGGAAGACAAGTTTTTTGGTCATGAAAATTGTGCAAACACACTGAATGCCGGTGTTATCACACCTTTACATTACAAGCTCCAAAGGAATTTGTAGAGAAGATTCACTGCAAAGAAAACTGTCTCAGGGGAAATCACGGGATGACTGTCAAATTTTAAGCAAACCTTGACAAAAGACATAGTATTGACTGTATGAAACAATCCTTGGCAAAAAGAAAAAGAATGATGAAAAGCCCTGTTATGGCAGTGATACACACTGCAGTTTCCAACCACAGCTTCACACAATTCTTTTGACATCAGAGACTGTTCCAAATTTCTCTTGAACCAAAATAATAAGTGCACTGAGATCAGCCAATTTTCACCTTCTAAGGTGATGAAGGATAATGAACCCATAAGTTCTAAATTTCTTCCATCCAGCTGGCTCAGGTTTACTTAAAGCTGCTTTAAACTTCCAAGCCTGCCATCAGCCTGGCCCAGTTCTTGGTCCTGTAACAACATCTGAGGCAACTGCAGGGTTTCCTGGATTATAAAGTCCTCATTTTTTATATAGTTGTAGTGAATATAGGCACTTTTCTCTTCAGCTTTTCCTTCTTTTTTTTTCCCCATCTACCAGAATATTTAAGTGCTGTAGGTATCTTGGCACTACATTACCTTCATTGGGTACAGTAAGAATTTCTTCCCATTTGCACTTCTCGCTATTTTATCTAATGCATCACATTTCCTTAGAGAGGTTTAGATTTCTTCCACCCTAAATACAAGACAAGAATTTATTTTTCATTCCTGGAATGGCAGCATCTCAGACTTATTGTATACAATTGCTGTTTATACTTTTTTTTACCACTACTTTTTGATAAAATGAGTGCTAATAGGAAGAATAACTCCTCCTTGCACTGCTTTCTTTCAGCTGTGTGAATTGTGAATATGCATATTACTAGGGGCAGAAACTGAAATCTGCTTTTTCAAAAAGGTATTTGGAAAAAATACTTGAGGGCAAGGGGTATTTTAAAGACAGTTTTAGTTTCACTGAAAGTACTTTCACTGAAAGTACAAAGAAGAACTGTTTTACACAACTAAGTTCTGTTGCAATTTCCTTTACCAAAGAGATGGAGTTAATACCATGTATCAAACCCAGAGACAGAGCTGGCAGATGAAAAAGTGAGTAATTGATGTATTGTGGTGCTTGAAGATTGAGTTGTCAGTAAACTGCCTTCTTAAGCCACGGGCATTACTTCAAATTTAAACTTTAATTTATACCCTGAGAAGTCTTCAGCATCAGTAATTGTATCCACTAAGAAAATCGAAAGGAGAGTACATGAATTTTTAATAAAACTGAACATAGAGGGAAATCTTCTGACATTTCACTAGCTTCTAAGTGTTTTATGAGGAATGACTCCTAATTACTCGTACTAAAGGCTCAGTAAGCATCAGGTACAGGAGCAGAATTATGTGGGATTCGTGTAGATTTCTGTTTAGAATAGTGAAGGAGGTGGGACCTTTCCTGTTGAATTTTCTCTGAGTTGACTCCAGTAGGGCATATTTTCTGCAGCCATATGAACATTAATTTGAATTGAGAATTAATCAGACACTTTATTAAACTTGTTTTGCAATTATATGAACCTAACTCTTGATCTTGGAAAAAAAAACAACCCAAACTCAACACTTCAAATTTGAAATATATTCTCTGCTTTGAGGCTCCTAGTATTACCACACATGATTGTTTTTCTAGTTTTTATCCTCAATGTTATTTTCTAGCAGTCTCTGTGCCGAACTTCCAAGGGAAATATCTACAATTTCACATGCAGAGAGGCCCTTTTTTTAACCAACAGAAAATACGCCACAGCTCCAAAGCTTCATTGGTCTCGAGGTCAAAAAACACACCAAATTTTGATGGCTTTTCCATTCTGAATTCTGAATCAACCACAATGAAGATGGACCACAACTGTATTCTATTTCAACCAAGCTGGAATATTATTCATCAGAAAGGTTAATTCACCTATGGAGCATAAATTAGAACATGCCAAAAACTCAGCTATTTTCAGGCTGTGATTGAATTAAAAAGACACCTCATTACAACAAAACAGTGGCCCACACTTCTGGCTGCATCCAGGTTAGGAAACAGTTTTTTGTGTTTGTTTTGTTTGTTTGTTTTGTGGTTTGGTTTTGTTGGTTATTTGTCTTTTTTTTGTTGTTGTTGTAGTTGTTGTTTTTCAACAAATTAAGTCTGCACAGAAGGCATACCTTTAGGGTTTGCCAAGACCACCCAGCAAGAGACAGAATTAGAACTTGGGAGTTCCTGGTTTATTGTCTGCAGTTAAAACCACTAGACTGAGTTTATTCAAAGGGAGGGGGAAAATGACCATAAAGTAAACTTTTACAGTGTGGTAGTAAAGTTAGAGCTTGTTAGAATGTTTGAGATTAATGGCAACAGGAGGATTTTTGTCAAAATCAGGATAACTTTGGGAAAAAGAAAGTGTCTAATGTAACTGCTTTCTCCGTTACAGCGCAGAACACCCTAATACCATCTGCCCACATTTGCAAATATTTTTGAAAAAAATCCTACTGAGTCAACCGATGCTTATGCAAAGCTTCAATCTTTGTTTCTTCATATTTTAAGGCAGTGTAAATTGAAGGAACTCCGAGAGCTTGTTTTACAGTTATTTTAAACTGGGCTGATGGGGTTTTTTTACCCACAGGAATCTAAAAGTGGTAAGTTAAAAAAAACCCAGGTATTAATTTCATTTTTGTTAGTTTACAACAATAAAGTAACAGCAGTCTTCCAAAGCTTTAGGTTGTCAGCAAAATGTTCCTGCAAATACTGAAAACCCCTTACACTTCTGTTTTAAAGGGTCACTCACTACCGTGTGAATAAACACAGCACAATAAACAACATTACTACATTTGGGACTTCCCTGAAGTTTGTCGAATTCTGGTGTCTCATATAATCTTACACCTCAAACCGATTTAGAAGTATTGTTGCAGCAACTCTAAGACTAACTGTTGTAGAATCACAGAGCAGGGAAGTGTTCCCCATCCATCACTTCACAGATGAGGGAGGGAGGAATAAAATTTTTGTTGACACCTAATAGAGCTCACACAGCAAATGTTTACTCAGCTCTTCTGCTTTGAAGATGTTGTCAAACACTCCACGGACAGCCATTACTGTTCCTGCTTGTTTAGACACAGCTCTGAAATGCAGAGATATGGAACATGACAAGTACTAGACTTTGGTGATTTCACAGTGTGATGAAAATGTTATATATTTCAAATCCAAGTCTAAAAGATATACAAGTACTGCAGTGTGAACTACAATCCAGCCTATTTGGGAGCAGGGAAAAAAGTGTGATCCCGAGGTCTTCCCAAATTTCTAGTATTCAGAAGGCAAAAAGAAGTGTTCACCTCCACACGGTCACCAAGCATGAAAGCTCTCCTCTCATTCTAGTTCTATGGGAGCACTGATGTGAAGGACCTCTGTACCCAGGAAGATTCTCTGCAGAAATCCTACATTCATTGCATAGAAAGAGGTCAGTCAAACACCTGGACTCTGACCAGTGATCTTCAGTTCTCTTTTCTGTAGGTGAAGATTGGAGTGATCATGCTTTTCAGAGAACCACAGGGTAACCACTCAGGCTCACCGAGTGGGTGAGCTTCCAGCAGCTGGTTTACTATTTATTTGTCATATGAAGACATGGTGTCAAGAACAGCTGAGTCACACACTCCTTGCACAACATTCCCATTAAGTGCTTCTGGTCCTCACCCCATAAATTCAAGCGTACATAGTTCTGGGAATATAGCACACCCAGTGTGTTATCAAACGCATAGTCGGTGAACAACCCCTTAAGCAGAGAGTCTCTGGCCAAAGAGTCTCTGCTGATACCAGCAAACACTGTTGGGATTTTACTCAATAAGGAAAGGCATGCACATTGTCTCTAACTTCTCCTTTGAGTTCAAGCAAACACATTATATGGAACACCTGAAAAGAGATTTTGCTGAATTGAAAGGGGAAGTCTATACTTCCTTCTATCATATCTGTTTCCTTCTAACAACTTGGAAATGAAATCTCTATTCATATTTAAAAGATATAAATGTTGATAAATGGATTCAATTTTTGTAAATTAGATAGGTTGTTGCGTGTACATGTGTTACTTCTGCGGAGCTTACTGAATTATTTCATTTATTGTCTTCTCATACCTATTAAGACACTACTGTTTATGAGAGAAATGAAAAGAGGTTCCAACAACTCCACATGCCAAAACCTAAGCTCAGCTAGGCAACAAACTAAAGGTATTTGTGCATTAAACCCCCCCAAACTTTCAGAATTTTAGAAAGATCTAACAAGATCAACTTTTAAAATAACTTTCTAACTATGACTCATCCTTCCAGTAGGCTTGCCATAAGCCAGAAGGGACTTCTGCTTGGAGGGACAGCAATACCAAAGCTAGGCTGAATTTCCAATAGAGCTGTATCCTGTTTACAGTGCAAAAAAGGAATACAGGAATTTGCAACAACTAATGTGTATTTGCTTCTCAGCATTCCATGTTAAGGGTTCAGGCTACATTACAAAGGCTTAAAATAACTTCTACACAGAACTCAGCACTGGGAATCACTGATGAAGAGAAGCAGGCAATTTTTTTGTGGATATTTATAGCTTTCTCTGCTTCTACTATGAACAGTTTGGAGGGGTAAAGCATTAACATTTAACTGTTCATGGTTAAATGTCTCATGACTCACTTTCCAGAAATTCTTTTTATTAAACTCATCTTACTGATGAGCTAAAGCTTGATAATACCCATGGAAAGAACAGCATGACACTGCAATTAAAAAGTATGAATATTTTGTTACTTGCTTTTGAAAAATCACTAGCCTCTTCATTGTGGATTATATTAAAATTTGTAATACCTTTCTGCCCCAGTGACAGAAACGTAAAGCAAAATAAAAAAAATGATTAAGTGTAAAAAAACTGAGAAATTAATTTCTACATACAGGCACATATTAATTATCTGCAGCTGTATCACTTACATATCATCTCTGGAAAAAGCAAACTATATAGACAATTTAGGATAAGTAACATACTGAATAATCATATTCACAAAAGTGAAGCTAAAGTATTCCAGAGATTATAACATGAGTCACAAAGAATCTCAGTGAAATCACAGTTTCAAGACTTTCCCAAAGGTTTGGTCCACATATGCTGCATATGCTCAGCCAAAAATGTCATTTTTGCACAAAATTTTATACATCAGCTTCAACATTATCTCAGTGGTATAAAAAGAAAGTAGCGACTCATTTATGGGCAGCACAGCTTGGCTGGGGTAGGAACTAAACTCAGCTTAACTTTAGGACTGAATGGCTGCATGGTTGTTGGGAAACCATTTGACCTATTCTTTTTTTCCACACTGCCCCTCTGTATGGCCACTGATACTGCTAAAGAGACTTACTATGTGCATGATGGTCCAAAGCCACAAAATGATATATATCGATGGCATTGTGTGTGACCACTTCACACACATAATCATCCCACGTCATTCCTGGATGCAAAGTCCCATTAGTTTAAAACTGACATGGCTAATGTCCAAATTATATTTTAAAATGGCAGTATCTGAAGGAGGAACACTGTTTTGTGTGTGTCATGACAAAAAGTAAATGCAAATAATGCAAATGCGAATAATGCAAGTATTGTAAATGCAAACAGCAATTACTAAAAGAGATATTCTACTGATGAATTCTCATGGAGCTAGAAGGCACTAACTTCTTATTCCCCTTCTCCAACTGAATCCCACCTTTGCAATGAACTTACATTTTGCATGCATCATATATTTTCATACAGTGTTGTTAAATCAGGCTACACCAAAAAGGAGCACTAAACACCATTACCACCATTTAACAGTGAAGCTGAGGTAGGTTTAGGTAGTGTTCCCTAACTCACACAGCAAAGCAGTAAGAGTTAAACATTGGTACTTGAAGCTGCAGTCCCTGCCTCAGTACTACCTTGCTCTTTTTGTAGATTTTTGTGGTCCTTCCTCCAGAGCTTCCCTTTTGGGTTTCCATAAACCTGATTTTTTTACAGTTATATAGAAAATCATGACTGGGGATGAAAACCCAATGCATTGCTCACAAAGTTCTGTCTGCCAGTAACATAGGTCAGTGATAAAGGCAAGTTGCTGCCCCGATGGAGCTCCCTCTCATGTGTTTGTGTTGCTCTACAGAGTCATGTCAAATGCATCTTGCAGTTCCTGAGACCCAAGACACAAAACACACTGATTTTTTTCAGTCAGTCATTCCTAATATTCATGCCACAGTACAGGCACTGAGAGAGAAAAATCAAAAAAACCCTGAAAACATAAACTTAACATAAACTAAAGCAAGTTGATCCGTCCTGAAGTGAAAACACACTGCAAGCTGAAAAGAGAGTTGGATATAGGACTATTACCAAGGTCACTTCTCCTAGAGCAAACATGATTATTAAGAATAGAGGTGCCTAAAAACCTTAATCAGGTACTAGCACAACATACTTCCCAAACACTTGTAACTACAAATCAGATGCCCATAGCCAGCCATACCTTTATGCAAAAAGGCTGGAGTTTCCAGAAGAAACTACCATGAAGGACTACAGGGTGTGGGTGGGCAGTGCCTCCACACATTTGCAGTAGACAGACAATTACAAATGGTGTAAGTTAAAATATTCCTTTCTATTATATATAATCAGGGCCTCCTATCATTTAGCAGGAAAGGAGGGGAGAAAAAGCTCCTCTCCCAGAAAGCCTTGAGTTTCCCCACTCAAGAACTGCGATGCATGCATCATTAACTTCTATGCAGAAAACATTGTTCACTCCAACCAGCAATTAGTGGCAACATTTCTATCCTGTGCAGTGACGAGAGTTTTATGCTAATCATTACACAGCAGTAAATTAATCATTTGGGCACATTTAGATGGTATGTATATTTCATGAGACAGATATAGATATCAAGATCAGTTTGATATTTACTTATGGTAAATGGAACTGTCTCAAATGGTTATGGGGGAAGAATACTAACTAAATACACAGCCAAGGATGCTTGCAATGTAACAGCAGCAGCACTGCTTCAACTTTTCTTCATTTTTAATTATTTTAAGGGAACTAAAGATCTTGTGAGGACACAGAACTGAATCATTCAGAGACGGTGAAACTTCAATAATGTCTTGGTACAATGAAGGACAAGAGCACCTATCCTGCAATTCTTCTATTACTGGTAAAATTACTTACATTATATTATGCAACACTGAAAACAGACTTTTCATCAGTATTAGTGCTATAGTCTAGTCAGGTAAATGAATTATGCATTGACCTTGTCCCTCTGCAGCTATGTCTGAAAGCTTTGAGTTGTAGCTGAAAGAAAGGCTACATAGGGGCCTCCTTTCTCAGCAGATGCAAGAGATTTGTAATACCTTGAAGAAAATGATTATTTGAAATTTAAATTTGTGACATATATTTAAATACTGTTGCTGTTTTTTCATCTCTCAGTTCACAGGCAAAAAAGAAAATGGGAGGGAAAAGATCCCTTTGACTTAGAATGTTGTCAAAGCCCAGATTTATGTCAGGTCACTCTCACAATAATAGTAATATAAATAATATCCTCAGCTATTACTTTCTCAATTGAAGTTGAGAAAGATTCTCAAAGAAAATGGCATGTCAGTGGAAGGCAAAGTTATGTTGGCTTACCTGGATAGTCTCAGAAGTGCTCTTGAATTGAAAACTGACCAACTGATACATGTTTAATGGCCACCAATCAAAACAGCATAATTACTATACTGAGCAGGGGGTAAAGATAAGCTATTACACAGAGAGTACAAAATCCCATTGGGTAAGAAAAGAAATATATTAGCATGTCCTCATTTATGGAAATTTTTGATAGACATCTAAACAGGTGAATTATTAGGAGAGCACTATGAACAGATGAACTTTTAGGTTTGAGAACTAATACAGATCAGAGAAAAAATGTGAATCAATGAAACAATGTCTTATTTTAATGAAATATGGTTTTACATGAAAAAAGTCTTTGTTTTTCAATTTAAGAACTAAAATATTTTTAATTTCACTATTTATATAAAAATAAGATGGCATTTTTGATTTAGAACGCTTTTTCTAAAACCACTCTGAAAAGCATGTCTCTACAACTGTGTATCTGATGTTGATGTGAAGGTTAAATTTTCTTCAGGGGCACCATGGTCTTAATTTTTATGGTCTGTCTTACATAGTTGTGCTGCTTTTGGCTGAGGTATAGTTAATTTTCTTCCTTGGAAGCCAACAAGCACATCTAGGGATGTGTTGTGGCACCATACACACCCTCACAGTGTTCTTTCCCTCTGCAGAGGAGTATTCTTGGCTCCAGAGATCCTCCATTTGACTTGAAGAAATGGAGAAAAACACAAATAAACACCATTTCCAAGCGAGCACAGGTTACAATTTGCAACAATACAGGTAAATTCACAGAATACCCTTCTGAATCTCTGGTGTACCAAGTCACCTACCTTGAGGAAAAACAATACAAAATGCAGGTCAGGAAACCATCAGTCACACTCTGTGAAGGTCAAAAGGCTGGATTTAGAGACAAGTGAGGATCTGTCTGTGGTGAGTACCACCAACTAAGCTCTTGTCAAGCAAATAAAAAAAAAGAATAGGCATCATGCCTGGAAAGAAGAGGAAATCTTTGCAAATTTTATTTCAATGTTGTTTCTTTAAAAAGATAGAGCAGCATATCTCCAGACAGCTTTTATGCTCCTGAAATTATTTGGATGGAAAACTGAAATCGTTAATAAATTTGATGGAAAATGGCTATTATTGTGGTAAACAGATATCATGATTATGAATTCTACCGAAATGAATCGCTCATCACTCAGCCATTGCTCAATGGCAGAACTGATTAACAGCACCAAGGACTGCCTGCCATTTGGTTTAATACTCTATGTTGTTTGTTACATCAGTTGTTTGGTGTTGATTATATTGCAGCAGTTATTCATGTCAGTAAGTTTGCTTGTTGTAAAATTTAAAAGCCCAAATAAGGATCATGTCACACAGAAACGAGCAGAAATCACACATCTTAAAATATTCCCCAAGACCAGTTATATCTTCTCCACAGACACGCTTGAAACGCCTCTGAATATTCATAACCTCAATAGGGAAGAAAACCCCCAAAAATCCAAATCCCTAAATCAACAACATATATAAGAATCAAATTCCCAGTCAAATTCCTCCATCAAAATGAATATGCACCAATATCCTCTCACCCAGCTTCCAGCTGCGGAGAACAAGCCTGCAAGGAAGGGGCAGCTGGGAATGGCTTCAGGACTGAATCAAAATCTGCTCTTACACTTTGCTGGATATCTGCTGGCAGGTAGTGAAGGTCACAAATCACAACTGTGATGTTGTTTCTGAAACATCATGGCATTTCAGAGAAAAATGCCATATGAAATTCTCTGCTTGTCACTATGGCGAGTCTTCCATGAGAAAGAAAAGGACACACATGGCTTTCCACAGGGAGATGTCCGAAAAAATATGGGAGACATGGGAGTCCTCTGGTTGGCTTCCTATCCTCTCTGTCCTGGTTTATCCAAGTCTTACATGAACCTTTAATAAGATTTAACAGCAGAGCTGAATAAAACTATGAAAAGTCTGATTATTTTAGCATTTTGACTATTATTTGACCATTCTACCATATATTACCATTAAAATGGACAAGATTAATTTGCCTTCTAACCTGATAACCTCTAGAAACTACAGTATTACCTGAAAACAGTAAAAAGAAAGGGCTGTTTGGTTAATAGTACTTCATTCCAATGCATAGAATGAAAGACACAAACAAAACCAGTAAATGTGAACATTAATTCAATGACATAATTATTCTGATGCAACAAATTTATTTGGTGCACTTTTCCTGCTGCACAGGATCACTGTGCATACAAATGGTTATTATATCATTGTCAAAGAGGTATCCTAGCTCCATCTGAAGTTTAGGAAGTACTTAAAAGAAGTCATTTTTAGTGAAAATCACAAATGGAAGAGATCAAAACAACAAAAAGAAACAGGAATGTGCAAAAGAGCATGTGCTTTGAGGAAAACGGATACAATAATAAAGCACAAAATCAAGGTTAAAAGTTAAATTTACCACAGCTGTAGTCCACGTGCATTGGTGGACTTACAATCTTTATTGATGAACAGAAATCTTCTTTCTTGCTGTTTTATTACCTTGGCAACATCTCCTCCATGTCAGCAATTACATAGGAGACAACAGTCCAAACAGCAGCACAGAGATTCATCTGGTTTGGATCCTGAACTGTCATCGTGTCCCCTTGAGAATGATGAAACCAGAAGTATTTACTGTTGTCATTACGCAAACTGGCACCTACAGAGAAAAATGGGCAAAGTTCCATTAGAGGAATACAAATATTTAAAGAGGAACGTAAACTTGAATCTGTTCCTGGGCTGTTTATGATTAAATCCATATGCAACTGTATAAAATTTGTAATATATTCAAAATATAATAACTGTACAGAGGCGTGGCACATACAAATTGTAGGTTTTAGGTTAATCAACTCGAGTGAGCATGAGACAGCAAAAATTCACACCAGGAAAATGTCAACCTTCCCCTGGGAGACTTGTTTCCTCAGCAACAGAATACATCCATTTTTCTCTGAAACTAGATGAGTCCAAGTCAGGAAATCCCTATGGTAACCCCAGAGTAGTGCTTCCCCCTGTCCTCCATCCCACTGCTTCAATGATGAGGTACAACTGAGTCATGAATCCTCTCCTTGGTGTTATTTGTGTTGGAGAACACTTTCGAATTTGCCTCTGCTTTTGAGCCTCTGTTGCTGACAGGGATGTGCTGTTTTCAGAGCAATTTCCCAGACAGCCTGGGCTAATCCAGAGAGCCCAGGATTACATTTCTCTCACAGTCAGGAGTCCTCATCAGCTGGGGCAGAAGCAAGTTGAGTGAAACCACAGTTCTTCCCGTTCAGGAACAACTCATTTCAGCTGGGAGCACAGGAGAAGGGAAAGGACTACTTTCCCCCGAGTCAGGTGGGCTCAGGGAGCACAAATAATGTTTGCAAGGCATCACTTAAGGCAGAGCAAAGCCAAGATGAATTGGGGAAGCTGCCGCTCCACTGCGAGTTGCAGAAGAGATGCTGGCAGAGAACTTTCACCCTGGACATTCTCTGCCTGGTCCAGTCTCCAGTGACTTTCTCTAACCCCTTGTTCCCTTGAAATTCCTTCCTTCCCATTTTATTACCTTTGCCTCTCCTCTGGTTTTATCAGCCTCCATCTGCTTTGTTGTAATCTCAACAACCATTCCATCGTCAACAGAATTCCAAATAAATTTTGAAAATCAGTAAATGTGATATTTCCCCCCACCACGCTGATTCACTGCTTGCAATTCCTTCACACTGATCCCTGCTGCTGGCCACACAGCTGCACAGCTCCCAGGGTAGGACACACCTAGCACAACAAAACCTGTTCCTTGCTTGGTCATCAAATGCAGAGAACATGCACTGATGTGAATTCACGAGTAAGGGCTATGGGCTGCAGGCAGAAACACACACAAGATACTCGTACTATGCCAAGTAAAGAGGAAAAATACCCCAGGATTGTTTCATTATAAAGATGAAGTAAGTAAATTATTAATATATTTATTTACATGCAGTGGAAATCAGTATCAGATGACGGAGCTTTGATAAATTTGTGTACACTCGTAAGACTTACTGCTATGATTTTTCTTGGTTTTCCTGAGATGTCTGAAGCCTTTGAAGAGAATGAAAGCAAAATTTCCCACACCATAACTCTATGTTCCTATAATACATATCTTTTGATCACTTGTATAGTCATTTAGAACAGAGTCCAGGTCTCCCTGTGGTTAACAGGCATGTTTTTATTGCCATAATGGGGACTGACTTGGATTGCTCATTTCACTGCTCTTTTAGAGAGAAGGAATAGAAAGTTAAAGCATTATATAATTCTACACAAGATGAAGATCCCTTCATAAGAAAGATGATAAGCAGAAAGACCAAATGCTGTAGCATATGGTTATACATTACTGTGATTGATTTTAAGAGGCTCTTTTTGTTCTTAAATTACTTGTTTGCTACTGACTTGAAGCAGCACAATCCCACAGAACTCACTGGTTAAGTTAGAGGTGCTGAATTATGTTCCAATAATTTTAGCATTGAATTTATGTCAACTCATATTCACTTTTAAAATTTGATTCTGAATCCTTTTAAATACATGCAACCATAAAAAGTTTGAACAGTGATAAATTCTTTAACTGCTGGACTTCTTCACTACAGACACATTACAAGTTAAGCCACTGAGAGAAACACATTACAGTTTTTGAACACTTCTGTAAGACTCAAAACGAAAATTGGTTGCCTGAAATTTGTCATAGACATTTTGCTCATCACAGTAACTATGGATTTACCAAGTAGCGCTTTATCCCTGTGAATGGAACAAGAACAAAACCCTTTGCTTTGTCATGTTTAACTCTCTGAAATGCTGAAAAGGATTTTTTTCTCTAAACTGATTTTATAATTCAGAAAATTATTGACTTTAACATCAAGAAACATCAGAATGTATGAGTAGAGAGAAAGGTTCTCAACCTGGCTGTGTTGTGGGCTACCATTGAAGTCAGTGATCTGTAACCAACTTGTGAGACTAACGAAAAGACCCTGAGAAAGCAGTTTTATCCCACGTAATTACAAAGAAAATCCATGTTCTTGGCTTTGAGCACAAGAATAGTTCACAGCTGAGGACTTAATGCAAGCTCCTAGACATGAAACACCCTAGGGCACAGAGATTCCTGCTTCATACTTGAGACTTCTTCATGCTGATGTTACCTGCCTGGAGACATTTACGCATCTAGAGGGTGCCAGGGTGTGGCAAGACACTGAATAGTGCCCTTTCATCACTAAGTGTGTCCAGGACTGAGAGCAACCCTTGCAGATGATCATGAAGAGAGAAGTTCTGCGGGGATCTGTGGGCTGCAGTCATGTTGGGTTACCTCAGTGAAGTCCATGGGAACCTACAGCCCCTTTTTAAAAAATCTAACAGAACAAGACATGCTGTGCGCACAATCAGCCATCCCACAGAAGGGATGTAATGCTCCAAACAGTGAGGTTTCAAAGAACATCAGCTGACTGACTGTACCGTTATCTTGATAGTCACTGAATTATTAAGGCTTCTCAAAGGCCTGAAAAGTCAAACTGAAAGTCAAACTGAAACTGGGAAACTCCAATTGCTATCTATTCTGTTCTTTCAGGTAAAATTGATCAGTTTGTTTGGGGTTTTTGTTGTTGTTGTTATTATTCAACATATTCAGGAACAACAGTTAGTAACGCATGGGGGCTTATTTTTGTCAGCTGTATAAGCTAGCAGTTAAGTAAAACAGATGAACAGACATGGCTCACAGACCTATAAATTACTCATTTATGTCCATGCTAGCCACTTGGAAAGGAGACAGCACACAGCTTTACAAGTGTCTGAAAGATTTAATCAAGTACTCAAAAATCCTCCACTAGGAGGTGTTATGTGGGTATATGCTGCATATATAATTCAATATACTCAAACTCAATCCAATACTCAAACAGAAAAACAAGAGATGGGCTGCATGCCACAATGTCCCATTTTGTGCACATTTCTTTTTTCCTGTTTGCAGAGCACCCATAAAGAAAAAAGGGAATATTTGCCAAACAACTCTCTTTAATTGTCCTTTTTCAGTTTGTTCACATTTACAGTGATGAAAATCACATGAAGAACAATGCTGGATGAAAAGGAAATCAGTGAGAAACTACTTCTAGCTGGATGTAGTAGGTGCTGTGGCATGAAACACATTAATAAACTGTCTGACACAACGTTTTGTTTTTTTTTTTGCCACCTGAAGAAGATGAGACGCTCCTATTGAGGTGAAAGGATGAATAGCCCACAAAATGAATGATGCACATGTCAATGACAACTACTGCTTTTTGTCAATCTCTGTCAGGCACTACTGCCTTCATAAGCATTGTTGTGATAAGTCATCATCAGAACTGAACTCCATTGCCAGATATTTAAGCATTTAAATTATTGTCATTTGTAAAAACAACAACTGGAAAAACAGATATTGGTTATCAGAATGATTATAAAGGCAAGTCAATAAAACAGAAATATCTACAAGGGGGAAAGCATGCAGTAACTCTAGAGTAACTTTTAGCTTGAAACATTTTGCATTACACTACTCCCTACATTTTCTTTCTTTCCTTTTTATATCCCCAATAGTATTTCATTGCCAAAGGAAGCAAAATATGAGTCTTGAAGTCAGTAGATTCAGTAGATGTTTCATGTAGAGCCCTATCAATAGCTTCCCAGTTGTCTTTGCTTCAAGTAAACTTCACAACTATTCCATGAATTTTTCAGATACAATGGGGGAATCTGCAATGTTCGTATAACCTCTCCTGGGTGTCCTGAGTCTTCAATACTACGGTCAGATCTTTGCAATACCAACCTCTACATATAAGTTGCCATATACAGCAAAGTTAATATGCTAATAATCTATAAAAAAGCATACTACTTTTAAAAGTTTCATTTTACAGAGAACCTAACACTATTTTGCACAGTATATATACCTCTCTAAATAGAAATGACTTAGAAGCACATACACTCTAAACAGTGAAGAGGGACTGAAGGATGAAAGAGGCATGCAGAGATGAAATGACACATTCATTTTCTCACAGCAGCTGAAAAAGGAATAGATGCCAGGCATCTGAGCTGAGGCCAGTGCCCTGTTGAGCAAGCTGTACTACCTCCTAACAGCAAAGCTGGAAATGCCTTAACAAGGGATATTTTACTCAATGTTTCCAGAATTTTACAAATAGAAAAGAAAGGTGTTTTGAGAGAACACATGTGCCTCTCTTGCATCTTTCAAGTACGTGTTTGAGCTTCACCTCTGTCAAGACAAACCTGCATACCATCAAAGGCATCGCTTGTAGTGAGATGTCAACACAAATCCCTGATCTGAAACCTTATTTTTACTTCTGCAGTGATTTTCCTGGCTATAAAAGAGAGATTCCTTTTTTTTTTTTCTTAACTATTAAGGATTGCTTTTGTTTCTTGCTTTTTATTTAAGAAACAAGAAAAACGATATTACTTCATTATCAAGTTTATTCCAATCTCAGACCTCTTTAATGCCAATGAAACTATTCAGGAATGTACTAAAAATACTACAATGCCTTGAAAATAGAGAAAGACCTGATGAAATATGTATGTCCTTTTCCTTTACATCTTTACATCGAGTACATAGAAATAGCAAAAAAGAAAAAAAAAGAAGCAAAGGGACATGTCAAAATCTTCTATGTGGTTAAAAACTGCTATGTACCAGGAAAGCATAAATACTGAAGTAAAGAGCATTCTCCTCTTCACACCAGAGTGCTAACTCAGACTTGTGTTCCTACACACCCCAGGAAACAAGGATATGGGGGTACAAATATGTCCATCCAGTAACAGAATCAATAGCCTCTTCCTTTCCATAGCTGGAGGACTGCTGTCCTGCACATTTTGACAAGTTTTGACAAAGATAAAAACTTCAGCGCAGAAGTGGGAAGACATATGACTTTTCCTTCAAAGGACATGTGTCAAAGACCTACCAAAGGAAAACCAGATGAATGATAGGATCAGGAACACAATCTCTTGTTCTATTTTTCATTTTCATTCTGTATCTTTCTAAAACCCAGCAAAGTCACAAATCCCAAGAGGTCATGGAATAAATCTGCTGCAATAGTATTTGTGTTTAGGATGGGCTGGCTGGAAGGCTCTATCTGTGCCACAGCAGCCACTCCAAGCCCTGTGGAGTGCTCAGCTTGTGGTAGGTGTTGTACAGGTGTTTTATTAACTGCTCCCATTTAACTGCAGAACTATTACTGTAATGAAAACCCAGTTATTGCAGGCATCTATTGTATGTATTTTGGTGCTCATATTAACCTCTTCTTTTGTGGGATAACCTGTAGCTGACAGCTGGCTTTAGTGCCAATTATTTCATTATCCATTTTTCATGAAAGCAGAGGCAATGGAGAATGCTAATGCTGTTTGGTGAGGTGCTGACAGCATTAGTTCTCCAGTCACTTTGTCTCAAATGATGAAATTACAGGCTAAGTTGCTTGAGTTTCATGACTACAGACACTGAAATAGTTTCCAGTACAGAGCTTATAAATAACATCAGAAGCCCTGCTGTTTCATCTCCTGAGTCACTCTCTCAAAAGTCTTTAAAATTCATGATTCAAACAACAAGACAGAGGGAAAGCTTTTAGTTGGTTGTTTCAGTAGCTAATTAAATGAGACTATAGTGTAAGGGAGACAATATGAAGAGAGCATTATTTCTTGTTTTGCTTATGCATTTGAGAATTAATCTTTTGGATACACTAAACAGACTAAATTACAAGTCAGGATTATCACAGTTACTTTTGCAATGCATTAACCTTTCACTTATTGCAGCAAAGGACCAGTGGCAGCTGGGGGTCCATGGGTCCATTCTAAACAACCATGAAATCCTGTGAAAGGAGGTCTCAGGGAAAGAAGCAATTCAACTCCATAGAGCACCAGCTAACTAGACTCTAAAATGGTATCCTAAATGGTCCTTGACTGGAAAAAAAAAAAAAACAAAACAAAACAAAAACCAACAAAACAAAACAAAAAAACCCAACCAAACAAAAAAACAAACAAAAAAAAAGCCCCAGATAAAGTTTCAACAATAAAAGGCAGTGGATGTTCTTCTTCCACTCATCCAACCCGTTTTAAAACAGCAAGGTTCTTTCTTTTAAAAAAGAGATAAGAAAAGGGTAAGTTCCCCTTCTGGTGCTGCCCAAACATGACCCACTTGCAGGCTTACCACCTGGAATGGAGAGATTCCTCACAGGCTCACAAATCCCATTTTTGAACCTTCTTACACCTCTGTCCACAGTTTGCTGTGCCAATGCATGGTGTGCCTAAGCATTTCATGAGGGTACACTACAGTTCTCACTTCAGGAGTTGTAGTTGTAGCACCCACCTTTTTTTCATTGACCTTCATACCACTGATAGCTTAATTCACTTTCATCACACCTAGCTCAGCAGCTTTTTCACAAGCTGAATAGTCCTCCTCATGAAGAAACTAGCCAATATCTCTGAGGATACAGGCTTCTGGTGGCTCTTCTTCCTCTTCTAACTGCATTTCACCATACCTGAGATGAAAAGCCCAATACTGCCTGCAAACACTGGTATGTGAATGGACTCGAGATGTGAGTGTGGCTTACCACAACACATCACCTATGGATGCTTTCTGTTTTTCCTCTCTCTTCCTTCCCCAGCTGCACGAAATTGTTTTTTACCACCCGAGGGTACTGACTTCATAATTGCAGACAATCATCTACAGAGATTCCCAGACCATTCCTCTTGAAAATAACAAGGATCTTGTTGCTGGTATGCATAGCTCCTATACTGCATTACTCTGCATTCACTGACACAAAAATTTCACTGGCTGTTGTATTGTTTAGGCATTTTCTACTAAAAGATTACTGTCGAATTTTCACAGTTGGCTTCAGTTTTGGTATGAAATATTTGAAGTAGTCATCAGCAAACTTTGCCAACCTGCTCTTCTTGATCATCTCGTTTATTCCCTTTGCAACTACCATCCAGTTTTGTGAACATCCAACGTGCCAAAATAAAAAAAGTTGGCTAAAAGCCTAATAAAGCCTTTCTCTATTATCAAGACCAACAGCTTATTCTACCTTCTTTTAAGCAGGTATTACTCTGAAGGAGGAAAATCCCTCTCACAGAATCACAGATTCACAGAATCAACTAGGCTGGAAAAGACCTTTGAGATCATTGAGTCTAACCTATGACCTAATACCACCTTATCAACCAGACCACGGCATGAACTGCCACAACCAGTCTTTTCATAAACGCCTCCAGGGATGGTGAGTCCACTACCTCCCTGGATAGCCCATTCAAAATCTTTCTGTGAAGAACGTCTTCCTAATGTCCAACCTAAACCTCCTCTTATCCTACTGTTACTTGCCTGGGAGAGGAGCCCAGCCCACCTGGCTACAACATCCTTTCAGGTAGTTGTAGAGACCAATAAGGTCTCCCCTGACCATCCTCTTCTCCAGGCTAAACAACCCCAGCTTCCTCAGCTGCTCCTCACAGGACTTGTGCTCCAGACCCTTCACTAGCCCCAATGGCCTTCTTTGGACATGCTCCAGCACCTCAACATCCTTCCTAAACTGAAGGGTCCAGAACTGGACACAGCACTCCAGGTGTGGCCTCACCAGTGCTGAGTACAGGTTGACAAACACTTCCCCAGTTCTCCTGGCCATGCTGTTTCTGATACAGACCAGGATGTCACTGGCCTGCTTGGCTACCTGGGCACACTGCTGGCTCGTGTTCACCTTCCTGTCAATCAGAAACCCCAGGTCCCTTTCTGCTGGGTCACTCTTCAGCCACTTTGTCCCCAGCTTGTGGTGCTGCAGGGGGTTGTTGTGGCCAAAGTTCAGGACCTGGCACTTGGCCTTGTTGAACCTCACACTGTTGGATTTGGCCCATCTATCTAGCCTTTCCACAACCCTCTGGAGAACATTTCCACTTTCCAGCAGATCAACTCTCATGTCACAGTACCTACTTCCTCTAAAGGTCTTGGATCCAGGAGCTTTTGAAGACTCAACTGAACTTTACTGAACAGATCCAGGAACAAAAATGGTTACAAACTCTACTGAAAAAGCCTTGCTAGACTGGTAAGGCATGACTTCTTTCTTCCAAAGCAACATGGACTCTTGAATTACTTTCATTTTTTCTGTCTTGGCTCTGTGACCACTCTGGTTAAATGAAACACAGATCCCTGTTTAGGTCCATACTTAGGGCATATAAATCTAGAAGGCTTATATACCTGTATTAGATGTCTGTTCATGTTTGTATACATTGTGTATGTAGTTTACTTAATTTGTGCTTTCTTTAAAATTAGGTACTTGGCTTCATATGTTATGTAGAGACTACTTAAAAAGTTCGTATTATAAATCCTTTACATTTTGAATTCTCTTTTAAACACTGTAAGTGGGATGAAAGTCTTTGCAAAATCAGCATTTTCTCTCATTTAGAATTCTTTTCATGTGTTTGTTTAAGTCTCAGCTCAGTAAAGAATGCAGTTAAAGATTGAGCATGTGATTTATTTTAATGACATTAAACTTTAAATGTCACACATAAGGGCTAAGCAAATCCTGGGAGCCATGTGAACCACCTTTCCTGACCAGAGGCATTTCTGTATATCTCTCTACTCTCTGTACAGCTGCACCATGTGGCTGATATTATAAACTTGCTTAGGAACCCAAAGTGTTGAAGCGCTTACTTCAACATCCTCTGCTAACCAAAGAGCCTCCTGCTAATGCCCAGGGCTAGACCCTTGCTCTCCCCTGTTCCAACAACTTTCAAATCTCCCTAGAAATGTGGTGGAAACAGGCAGCCCTTGGACTGTTTGAAAGTCATATATGGGGAGTGGGAACCACAAAAATGACCCACATGTCTGGATTTTGAGTAGTGTTTCTGTTTCAGTAATTGTCTGCACTCATTTATGTTTTCAGTCCATTCAAGAAGCTTCTTTGTATTTTACAATCAATGGAGTGATTTCCTAGAGTCAATCTCACAAGCCAGTTTAAAGCAAGCCTTCAGGCCTGCTTTCCCAGAGGATGCTGGAGATAGAGAGGAAACATGCAGGTGAATTCCATTTGCTCTAACTTTCCCTCCTAAATATGACTACAGCTGGATATTTAAACAGAAACTTCCTGTAGGACCCTTTCCAGCAAGAAGCTGACTACCACAAATACCAATATTCATAAGATCCAATGAAACAGAGCTCCTTTCTGCCCAGATGGTGAAAAAAGCCAGTTAGTGACCCTTTTGATGCTTAACTAGATATGAAAAAAACCACAGGGCCATCCCCCAAAAAAACCCTCAAAACAAACAAAATCCAAAAACCCCACCAGAAAACCAGTCATCTAATTTAAGTAAAACACGTCCTAATCACACTACAAGTATGTTATATATCACAGAAACAAAATCTGCATTTACACAAGCACACCCACAGGATGAGCAATGGTTTTTACTGTCTCTACTTTCATAACCTATTGAGACTATCAAACTTTTCAAGTTCATGGTAAATTTTAGATGTAGGACCACTAGACAAAGCTGGAAGAATATACTATGCCTACAACAATAAAATATTCTCCAGAATATCTGTGGCTACTTTAAGTAATGCATACTTGAGTTTTAAATCAGTAAGTTATTTTATAAGATGTTAGATTCCCCAGATATTGGATGAAATATCTCTTTCATTTGATCTACAAACCAGAGAGTTCATTAGTAATAGCAACACTGAGAGGTTCTTGAAACAAAATTCAGAGTTGATCTTAGAGCAAGGTTCAGGACTATTCAGATGGGGGAGTTTTCAGTCTTTAGGGTTAGGGTTCAGAGAGACACAAAACCCACAGCTCCAGGGGTACTTTCTGGGACTGCAAAAGGCATGTGAAAGGGAGCACAGCACCGACACTGCTCCCTCCACACCTTCCTCAGCTGGGCCACCCCTGTGCTGAGCATCTGAGTCTCAGCCACCATTAGGGTTAAGAGAACCACAAAGCATTCCAGTTCTGGCCTACAGATCATGTTGTCCAATTGGTGATGAACACAAAGTAGCAGGAATGAAAACAATTCAATGCTTCAAGCAACAAAATGTATATTTTTGTCAGCCAAACTGCAAAGAAACAACACACTTTAGCTAAAAAAAGGAAAAGCTAAAATAATTAATGAACAGTGAATGCACCTGCTGCAACACAGTTCTTCACAGCCTCAGAATCTTTCTCTGTTTTAATGTTTCATGAAATTACCTGGGGCTTCATTAGGAAAAGGGGAAATTAAAGGGGGGAAGTAGAGAAATTCCTCATGTGTGCTCTGACTCTGCAGGGTATCTCTACTTGTATGAGGGCTCTGGCTAATCCACAGAGCAGAACCAATTCTAGAAGACAACAGAGCAAATAAAGTGATGTCCCTAGCCAGCACAATTCTTTTAACCTTAAGTTTGAGTTGCTGTGATAGTTATTTTTCCATAGTGCAAACATAGTGAGTGACTTGACAAAATGCAAATATATTAGGAGTGAAACAAAAGTCATGTAAGCTAAGAAATAACACTAAGAGAAGACGACAATTTTAATTTGAAAGTTTAACTTGTTTTCTTTCAGTGAAAGATCCTCAATCCCACCAGAGTGAATAGCATTTGTCTTAAACACAGGCCTACTGCCTTCTGTTTCACCACACACAGAATATGCTGTTTTCTTAAAAGTTTGAAGGGTTTTTTTGGTTTTGTTCAAGTTAAATCTATATGGTTGCAGGCCTTGTTTGAAGTGTGGAAAGCAAAGACTGGTTGGGTGAAACTTTACAGAAACAGAACAAGGCATCAACAAGTTCAGCTACCATGAGTGCCAAGCTGTTGAGTGTAGCTTTGAAGATTCCCCTCCAGAAAATTCTTATTATCTCCATCACAATCATAATTTTGCACAAATCAAGGATCAATATGTATTTTCCACCTTTTGTGAATAAAAATGCACAAGGCCTCATTTTAAAATACATACTTTTACAGAAATGTCATAATCAGCTCCCCAAAGCACAATGTTTCACATACGATGCAACAAACTTAGATTTTTGATAACAGTGACCAAACTCTACATAATACAACGTAAATAAACCTCCATAAATTTAAATACTCCCTACTATCATTCTGATACATTGTGCCCATGCTAAAACTTAAAGCAATGTCTACAGCTGTATAAATTATTTTCAATTTGGATTTAGACAAAGAAATCAAGCATAAGCACTCTCCCGTAAAGCTGCTTATGGTGCTATATTCAAACACTATAAACTAATGCAAAGGGGGGGGGAATGAGTTGGTGATAACTGTTAGCAGCCTAGAGCAAGATTATCACCAAATGATGGGAACTATTTTAATAGAGAGAAGCTAGAATCAAATACATTCATTAAAAAAATATCTTAATCTCTGTAATGCTATGCTTGCCTTTCACAGGACAAAGACATACTCCCCAAATGCAAGTTTTCATAACCAGAATTCCATTAGACTATTGGTTCACTTCAAATAGAGAAATTGAAGACTTCTTTTAGATAGTAGATTCATAAACATATAGGTATACCAACACATTCATAATATAAAACTTTTCAGGAGCCAAATGTGAACTTGCTAAATAGAACAGCATGCTATAAGTTCAAAGGACTGCAACGACTACTCAGTCCAACTGGAATTAAAAGCCTAACCTAAAAATAACATCTGAACGAAAAATTTTTATGCTCTAGCCAATATTTCATTTACTTTTACATTCTCACTTTACTTTTACATCCTCACTTTAAAACTTAGAGGCATCTGATAGCAAAAAAGAAAAGAGGATGATTTTCCTCCTTTAAGGTCTGTCATTGCAAAATAGTTGTGCACGATTATTGGTTGAATAGTTTCCATTTCCCATTCCTGCAAGGACTGACACAAAAGAAGAAAAACTGGCAGGTCTCATTAGTCCTGAGTAGTCCAGCCTTAGTCTTAGCTATTATCAGGTTCTTCAGAAGAGGTGAAGAAAAAGCATCACCTTTTCAGAAATGCAGCCACTGAAATTAGAATGCATTGAGTGAAGAAGGGAATATTTCCCCTGACACATATTCTTTTCAGGGTCAAAAAATAGACAAGTGAGATTTTAAATAAGTAACTCATTCCAGGTAGTATAGTCAAATTATTTCCAGGCTGACAGACTGCCATTACGTCCGCCCACTGTCAGCAGGGTCCAACACTGTGACTCCAAAGGTTTTGAAAAATACAGTGCAGCAGAGAAGGCCATAATAATTACTTCAATAATTAGATTCTTGTGCTGTGCATTGAAAGCCCAAGGCTTATCTGGAATTAGATGAGGCACTCAGAGTGCCTTTACTGCTATCTATTTTAGCAATGGAGAGGCCAAATATTCACTCCTTGAAACAGTGGAGGAACAGTCATACTTTTCCCTATCTCATTGAATTTAAAATGCACTGCAAATCAAAAAGAAAAAGAGAATGATATGAAAAATAAAAGTAGAAAAAGGCAGGGAATAACACTACCCATGATGAGAACCCAGTTTTTTGGGGTTTTTTTGCTGCAAAAAGGATGATCTACACCTCAAATGGAGATGCAGATGTTTTAGCACAGGTAAGATGTAATGAGGGTTGGGGGCCAAGTCATGACTCATAGAGCACAGGAAGGTGAAGCCAAGAGAGGGTTGGCTGTGGAGGACCAACACAAGACACAGGCAAAGCAGTGATCCTGCCCACTTCCACAGAGGCAGGAGAGCTGTCTCAGTAGACAGGAACTCTCATGCTTGTCAAATTATTACAGGAGTGTTTCTTAGCACTCTCTTAGCTCAGACCCCAGGGACCACATGCAGGCCTCTTGCTTTTTAATTAGAAACTTTAAGACATTACATTGGCTAAGGGACAGTGAAATTGTGACTGGGTTGAGTATACTGAGTGAAAAAGCTTTAAATCCAAGTTAAAAAAATACAAAAGCGCCAATGTCTCAAAATCATTTTACCATTAACAGATTTCCTGGCAGCTGCTTGTCTGACTGAAAGAGAAGAGCTGCATGGAAAAGAGATGGAAAGTAAATGACATTTTTACCTCTGTGATGATCCCTTCTTTCCTCCAAACATCCTGAAATAAAACACATAAATGCAGAGCACTTAGAGGCTTCAGCAGCATCCAATGGATGTGCTTCTAATGATGACTGCATGTGAACATCTGCCCTAAAACCTAGCTAGCAGGTGTTGGTGGACAAGAAAAGTACCCACAGTGACCAGGATCTACAGGGAGAGGTGGACAGACTAATTAAGTTTCCTCAATGCCTCCCATTTAGCATATTTTAGGGATTTAAAATTAAAGATATGTATAATTTGGGCTGTTTTCAAGATTAAGATGTCTTAAACTTGTTGATTAGTTTCAGCTGCAGAATGAAATCTGTTTCTTACCTACAAGTCATTGTTCAGGCCAAGAAAACAAAGTGCTGCAGAAGAGTGTAGAAGCACTGACTTCTGCAGCCTGTGGTTCCCACACTGCAGCACAGCAAGAGAGTGAAAGCTGCCCTGATCACCTCAATCTCCTTCATGTTGTTGGTTACAAGCTCAAGAGTAGTGGTGGCTGGAGTGCTAATAACAATTACAGGACTGGCAGTGGCAGTTCTGTACAAATAGCTTAGGAACCTCTCTAGTCCTTCTGCAGAGACAAAAAAACCCACAAAAAAAACCCCAAAAAACCCAAACATAGAATTGTAGAATCATAGATTCTACATTGCCATGTCCAATCTCAGTTTAAAAAGAATTATTTGAGGCTTTGCCTAAATGAGGTATTTTGGCTACTAGTGGCCATCTATTTCTGCAGCTCATGACCAGAGACAACAAAATGAGACCACACTACGACTTGCTTGAAAGCAGCACAGACTGTGGGAGTGCACACAGCAGCCCACAAAACTGCTGCCTCTTTCTTCAATGGGTGCTATGACTGCAAGGGCCCTGGTCAGGCTGCAAGATGCACTGGTTAATGGTTCTGTGCAGTAAAAAACCAAAACTTGCCCGGCCTTCAGCAGTATCTATCTAAAGACTTCCTGCAGTTACAACTGTAGCATGTGCACCAGCCCTTCATTCTACTCTGAAATACCAATGAAAAGACAGCTAGTTAACAACACTTTAAAAAACCCACCAAAACCAAAAAAAAACCCACAAACTTTAAACACATTCAGTTTATCTTAGAGTGTCTAAGTTGGAAATGAAGGGCTGCTACTGCTGCAATGTCTCATCTGCCTACAGATTTAGTTAGCATTTTTAAAGCACAGAAAAGGTGATCAGGGAGTAATTGGTATAATTAATACTTCCTTCTTATCTCTGGCTTAAATCTGAAAACCAACTAAAAGATGCTTTTGTTTGAGAGTAGTTATCCTAGAAAGCTGAAAGTCTAAGACTCCACACAGTTCTATCCCAGTCACTTCACCTCTCCTCTGCCTTTCCCCTTCCCATCTGCCTTACACTGCCTTTCAGCTTGAGCCAAGTGCTGCAGTAGGAAGGTGCACACATCTGGCTTCAGGATGAGAGGACTGGATATTATACAAAGGCTCAAAGGAAAGACTGCATTGTAATTTATATCTAACACTTCAAATAACTCAGAAGATTTCTGCATCTAAAAGGGCACTGACAGTAACATGTTCTGTGAGCCTGGTTACCCAGATCATTTAGCATTATTTAGACTATGCAGGCTCACACTACTCAGAACAGACAACCAGCTGAACTGGGGAAAAACTTGAAGGTTCAGCCAGCTTGTTTCCCTCTCTCTGGTACCAGCCAATGTTGTGAGAATGAATAGGAGAAATGGGGTCTCTTTCTTCAGTACATCTGTCCAGCCATCAACACATTAAGGACTTTCTGACCAGGAACTTGCATTCACATCACTGCACTGGACAGCCTTTGCTGCACCTTTCTCCCATGCCATATTCCATCTTTAATAAACTTATATTTGATCCTGGTCTTCGAAACATCTTGCAGTGCTGATTTTTTCCATTCAATTACACGTTGCCCAGAGAAGTGTGTCTTAAAGCTGGTTAATGCTGATGCTCTCATCCTCTGGTTATATTATAAAAGGTGAAGTGTTATTCTCTATAATGTAATAGAGCTATTTACTTATATCTCTCATGTACTTTTCATTTTTCTTTCCAGAGATTAGAGAAGTATTGTTGGTGGCTTCCACCTTAAGCCATGAAGGGGACAATCTGATCAAATCTGGAACTAGCCTGGTTCATGTTTGCATCAAAGTCCAGAGAGTAGTTCGTACAGTATAAACCTTGGTTTCCTTTGATTAAACTAATCATCTGTAACCCATATTTTCTTGCTGCAGTGATACATGATGCAAAGACTCACACTTGTGTAAGTTGCTTTCAGTAGCTTTCAGGAGGTGAGGTGTTTGTACATTACACATCCCTGAAAGGAATTTGGGATAGCTATAAAATGCCAATGCCCTAAACCTTCATGTCTTTGCTTGCAGATATGGAGTATCTACCCTTTAAGAAACCAAGATACTCAACTTCCTTCTCCTCCACAATGCCACATTAATGGTTTTCAGCTGCTTCCAATTTTAAATCCACAAACATTTTCTAACATAGGGATTATCCCAACTGACAACAAATGGATATTCAAGTCCCTGACAACAAACCTGCTCTCTTAGAAGAAGATGAAGTTGTACAATTTAAGGAGTAATCCACAATCTCTCAGGAGTCTGGAGACCAGTCTGAAAATCCCTGCTTTCAGCTATTCCTTTACTTCAGCTTTCTTTAAAAACAGTGGCAACAACTACAAAAGTTGTCCTGTCCCAGAAGGTCATTGATGGAATGCAATATAGCTAATAGAACTGAACTGTTTTAAAATACAGTTTAGCCAGTTAAGCAACAGGAGAAGGGCTTATTTTCTTCGGTGAATTTCCAAAGCCCTACATGGTAGTTGAAACAGAGCTTGTCATGGACACTGAAAAGAGCTGAAGGCTGTGGCCAGACTGGCCCTGATGGACAGTAAGTCACAGTTAGGTTTTCTGGCTCTTTGGATGGAGAACTCCAATAAACTGCTTCTCCTGTTCAGGTTCATACTTTGTCCTTGCAGACAAAGTTGTTTATGTGGCCGTAAAATACATTTATAGCAAGCTTATACTTCCACTTAAGCTGCTTTTTTGTTTACACACATCCACAACATTTGCTCTGTTGCTAAATAACTGCAAGGTTTGGTGATCTGTACAGAAGATGGACCAGCTTAATTAGGACAGTAATGATGACTCCTTCATCTTTATTGCACCTTTTAGGCAAAAAGTAGCTCATAAGCAACCCTCAGAAAACTGCTACCATTAGGGGAAACTGGGGAAGCATAAATTGTTCATTGATGACAGCAAATGAAGGCAGAACCAAATGAGCAACCCTGTACCTTCTTTCTTGCACTCCTATGTAGCCCATCATCCTTTCTCAAGGATTTGCCAATATAAAATACAAACATATATTCAGTTTCTTTCTGCAGTTCACAGATGTTAACAATGTCCTGGAGAGGCTGCCACTGAAATAATTTTGATCTTGCTCCTTTGAGGAAGACATCTTTATAAATTATTTCTGAGCTCTGTATTTGTTCAGTTTGGACTACTGTCAAAACCATTCTTCAGAAGCCTCAGACATTTACACCTAAAATGTCACCTGCAAATGAAAGCATGATATGTTTGCTGCTTCAGGAAGGGACAAGTTTTCTGATTAATATCTAAAGCTCTGTCACTAAAAAGCTTCCTGATTCTGGATCAAAATCATACTTAGTTCAAACCTCCAAGGTGCCCTATAGTGTCCTTTCCATGTAGAACTTCTATAACTTTTGGGAAAAAAATGCTGTTCAAGTGTTACACTATTTGCTATATTAGCTATAATAACAAGCAATGAAAGAATACTAAGAAAGTAATTGCTGTGGTTTAAACTTAAAAGTAACTGAGGTCTCTGCATGGCAGCAGAATTGGGAAGATGGGGGAGCAGGGACTACTCATGGTATAGGAAAATGAAGTTAGGGATTGTTTGGGTAAATGGGGCAAATACAAATTTATGGTATTGGATGCACTGCATGGGCCAGCTGGCCAGTGTCACTGAGAGGTTGCTTTCTGTCATCTCGGAAAAGTTGTGGCAATAAGGAGAAGTCACCGACTGAAAAAAAGGCAAATGCTTATGCCTGTTGTAAAATCTAAAGCAGCAGGATACAAGAGAGAGTCCAGAGGAGGGTCACCAAGTTGATTAGAGAGATGGAGCACCTCCCCTAAGAGGAAAGGCTGAAAGAATTGGGATTGTTCAGCCTGGGAAAGAGAAGCTCTTGGGGTGGCATAATTGAGGCCTTCCAGTACATGGAGCGAACTCACAATAAAAACGGAGTGGGACTTTTTACAAGAGCATGTAATGACAAGACAATGGAGAATTGATTCAAACAGAAAGTGAGTAGGTTTATTTAGATATTAGGAAAAAATTCTTTACTGTGAGAGTGGTGAGACACTGGCACAGGTTGTCCAGAGAAGTTGTGGATGCCCTATCCCTGGAAGTGTTTAAGGTCAGCTGGATTGGACTCTAACCAACCTGGCCTAGTGAAGAGCGTCCCTGTCCATGGCAGAAAGGTTGTAACTAGATGATCTTTAAGGTCCCTTCCAAGCCAAACCATTCTTTGATTCCAGGATGATTCTATGAACTATAAACTAGAAAAACTAATCTCAGTACCCAGGAAAATTATGGACTGGAGGAGTAGAATAAAAGTGGGTGGGAAACTGTCTGGGCTGCTGGGCTCAAAGGCTAGCCATCCTCAGTTTGATGTCTAACTGGTGGCTGGTTATGAGTGGTGTGACCCTCAGGGGTCCCTGCCAGGTCACTACTCTTGGCATCCTCAGGAATGATCCAGATGACAGGGATGGGCTGTGTCTTCATCAAATTTGTGGAAGGAGCAGCTGTGCATGCCGGAAAGCAGAGCTGCTGTTCAGAGAACTCAATATCCAGAAGTGGCCTGACATGGATCCCAGAAAATTCAGCAAAGACAAAACCAGAGCAGCAGTACGTGTGGGAGGTGCACTAGTAGGGCAAGAGCCCTGCAGAACAGGAGCTGCAGGCCTCTCCGTGCAAGATGCACCAGGGAGACTTTGTTGCAATGAGGTAACATATGGGCCTCTTTGGCAATAACGCAGCCAACACATCCGAGGGAGCAATTTTTAAAAAAATATTATGCCTTTTGTGACTTCAGTACAAGAAAGGTGTGAACAAACTGGCCAGAGGAGACTCACATAATCACCCTGGCTGGATGGCCAGCTTGTGCTCATCATTCTTTATAATTTCAACATAACAATTACATCAGCTGTGTTTTGCTGTAATTTTAAACTTGATTCCAAACCACCAGTGAAAATTTTAAATATTTGAGGATACACCAAGCTCATCCTACGACTTCTTATAGGGAACTACTTGGAGAGCTTCAAGCCGTATCTTAATACATTTAACCTCTGTCCCTCCCATAAAGAACAGTTTACACGTGATCTTCCTGGAATGCTAATGAACAGTTTGTGCTTGTTCAGTATTTTGATACTGATGCCATTACAGTTTGTTTTCCAGGAATGAAATCCATGAATCCACAGATATTTTTACTGTTGCTCCTAACAGGGATTCTTGATCATGATACATTTGGTGAGCAATCTCCCAACATTTCACACTATAAATATGTCTTATTTCTCATAGAGTTACATTTCAGAAAGGTTAAAAAAAAATTTGGAATCACATTTAACTTTCTCACTTTTTCCATTGGCAAACACTTCCCAGCTCCAAATTCCTTACAGAACTCTAATTAAACTCATTTATTATAATTTTTTTCTTTCTGTTTACTTCAGTATTTGCATAAGCTGCAGTGAAGCCAGGGACAATTCTAGGAATAAGGCTTGACTAATTTGTACTTCCGAAATGCATATTTAACATGTTAACACTGAGCTCTGTGTGCTAATGTAGGACACTTGTTTTTTCAGGATCAAAAAATGGCAAATACTCCCATATGAAAAAGAATATTCCCACCCACAGAAATAGAACTCAGCTTTCCTAGGCAGCAAACAACAGAGAATTACTGTGTCTCTCCGAGGCATAGCGAGAATAAAAACAACCACACCCCAAATCCAAATGAGATCCTCAGTTAGATATTTTCAGTGTGCCTTTTCTGAGACAGAGCATATTCTGCTTCTAAAAAGGGGAGTGGCAGAAGTAAATTTATTGATGATTTTTGAGATGTTTAGGAGTTGCATATGCTTACACGAAGAACCTATTTAATACAGAGTCATTTTCACCAATCCACCTGATGTAAATTTTTGAAGACTAAGCATCTAAAAGGAAGGAAAAAATTCAGCCTTAGTGATAATTCACAGAAAGAAGAGTGACAAGGTAACTTTAAGAGAAAAAAGTCTGCTAGTCAAAAAGTGCAAGAACCATTAGAATTTATGATTTTATTTGAAACACCTTAAGTTTTCATACTTAATTAATGAGCTTATTTAGTATTAGTACTGGGTTGAATGCACTGGAACAGTTTTACTTCTTTCAGGATTCTAAAAAGCAATCAGAATGTCAGTGTTTCAAACTAATTTACTGTAATACTCATATAAGATCATTTTAAAACTGTCTTGTCTAAGTTTATTGAAAGACAAATTTTAAGAGCTGTGTAATACCAGCCACTTAACCCATGGGCTGTAACTCTTCACTTGTGACCACCAAGAAAACTTTGCCAACTAAACTGCATCACAGATACTAAAGAAAAGAGAATGCCTAGAAATAAAATAAAAAATTCAGAAATGTGTTTAGAAGCTCAGCAATGTATGACAGAATTTTACCAATATTTTTGGTTTCACAGTTCAAATTTCCTCTGGGATTGGCAAGGTAATGATAGTTCTATTTTTGTAATTCTAATTAGGATTATCTAAATGTTGAACAAATCAAAGACAAAAGCTTTTGATATAAAAAAAGCTAGTCTGTTTGAAATGGATGAGGCTTAAATGGAAAAAGGAGCATTTCATCATAGAAAATGTTTGTAATATTTATTGGCAGATTCACAGATACTTTAAGGCCAGAAAAACCCATTACCATCACACTTCTGGAATAACACATGGCAAAGAACCTCACCTCGTATCTGCTGCATTAAGCCCATTCCTCCTGCTTGCATTGTCCTTTTTGAAGGGCACCCATGTCTTGTTTCATACATTCAAAATTACAGACAATTCACCAAATCTGCAAGGTGCTTGCTTTCATCCACTTTGATTTTGTTTAGATAGACTGGATTGCTAATGAGAAATATATTACAAAAGCCCTCTTAAAACTGCCAGGAAAATTAGCACTCAGGCACTGTGCCTAATTGCTCAACTCCATCCCTCTCTCCAACAGTACTATCCCAGATGAATACTTGCATGGCCTGTGTCTAGTCTATATGAAGCAGATAAACCCTGCAATACTCCATTGTGCCAAAACAAGACTAGCCCAAGCAGAACAAAGGTGGAAGGAACTGTTAAAGTTAGGTCAGATTTGTCTGGTGGTCAAATCTGTCTGGTAGTCAAATAGCACAATTTATACGAAAACATACTATAAGTTACAGATTATTCCTTCCATTAAATTATTCATCTCAAAGACTTTATTAACTTTATTAAAACCAGAGAAGGTCATATGAAAGGCTAATATAACTGAGATACTATGTCAAACTATGAGCTTTTTAAGGCATTCAAATTCATAAAAAGTTGCAGCACATTAAAGTTATTTAATTACTCTAGAGTAATTTCTAATTTCAAAAGCCCATTTTAATGGAACAATGATAAATTAGAGAACAGATGAATTATTTTACAGATTAATACACACAGTTCTTTCTGCAATCAGGATTTTATATGGGTCTAATAGCCTTAGCACTTACAGTAGGTTCTTTAACTGCCAAGCAATTATAGTTGTTCTTTTAGCATACTGGTTTAATTTAATACCACCCAAGTTGCAGAATATTTGGCTTTTACAGTGGAACACACTTATTCACCATATTTCCTTTATGAATGACAAAATAAGATATTTAAAAGGAAATGAATGCCCTGGAAAAAGCCATACAATATTGCTAAATATCAGACAACAGTGTTGGTATATCTCAGACTTAATGAGAATAAGCATCAGGCAAGACATGTGTGTACCCCTTAAGCCCCTTACCCCTCATCTCCACAAACAAGTCAGGCCAATAGTGGTTGGTGCTGGCACTGTGTTTCAACACGTCCAGCACAGTGGGAACTTGGGAAGTACAAAAACATAGCACCTATGGAGTACCTTAACTTACCTAAGTGTTTATAAAACTATCCATAAAGCTTCATTCTGTGTGTAGTGTTCAGTTTTTCCAGCTTTTTGCTCCATGAGTGAGAAGACATTTACCTTCCATTTGTCCAATAACTGGAGCTCTACATGTGACTCCCTATGCTAAACATCTCAAATCACAAGTGATGCAAATACCATGTATTGAAGTGAAAAAATTATATGTCTCCTTTAAAGGAAACTCTTTTCTCTTTCCCTCATCTTGTAAGAAGGTCTTTGTCAAGTGCAACATCCCATACCCCTGCATAATCAGGTCAGCAGCTTTTCAGCATTGGCTTATGAAGCCCTAGACGATGTGAATCTGATTTTGCTTCTTTTTCTCTACAGGTTTTATTCTTTTGGAAATAAAAAAGAAGCTTAGAAACTGCATTCAAGGAACCTGCCCAAGACTGTGGATGGTATACAACAGGTAGGTTGAGGGGCAGTATTTCAAACAGCACTGTGGAGTATCACTTCCAAACAGTGACATAACCAAGTGAACAGAGGTTACTCACTTATAATTTCAAAAAGATAGTTTACCCAATTCTTCATATCCAACTGGCAACCTCAAGTCAGGGAGTTTTCCCATTACACTACTTTCTTGGATATGTCCCTGGCTGACAGCAAGCAGTGGAGTAGGCTTGGCTCAAGCATGCCAGCAGGCTTTCACTTGATTCTGGTGCTACGGGGATGCTGGGGGTGGGGATAAAAGAGGGAAGCACGCTCCAGAAAAGGGGTAGAACTGAAGGATTTAACCTTTTACATAATAAGAAAGGAAATTATCCACACCACAGGCCAGTGTCCCAGGCCAAAATAAAGCATATTTTAAAATTAAGGTTATAAAGAAGCACTATGAAAAATGAAAATGAGAGAAATTATATATTATGGTATTTGTTTGCCACATCTGAATGACTAATAGATTGGGTTAGCAATGAATTTTTCATTTCTGAAGAAACATTGAAGTTAGATGACCCACTGATTTATTAGTTTCTGGAATAATAATTCTTCCTTTTTTGCAGTACAACAAAAAAGCAAGACACTTTCACTGTGGAGACAGACAAAACCAACCATTAACATTCAGACTGACGCTGTAAAAACGAGTTTCACCTTTAGATCACTGGCTGGTTTTTAAAAGAGGAATTGAAACATGCCTTTTGGGAATTGTTTGATGTCCTGGGTCAGCTTGATCTCAAGCACAGCTCAGTTCCTAACAAACAAGTGTTCCCATCATAAGCACTACAACAGCAGATAACTACCCTGACAAGCAGAAAGGAGCATCCTTGAACCAGCTTTCCTGTAAATAATGTGTCACAACAGCCATTCCATTGCAAAAATAGGAAAGCACCCATTTTCATCTCCTCAAACACCTAAAGTTGAACTAACGTTCACTGGAGTTCATTATGAAAACAGAATCATTCCCCTTCTCAGATTCTGAAGGTTTGCAGGGAAGGCTGACCCAGACCCAGGGCTGTTACCTTAGGAACTTGTCTAAATCACCTTTTACTTATCCTGATCATCATCAAGTATCTGTGATCGTCACATTTTTGCTTTTTCTACAAAAATACCCAGGCACTAGTTTAGTAGGGCGTGCTCAGTGGTTTTTTAGCTCTTTTAGACACTGAAGAAGCCTATTGTGAACAAGTATGCTAAGAAACCAAATAAATAAACCAAATCAACCCATGTTTCTACCTGTATTTGCAAATTCTAGTCAAACTTAATTACACTTAGTGCTGAAAAAGAACAGCTTTATGTGCCGCAGTTTGGATGTATCCTTAACTAAAAACAAATACATAATTAAACATTTAAAAAAGAAGGATGAGAAAAATAATTGCATACTTATTAAAGGAGCAGTCTTAGAACCAATGGTCACCTCAAACTGTAAAACCACAGCATAAAATACAATACCAGAAAACCTTCACTTAATTTGGTTTATGCTTCTTGAAAAGGCAAAACAAATATTATACAAATATTTTCAGTAGCTGAAAACTGGTTATCAGTACAAAAACACATCTACAGACATTCCTCATTGCTAGGCTGAACTGTTCTCAAAACAATCCAATGTAAAGGCCACTGACAGATATATCCCTAATATTCTGCAGTCACAATACACCAGAGTGCTGTGTTTGGTGCAGATCACCTTGCTTGTGCTTTAGAGGTATTAGTTAAGCTTTAGTCTATGGTTTGCTAAGCACTCTGAACTCTCCCAGCCTCTCTCATCCTAAAATCTCAGAATAATCACCCCTACTTAGTTGCACATATGTTTAAAAAACATTACAAATACCGTTTCATTGCGTGCCCATTAAAAATAAACATTCTGGAAATAGAGATTAAGGAGCCACAGTCTCCTTGACTGTCTCAGGAGCAACTATGAACAGCTCTGAAAAAACACACAAAATGTTGCCCTCTGTGGATCTTTCAGACCAAAAGGAGCAGGAGGAGCAAAATATTAATGACATAAAAAGGCAAATCTCAGAATTTATTTAACACTGAAAAGGTGAAAAATTCTGGAGATGTTATGCAAAAACCATTTTTACTTTTCAAGAAGTACACCTTATTTTCTCTCACTGCTGTAGAAACCAAGCCACCAAGTGCATTTCAAGAAAATATTTAAATAAAATTGATGAAGTGTCAACACTTGACTGCTTATTTAAATTGGACAAAATTACAAGAGCTGTTACAGAGTGTTCAATTTGTCTCATTGCTATTATATACCATAAGGGCTCATTCGAGCAGGGACAATACTGCAGACAAGGCGTGAAAATTACACGATGTCTTAGATGTCTCCCTGGTACAGTACAAAATCTAAAGCAGCCAAAATTCTTTTAGTGAAGCTAATTTCTTCACACCGGGACTTGATGAGGAAAAGAAGAATCAGTGCTGCTTTATGCTGCAAGAACACTGCTATTTGCTTAAGAGGAAGTTAAATGAACCAAAGCTTCAGCAAAAAACCTCTCCCATCAATTAATGTGACAAATTTTCAATAGGAAAACAAATCAGATTTATTTTAAAACTGAGCTCTTCGTTCTGATGTATTCACATTTTCCCAAGGCTAAGCTTATAGTTTTTATTTTTTCATAGTTTATGCTTTCTGAGAAGTACAGATGTTTATGGGAGAGGACTTCCATTCCTGTGCTGCTCCTTCTGAGTGTGCTTTACACGTGCAGCCCAATGTCTAATCAAGAGGACCATGGCAAGCTGTAGCTGTTTATGCTCCAGGTGCACCACAGCTGACGAGATGTGGTGTACAAGGACTCAATACACTGCCATCACAAGCACCACTCACATTATCAATTGAAAACACAGAACCTGAATGATCTATTTTTCTTTCTTCTTCCATAATCTATCACACTCGAAGCACAATGAAAGTCCCTGACGATCATCTGTAATGCTTTCAACACCTTACCTAAGAAATAATTCTGATATCCTTGCATTTTATAATCACAGACTTGAGGGGTGAGTTATTATCACAGAATATGCTGAGCTGGAAGGGGACCCACAAGGATCATCAAGCCCAAATCCTGGTCCTGCACAGGACTATCCCCAAAAGTCATACCATGTGCTTGAGAGTATTGTCCAAATGCTTACTGAACTCCGCCAGGCTTGGTGCTGTGACCACTGCCCTGGGAATCCTGTTCCAGTGCCCAACCACCCTCTGGGTGAGGAACCTTTTCCTAATATCCAATCTAAAACTCCACTGACACAACTTCAGGCCATTCCCTCAGGTGCTGCCACTGTCACCACAGATAAGACATCACTGTCTGATCTTCCTCTTCCCCTCACAAGGAAGTTGTAACTACAATGAGGTCTCCCCTCAATCTCCACTTCTCCAGGCTGAGCAGATCAAGTGACCCCAGTCACTCCTCACATGGCTTCCCCTCAAGGCCCTTCACCATCTTCATTGCCCTCTTTTGGATGCACTCTAAGGGCTTCATATCTTAATATGTTATATTGCAGTGCCCAAAACTGCACAGAGTATTTGAGGTGAGGCTGCCCCTGTGCAGAGCAGAGTGGGACAATCCCCTCCCTTACCCGCTGGTGATGCTTTGCCTGATGCCCCCCAGGACAAGGGTGACCCTCCTGGATGCCAGGGCACTGCTGACTCATCGCCACTGATCAGGACCCCCAGGTCCCTTTCCTGGCACTGCTTTCCAGCTCCTCATTCCCCAGTCTGTCTCTACATCCAGGGTTGCCCCATCCAAGGTGCAGAATGCGCCACTCTCCCTTGTTGAACTTCACATGGCTGGTGAATGCCCAGTCATCTAATTTGTCAAGGTCTCTCTGCAGGACATCCCCGCCTTTAAGGGAGTCAACAGCTTCTCTGAGTTTTGTGTCACCTGCAAACTTGCTTAGTATCCATTCCAATCTTGCATCCAAGTAATTTATGAAGAAGTTGAAGAGCACAGGACCCAACACAGACCCTTGTGGAACCCCACCTGTGACATCTTACCAGTCTGGTGTTACCCCACTCATTATTACCCCACTGTGCTCAATCTGTGAGCCAGTTGCTCACCCATGGCATGATGTATTTATCCACCTGTGTGCTGGACATTTTATCCAGAAGGATCCTGGGAGAGACAGTATCAAAAGGCTTACTGAAATCCAGAAAGATTACACCAACTGGCTTCCCTTTATCAGCTAGGTGGGTTGCCTTGTCATAAGAGGAAATGAAGTTGGATAAGCAGGACCTTCCTCTCATGAAGCTGTGCTAGCTGTGACCAATGACTGTGTTGTATTTCAGGTGTTTTTCAGTGATTCCCAGAATAATCTTCTCCATAACTTTAACAGGCACTGAAGCGAGACTGACGGGTCTGTAGTTTCCAGGGTCACCCTTCTTGTCCTTCTTGAAAATCAGGACAGTGTTCAACAGGTTCCAGTCAGCTGGGACTTCTCCAGATTCCCAAGACTGCTCAAAAGTCATTGAGAGGTTTTGCGATAACATCAGCCAGCTCTGTGAGGATTCTGGGATGAATCCCATCAGGCCCCATAGATTTGTAGGAATCCAGCTGGAGCAGCAGATCCTATACAGTTTCAGGGTTGATTGGGAGTTGATAATTCTCCCACTCATGGTCCTCTGGCTCAAGGAACAGAGACCTTCTAGGTCCATCATCCGTGTTGAAGACAGAGGCAAAGAAAGTGTTAAACACCTCAGCCTTGTCTCTGTCCTATTTGTGAAGTGACCATCCCCATCCTGTCATGGGCTGATAATGTAGCTATGCTTCCTATTGCCATTAATCTATTTGAAAAATCTCTCTTTATTGTCCCCCACATTTCTGGCCAGCTTCAACTCCAGGTGAGTTTTGGCTGCAAGAATTTTCTCCCTACGGTGGCAAGTAGCATCTCTGAATACTTCTCATGTCATCTGACCTTCCTTCCACCAGGCATACACTTTCCATTTCTGCCTTACCTTCAAGAGAAGACTACTGTTCAGCCAAGCCAGCCTTCTGCCTTGCTTACTTGACTTCAGACATTTGGGAATTGCCTGCTCCTTGCCCCTTAGAAGGTGATTGAAAAGTGACCAGCACTGATGGACCTCGGCACCTACAAAACTATTCTCCCAGGAGACCTTACTTACTAATTCTCTGAGCAGCCTGAAGTCTGCTCTCCTCATGTCCATAGTTGAGGTTTTGCTGGCACTTTTCCACCAGTCAACAGATTTTAAACTCCATTGTTTCATGACTGCTGTGGCCAAGGCAGACACCGATTTCCAATTGGCTCATGAGATCTGCTCTGTTGACAAGCAGCAGATCAAGGAGGGCATCTTTCTGAGTCAGTTCCCTTAGAACCTGTTCCATAATATTCCAACTATAGCACAAACTTGTTGGTCTGCAACTCTGGACCAAATATCTTTGTGAGGTCATTTCCAGGCTGTGGAGGATGATGCATGGCGTCAGCCTCTCAATAGTGCTTAAGGTCTCTCAAAACAACTCAGCACACCACTGTCACCTGGAGAGTAGCAAAACCAGCTGGAGAAGAATCCCCAGCTGTTTAACAATCTTCATTCAGCCATACTTCTTGCCCAGCATAGATATTTTGGTTTGAAAATTAGACATCCGTATGTTTATCAAGGCAGCCAGCTTTAGTGTCTCTGTATATCCTGAGTGAGAAGCAAAGGACTCTGACCAAAAATAAGAATAATATATTCCATGATTCACTGTGTCTTCCACAAGGTAAAAAACAAGGCAGTTAATAAAACATTAATAGATTCTAAGCCTATAGTAGCAAGTAGTAAAACCACCATGGGAAATGTGCCAGCCTTCTTCAGTAATAAAACACAGGAGAAAAAGAACCTTAACATTTTAAAACTGACCATAATTTTTTTAATATCATAGTTATAAAACTTTTCTTTCTACTATTAGTCAAATGAAAATTCACTAAGGCTTCACCCAGGCTGGCCTTCAGTTGAGATTCTTGTGCTGTGAACACCCCTGTGCTAGTGTGGGGTCTCCTCGCCAGTGGGGCTGCCAGTGGTGGATCTCTTTCACAGCTTACCAGATTCTTTGCCAACAAGCTGTTCCTCACTTAGAGCCAGATGCAGTCCTCCAAATAAACCCCTAAACCACTTCAAACTTTTATGAATTTTACCCTTTTATCAGACCTTAATGACCTGTAACTTTTTAAATGTCATATCTCAAAAACTGTTTCTCCAGCATATAAAAGAGAAAGAAAAAAAATATTTCAAAGTAAAAATAATAATAATTAAAAAAATATTTCCTCTGCATTGGAGAATTCCCTTCTGCCTTGGTTTACTATTTATAAACCAGCAGTCTGGGATTAATTATTATAAATCCTTAAAGCTGAAAAGAAGATTTTAAGCATTTTATTCTACGTATAATCTACACCCTTATTAAACTGCAGTTCAGATGCATTTTATGTCCTATTTCCACTGATCACCTTTTAACGTTTATGCATTTTACTTACAGAAAAATTTACTCCCTGGAGGAAGCATTTCTCACTATTTTCAAAACACCAGACCACCCGTGTGACATGGCACTGCTCGGGAGGAGCAGTGTCACCCGTCAGCCATGCTCACCAGGCACCCCGTCTCTCATCCAATAATCGATGTCTGTTCCATCTGCGTGGTCATAAACATCTGTAACGTTGATGGGCCACAGCAGAGACATGATCTCTTTCACAATGTCCCGAGCTTTAGCGCTGCCAGTAAAACCCAGTCCAGATGGCTTGAAGGTGCCCTCATCAGACTCCATGACGATATCGAAGTTGGAGATGTTTTCCTAAACATGGAAGGAAAGAAGGTATTGTGCTGTGATTGCTGTTTTAGCTGGTATCATATACTTGGTTCTAGGTGTCAACACCAGCATACCACAACAAATTTGTTTAAGAAACTCCCTGTGACCAGGTGTGTATAAGCATAAATGAAGGGACCTAATATTTCTGTCTGAAAATGCTGAAACAGTTCAGATTCCATCCTGAGGCACCAATATTGTGTAAGAAGCACAACATGACTGGTCTGTTGTTACCAAATACTTGCTTTAAGACTTCTGAAGTGCCACCTAGAAGGTAAGCCATCACCACCATATTGCAGTTTTCAGTTGCACCTTCCCCTTTCTTCTCAGACCTGAAACTCAGAAATTCTGTTGCACTGTGGAGGGTACACAGCCCTTTGACTTTAAAATTAAAAATATCTAAAGCCTACTTAGACTGCGAAGGATATCTCATTTTCAAAGCCAGCTGCTGCCTGTTCAGAAACACATTATTTTAAATATACCATGTAAATATACCATGCAGTCAACTCTGACATCTGTTGGAGGACTGAAACACCCCTGACCCGAAGGAATAATATCTACATTATAGAAAGTTTGTGTTTCCAAGGTAAATCATAATAGGAAACATGAAATGTAAGATTTTTTGTACAAAACACTTGCTTCTAGCATGCACTTGGAAGAATCTTTTCAGCGAAAAGAACAAAAACATCCAGAGCAATTTATTTGTTTCCCACATTTGCTCAGATTGCTCAATTAAAAAGTTCTAATTGGAACAAAATATGTATGGATTTTACATGAAGTCAGATCTCACACTTTTGGAGAGGCACTTAACTGTTTTTCAAAATCAAAGTTTATAGTCATGGCAGGCAGAAAAAAGCAGTACTTCAAACCATCTTGAATGTGAGGAAGAGGACTTCCTGCAGGTGCTACTCCTATGCCCAGATCTCATTCCAGAATTTTATGACTGCCATGGGTTGTTACAAGAAAATCATTACAAGAGATACATGACAGCAGCAAGTAAAAGATCCATGCTATTAAGCTTACAGAAGGTTACAACTAAGTAAAGAATTCTTTCACATTTTTCTGATATAAACCCAAATATGAACTACAGGTGATTCATATAAGTTTTCAAAAGTCCTTTATCGAATTTGCCAAGAACTGTGTTTTATACTTTCCCAAAAGTTTTCTCTTTTGACTGAAGCAAGTTCAAACATAGCAGAGGTATTTACTTTTAGCTTAGAAATCTATACAGTAGTTAAAAAATTTAATAAGAAACCTTTGCATGATGAAGTACCTGTAGATGTTTTAATACCAATCTGTTCAGAAACCAATCATTCAGCTACTGGAAATCAAAGTGGAAATAATCACTGTCACCAAATTTGCAATCACCATTTTTATACAATGAAATGTTCAGTTTGTAAAAGATTAAATGTAAAAAATTAGGCTCCATGTGCTGTCTATGTCTATCATCAAATGGGTCATGAGCCTCAAAATGAATACACAGTGGGTGAGAAGCGGGCCAAGAACACCACAGTGCATGCGAAAAGGTATCAGTGGTGCTGCAATGCCACAGACACTACAGAAAGAATGTTTCAAAATGTCAATCTTATTTAGATCACATGACCAAGGAGCAAGACTTAGCGAAGGCAACACACATTTCAGTGTGCTGCCGATTTGCCAATGAAAGCTAACTTCAGTGTAGTGAGCCTGCATAAAAATCATGCTACGGTATTCATGCTCTTTGGTTGAGTCTCCAAAGCAGCACTTCTGCCCATTTTTAAAAAAGTTGAATTGAGGAGGAGAAGACAAGGGGAAGGAACTATTCAGGATAGTGGAGTGAGAAGAGTAAACTTGGAAACAGTGTGGATACCTAGAAGAAATCTCACCAATCACTCGAAACAACAGAATCTCTAAGTTCAAAAACTTCATAAACTGCTAGTATCGCGGCAATCTTCAATTATGTTTTCTCACATAAATTTCTGCATGTGTTTTTAATATGCAACAGAGTAAACAAACCATCCATAATACATTACCCCATGTTCTTGTTCTGTAAGAAAGCTTTTCAGTTCTAAGAATGTGATGGAGAGGCACGAAAACAGGACACCCTAGGGAGAGAAACTGACTTCACTGGGGAACAAAAAAGAAACAGGTCACAACTAGTTGAAGTACCATGTGCCCTTGAGAAAGCTTTCCCCCTATTTGGTCCATTAGAAGATAGGATTACTTATAAAACTATTGAAGTTTGAAAGTTGTAGTCCTAAAAAAAGATTGGTTTTACTACACCCATTTTTGTACAGATGCATTGGCATTTCTGCTTACACACAATGAAACACACACTAGAAAACATGCTATAGTGGAAATGCCTTGTCATAATTTGCCACCTACAACTGAGGGATAACTGCCAGTGGTGAGACCATACATTGCCCCCTTGACTAATTCAAAGGAACAGCACAACAAAACAGAACGATTTTGAAAAAAATAACTGCAGATTCAGCTGTTTTCCTCAGTTGTTCTCATAGTGAATGCATCATTTAAATAAGCATTTTAAACTCAGTATGTAATTCTTTTTGGAAGGTAATTTTATTTGCCACATTTTGATATTGTGCCACTTCTCTTGGTATGTACCAGAAAATTAAAACTTGGGTGTGTAACCTGCTGCCTAATTCTCTGAGCATCAAAATAGACTTTTAAACTTTATCTTTCAATGATTTGGCCATAGAAGAGGTCACCTCTTTATCTTATCATGCCCAGCTCTTCAACTGAATTTTTAAAAGAAACAATACAATAAATACTACATGGGCAAATTGGCTTTCTATAACTTGCTGTTTTCATAGAATGCACAATTAGGTCTGATCCTTGCCAATACAACTATTTTTAATTTTATAATTTTAATTCCTTTTATTTCTGTTTTATATATAAACAATATATTTTTTATCTCTGCTAAGCAAAAGTAAAAATACAATCTCTATGGCAAAAACTTGATAACATCAAATCACAGAATGGGTCAGGTTGGAAGGGACCAAACTGGGTCATCTGGTCCAACCTCTCTGCTCAAACTGGGTCATTCCAGAGCACATTGCACAGGATTGCATCAACACGGTTCCTGAATATCTTCAGTGAGGCAGACTCCACAACCTCTCTGAGCAATCTGTTCCAGTGTGTGGTCACCTGAACAGCAGAGAACTTCTTCCTCATGTTCAAGTGGTACTTCCTGTGCATCAATCTGCCCATGGCCTCTTGTTCTATTGCTTGGCACCACTGAGAAGAGTCTGATCCATCCTCTTGGCACCCTCCCTTCAGATACTTACAGATGTTCATGAAGTCCCCTCTCTGTCATGTCTTCTTGAGGCTGAACAGACCCAACTCTCTCAGCCCCTCCTTGAAAGAGAGATGCCCCAGTCCCTTCATCATCTTTGCTGCCTTCCACTGGACCTGCTCCAGGAGATCCATGTCTCTCTTGTACCGAGGAACCCAAAACTGGACACATCACTCCAGATGCAGCCTCACTAGGGCTGAGCAGAGTGGCATGATCACCTCCCTTGACTGCTACCTGTGCTCCTCCTAATACATCCCAGCATACCTTTGGCCTTCTTGGCCACCAGGGCACTTCTGGCTCATGGAAAACTTATGGTCCACCAGGTCCTTCTCCACAGAACTGGTTTCCAGCAGGTCAGCCCCCAGCCTGTACTGGTGCCTGCAGTTACTCCTCCCCAGCTGCAGAACTCTGCACTTGCCTTTACTGAATTACAGGTGGTTCCACTCTGCCCATCTCTCCAACCTGTCAAGGTCCTTCTGAAAGGCTGCACTCCAAGGTATCAGCCACTTCTCCCTGCTTTGTGTTGTCAGTGAACCTGCCAAGGAGGTACCTGTCTTTCATCCAGGTCACTGATGAATAAGTTAAAAACACTGAACCCAGTAGTGAAGCCTGGGGGACACCACTAGTGACAAGCCTCCAACTAGACCCTGTGCCATTGATTAAAACCTTCTGGGATCTGTTGTTTAGTAATAACAATCAACTCTTTCCAGTTAAGAAAACAAACTCTTGTATTATGTATGACTGGTACTTCTATTTGGCAGGAAACAAGTGCCATCTAGCACGAATACTGGCAATCCCAAGCAGGTATACCCTACAGTAGCTACTTATTCAGTCAAAATCCCAATTGTTAATTCTTACCAGATGTTAAACTAGACTCCATGTCATGACTAATCCACCCAGTCACTGATGCCAATCTCTCTTAACCACATAAAGCAGTGACATACCTGGAAGTATAATGGAAGGAACAGCTATCCTAAAAGGCTTCCATATTTGGGGCTATTTAAAATAGAGGATTATTTGTCCAACTGCTCATTTACTGGTTTTGTTTTTCATTCCATTGAGAAAAAGGACCATTTTACAGGGAAAATACTAAAGTCTGTAATGACAAAGCACTGTCCTTGAATAATGGTTCATTTGTTCCAGTGATAAGGGACATCAGCTAATCTGACCCTGTGTTTTCAGCTTTCTGTTATTGATTTACACTTAACTTTAGGAAACAACACTTGTATTCCCATATTTGTCTCAGAGCAGTTGGAAAACAAGCATAGCATGGCAATAACCATGTTGCAGAACTCACAGCAAAGTGATAATCATCCCACTTGTAGTACTACGGGGGTTTAAATCAGTGTCCATCTTTGCTAGGCTGGTGACAAAGACTACAGGAAAGACTAGAAAAAACACTGAACACACCTAAGTGCATGTGACAGATGGAAAAAAAAAGTCCTCTAAGTATTTATAATATATAAACATGAGGTAGGGTAATTTTGAGTTGCTGTTTAGTAAGATTACTTAATGAACCAGAAGAGTATAAGTGGAGAGAAAAAAACCCACCACAACAGCTGTTAGGAAGCAGAGATAAGCCAGCATGGAGGGATAATAACCACCAGCCACACACATGATCACACAATTTTCACTCTTTTTGAATGAAGACAGGGAAAATCAGGAACACTGTGAGTTATAAATCTTTGTAAATTATCCCATCATTTTATGGGAGAAAGCTGCAATAAAGCTGAAGATTAGCACAATTTTTGCTAGATGACAAGGTATGAGTAAGGCTCATATGCTTGTTACAAGATCAAATATCCTTCTGCCACATTTTATGGGAAAAGAGTCTGTAAAGAAGTCCACAGATTTTATGGGTTTTCTGTGTGACAGTTACAAATTCTGACCCCCGAGAAGCCAATGACAAAAGTCCCAGTAACTTCAATAGCCCTGGAGCAATTTGGCCATGTACTTATTAGCATTTCACTCAGTTAAAATATACTACTGGCATGTCTTGCCTTGTACAATACCACGACTGTTTCCCCTGTGATGACTTGCCAGCACTCACAGAGATGACCATTCAGTATTGTAAGTTTCCTGGAATGACAGACAAGAAAAAGCAGATGGCTCTGGAGATGGCAACAGGCAGTAAGGCATGTACTGGATTACCTGCAGCCTTGTCTTGGGAGGTTTTGTTCTTGGACAAAGAGTAGTAACAAAAAGAAGTGCTCTTTCTAGAAAATGTTTCATAACTTCAACCTTTCTACTGCTCAAATATACGGGTATCAAAACAATGCCTTTGACTCTGAGTGACCATCCCACCACTGTCTTTTTCCAAAAGGCTTTAGGTTTTCACTTGAAAATAAGCAACACTGTGAAAGTTAAAAATTGTGGTTTACATCTTTCAACCAAAGATGATGTTTACTCTTCCAGGAAGCTAATGAGTACTTCTGCAACTTTCAAAAGAATATATACAAAAACAAATCTGCAATACCTTAGAAATTATCACAGCATGTACAACATGAATATTTCCTCATTTTAGGAAGAATGCTTTTAGGTTCTCATCTGGGTAAGAGGTGAAATGTTGAAATGAAAAGAAGCCAATGAGGAGACAGTTCAGTATGCTGAGTCAACAAGAAACAGTAATCTTCTATGTCCTGCATAGTTGCAGGGAGTTTGGATAGGAGACCAACTTTCCTACAACAGAACATCCCAATGGACCAAAGACCTCTGCTTAGGTGAATCTGCCTGGAGTATGCACTTGAAGCAGCTATCCTCAGATGTCTCCACGAGTTTCATATGGCAGTTCTGCTATTTGCTTGAGGGAAAGAGAGGAAAGATGCACAGGTAGAAGTTCTAACACTAAATATGTATGAAATTTGTCCACATGGAATGAAGACTAAGCATTCAGAAGACACTCTTGTCATTACTAATTTGGGGTCTTCTGTGCTTCAGGCAGTGTAAGGAAACAACCTGGTTTTGTGTTTTAGCAAAATCTGGCTTTCTTTGCAGTTTTCACTAGGAAGCTGATTCCTAAATAGTAGGAATTACGAATTCCTTCTGACCTAGAACTGGTGTAAATATAATTCAATAATTATGCCACCTTTACTGTGCTTAATACAATCAGTGGTGCTACTGGCAGTTAAATAGGATTCTGGAGAACACGGTGCAGTTATTTTCTTATTGTAGTTTTGCAACTGAACATTTCACTCTTTACACATTTCTTTCACTTCTCAATGAAAGAGATCAACAGGACACCAGTGGTCTAAAAAGCCAGCAGTAATTTTACATTATTTTTGATTACAGAGAATATTACCTGAGGACAGTCAATAGGCAAATAGTCAACACATTTTTCTGGGATAAAGGAACCCTCATTAAAATCCTTGATGTGTTTGTTTCAAGTCAGACACAAATTCCTGTCTCATGTCTCATCAGAGTACATGGTACTTCAGGAAACAAACAGAATTTTCTGAAAACTCTGGTTTTTGAGGAGCCAGTATTTTCTGGGGAAGAATCATTTCACCTGAAAATGACAAGTTAGTTTTTGGATACTTCCTTTTTAGAGAAAGCAACTTGTGAGCAAATCACTGTACAAGACCTCATGGGAGCATCAACAAAGAGTACTTAAACTAGGAACAAAGAAATACAGGTATTTCAGACAGTCCTGTTTTCATGCAGACACAGTTTGAACAAACTGTCAAATCTTTTTGTCAAATCACAAAAAAAAAAAAAAAAGAAAAAAGAAAAAAAAAGAAACCATAGTAAACACTGGTGATTGATATTTTTCATTAAGTTAAACTTTTACTAAAAAGTTAAAACAGTGTATGGCATTTGGACCAGAAATTTAGGTAAGTACTGTAAACACCATTAAGATAGGAATAAAAGCATGCAGAAATATTGTAAGAATGCCTCCTGTAATGTGGTTTTAATTAAATTCATAACACATTAATGTCTCCAACAATCACAACAGAGTTACTAAAGTAAATTTGAATGTGGCCTAGGATCTCTTGGTCTTCTAATTACAAAATGTATTTGCTTTCCCAGAATATTGTATGCAATACTTCTATTTCAAAATAAATACTATCAGCCGTTCATAGTCCCTTAATTCAGCTGGGTAAATAACTGTAACCTTGTTTCACAGTACACAGACTTTTCACTGAAACTAGTCCAAAGCAAAGAAAAGGAGGACAGACACTTCATTACATATACTTTTTCCCCCCCTTCATGAAGGCAGCAAAAGAGTTAACATACAAACAACTTAAAAAACTCTGGTGGGGGGCACTCACATGTTGTTAAAAGCTGCAGGAGAATCTGTACTGAAGAGCTGCAACATGAGGTCCTTTGAAATTATGTTCCTCCAGTTCTTTCATTCAACTTGTATAAGAAATTAGTGTTGCAATGTTTCACATTTTTGAAGTTAATTACTGTATTGTCTGTACGTAAGAGCCCTACTTAGCCACTGGGTTGCACAACACTAAGCATTGGAAAAAGACTTTGGATATAGTGTTGGACTCCAAGATCCAGAGCCTGATTTGAGCTTAGATCCTTTAATTTCATTACCCTTCATCAAGATAAGGAACTTTAATGTTACAGAAAAGCAACCATTTTTCTAGTTTGGGAATAAATCTAATTGTTGGCTAACGGCTAAAAGCAGTGAGCACTTCTGCAGGTATTTTGGGAGCAAAGGTGCTGGTAATTCCCCTCAGAGGCTTCCGCCCCATGGTCAAAACTGAGCAGGTATGCTGTGATGCACTGCCAGACTCCCCTGCACTAATGGAGGCACTGAGACTGCTGAAGATACATGGCATTCAACTCTTGGAAATGGCTTAGAAAAATCATACAAAGGAAACAATGGAAGAGGACCATGAGATGCTCTCCAAAAAAATATTGAATAAAATGAAACCATGGCTGCACAAGTAATGTATGTCTGAGCTTAATCTGGCTGCAGTTGGGCAAATATGCTTTTCCTAAGCATATTCTTGCTGGATGCTATCGGAAAACAGGAGACAACACTAGATTGTCTAGAGCACTAGAGCTTTGGATCAAGCCAATATGGCAGCTCATACACTCTCAGAAAGCTCTGAATAGCCAATATAACCCGTCACTAGCTTTAATAATTAGAAATAATAATACTGAGATCCACAGAAATACTTAAGGGATATAAATACTGCTATTATGCAGGGATACGAGTTAATTATTTGCCCCATACTAAAACTACTATGCTGCTGCTATCTCAGTTATTTCTGCAGTAACTTATCCACTTTCTAGCAGTGGCAACTTACAATGACAGATGAGGAAGAAAGACCTGAAATTAAACTGAAAGAAATAATAAATAAGCTACAAAAGCATCTGTCCTCATCCAGTACTATATTGTCTTCATTTCTTCTCCCTAGCCACATTTCCACTGACGTGAGGAGGTAATTTATAATGTCAAGGAAATCCATGTCTGCTTTGCTGAATTACTGCGTTCATATTTCTACTTGTTTGTAGTGGAACCCAAGTCATAATAAATCCAGCTATGTAGATGAGTCATACAGGCTGTCTTTCATTTAACAAGACATCTTTAAATACCACTCTTATTTAACTTGTACTCATTACCATCAGCAAGCAATGCATGTGCCGTACTATCCTAATTGCCAAAATTTGAGCAAGTAAATCATTAAAAGGTTAAGTTATTTTTCATGCTAAATATAATGTACAATATTAATCTGCTTTATGTTTTTATTATGTGTAATGCAATGTCCTATATGCATATCAATTTATAATTATGCCGGATCACATGGCAAGGGGGAAACAAGAACAACAAACAACACACAGATGTCATTTCTGCTTAAATCCTCCATGCAAATTACAAACTCTTAAGTTAGACAGGGTTTTCTTTGCAGAGCACAGCATCCAGACGGAATCTCATCAGCACAGCAAGAATTGAGACATCTTTGTCTCAATTTTTTTAAAAGAAAAGTAACCAAATGTCTTTCAAAGGACACCCAGACTGCTTTAAATTTCCTTATTTGATCCCCAGGCCTGCTTTTTGGTATTATTTGTGAATATAAATCTTTGAGGCAACAGTTAAATGCAGTCATTTTGGCAAAAGATGAGACACTCACAAGACAGTTTCAAGTGTTGCAGACAACACCACCATAGGGTGGATCTTATTGTCCAACATGGAAATCTACAGAGGTAAATAATTTCTGATGAGTGGTGTGCATTAGGCACAGAGTGTCCTTTCAGCTCCTCCAAAATGCAGTTTTGTGCATGAGAAGTATCTCTTCCATGTGGTACCTAAACAGAACATTTTATTCTAGTTTAATCCTGCTGAACATCAGAGTGCCAGAGGTAAATCTAGAGTCCTTAACACATACTAAACTGAAACCTGTCATCTCCCTGAAGCTGAGAAAGCAAGCTCTTTGATACCTCTTCCAAATAAATGACATGCTAAGCTATCCCTATAATTTGGAGACAAAAGGAGGAACAACATTATACACAGGTAGTTAAATACCAGTCTTAGTAATATTAAACTAGTTTGTGGGAAAAAAATTGATTATTCATCAACTAGCCAGAAAACTGAAATCACTCTAATGCTTTCTCTGACAACTCTATTGCAGATGCAAATTGATCTAATTTCATTCATCACAATGAATCTGTTTAAAAGTTAAATTTCCATTTATTTGTTCTTATAGGTTGCTTAGCATTAAAAATATACTCTTAGGAACAGCTTATAAGTCTGATTTTATACTATTGTACAGCTGGTAACTTCCTAAATGTAGTTGCATTCGTCTTGGCTCTGCCTTGGATATATTAACCATTGCTGAGAGTTATACTACTAAATTAGGGAAAAGAATAAAAGATAACTACTTTAGACTAGTTATATAGGTACTGCTTAATTTTCCATGGAGGAAAAAAAAAGAAAACAAAAAGAAAACCCCACATATTCCAAAGACTTGTCTTCAGAATAGTTTTGGCAACTGCCCTTTATGTCATGGTGTACTTCGAAACAGCAGTTGTTGGCAGGAGAGACAGATGTGATAATACACAATACTTTTATCCTGATAGCCATAGTCATAGAGTTTGTGTGTTCTTTGCATCATCGGAAATCACCCTTTTAAGATGTTCCAGATCCCACCAAACTAACAATTGGCAATGTGTATTACATATTACACACTACTAAGATAAGATAGCAAAGATTTTTCTTTATATTGTTTAATGTTTTACATCGTAAAATGTTATGGGAAAATGCAATGAAGCAGAAATATATAAGGCAAACAAAATTTATTTGTACTGCAAACATATGTGGACCATTCATCATTCATGCTCAGAAAGTTAGCTATGTTTGAAAGCTATGGCAGATATCATCATGAAATATCTGTTTCAGAACAGTTCTGTGACAGAGTATCAAAGGTCAAGTGGAACATGTAAATGTGTGGTCGCACCACTTACTGTTAAACGTAAAATGAAGTTTACATTTATGATTAAACCCAGAAAACATACTTTCAGGCAGAACTGCAATCACGTTAGTGGCTAAATATTAAGCTGAACATTTTGACAAAAATAATATGTGAGTTGCAAGGCTAGGGAGAAAAGTGCTGTCATGAAAATGATGAAAAGACATAATTTACCTTGTGCAACTGATAGTATTGTTTGGCACCTATTCCTCCTTGCTCTTCTCCTGTCCACAGCACCAAGCGCAGAGTCCTTTTAGGGCGAAGTTCTAAAACACAGTTTTTAACAATGTTTTTAGTACTAAATATGTATAGAATTGAGAATTGTTTGCACTGGTCTCCACTCTCCAATGGATGAAAACCCTGGGTTTCCACAGACCAAACACAAGCTGCTTCACATGAGGGTTTTGCTGTCTAGAATACTTTTCCCTTGTTTAGAGAGAAAGACTGGGGTGCGGGAGAGAGCCCACGTGAGGAAGGAGTGGGCAGGTGTAGTGCTGCTACCAGTTGCAGTAGCACAAGAGAAGCACATTTTGGGGACATACTGCAAGTGTCTGAAAACCATAACATAAAGTAACTGCCCTGATAGATTTCCAAAATATGCATTTCATTCACTGGGGAGGTCTGTAGTAAGGAGTGCACCCACTTTCAGCAGATCCAAATCAAATTTTTGTGAGAACCACCATTGCTTTCTCATCGTTAATTTATTACAGAAAAAATATATATATGGCAGAACTAAATAGATAAAAGTTGTTGCCCTTTATTTATTTGATTGTTTCTATTCATAAATGAATACATTTGAGACATCAAACTGGAGAGCGTGGAAGAGCAAACAGATAAAGAAAAAAGTCTTCTCTGTGCAGTGGAATGCTAATTATATTAGAAAAAAATAAGGAAAAAACAGTGAGGAGATTATCACAAATGATAAAGCATAAAGCAATACATACTTTTGTGCTGAGGAGAAATAAAATCAGTATCACTGGCAAAACTTATTTCATTTCCTAACTGAAATGGATGAAGATTGCCGATAGACTTGTCCTTCTTTTTTTTTTTTTTCTCAACACAATGAATATGATCTGAATATTTCTCAAAATTACACACTAGCAATCCTCATAACTCACAGTAGACTATAGAAAGCGCACCCCAAATCTGAAGAAAAGAGCTTGGATTTTTCAATATTTCATAATGAAGAATGTGAAAACAAGTAGCTTAAAGGTGTATTTTCTAAATGTTAATCTGCTGACTGTAAACAGAAAGGCTGTCAAACCTCATTGCTTCAGAAACCACCTCCCACTGGATTCCCTGAGCTCCTAAATTATGACAGTACAGGATTAGCCTCTTTCATTTTCAAATCTGATGGCCAAGGAAGTTAAATGAAAGTAATAAAATAGCTATCGGCTTTAAATCAGAAAGATCTAAGCCCAAAACCACCAGAAATGTGTCAGCAGTTTGGTTAGAAGCGGTGGCTGTAAAAAAGAAAAAGTGCTGGGTATAAAGCACAGAGCAGCCAGTTCTGGAGAACTGTTCAGTGGCACTGCAGTTCAAGCGAAAAAAAGAGCTTTGCTTGTCATATCACAAAATGCAAAGCGCTGAAGCCCCGTCTCCAACCCATGATACTGTGAGACCATCTTTGCTAGTAAGTGCTTGAGGTGGGAGCAGCAGCTTCTGCCTTCTCCCAGGCAAAAATCAAGATGCTTTAGTCTGCCACTGTTGCACTAAGGGACACTCAGATCAGTGATCAGGGTCTTCATGTTTGGCTCACATGGGCTATAACCCCAGCTGATTTTTCCTGCTCTCCAGGATCTTGAGATCTCAGCTCATTTGTGGAGAAGTAGTTTGAGATTCTTATGTCCCTCTTCTAGCCCATCACTCCATCTGTTCATTGAAGCTGAGGCAAAAAAAAAAGCCTTGCTGAGCTTTGGTCTTTCCGGTCTTGGAAGTGGTGTATCAGCTCTTCCCATCTCACAGATTCCCAACAGCAAATTCATTTGTGTGTTCTACTGAAATTCAATGGGCAACTTAAAAAAAAAGAAAAAAGTAAGCTATGGAAGCAATACAAACCAAGCATACAGAGGAAAATTTAATTTCCATATTATCTTAATCTGAAAGTGATAAGTATTTATCTATCTGTTATTAAAAACAGAGCTATTCTGACCAAAGAACAGCAAACAAATCCAATATTCACAATTTAAAGTGCTAATAATATTCTCAATGCATGTTTTTATTTAAAAGAAAAATAACAAAATACTAAAGTTACAATTTAAAAAAAAAAAAACTATTTTGATTTGCTTGTTAAAAACTCCCCGTCGCTAAGCAAGGTACCACCTCCATAAAATCAAAAGTCTGGCAGATCACAGCCCAAATATATATTGAAAAGACATAATAAAATCGTAAAAACTCTGTTCTGTGATAGGTATAACATGTAGAGGGGTAGGTAGACAATTTTAAAATGAAAGAAAACTGCTTCACGAATAAAATAGTGCCTCTTTCCCTTTCCTATGTATAAATGACTTATTATATAGTATTAAAAATAAAGACGGTATCAGAAGAAAAAAACCCTACAGATTATTTTTAAAATCTCCAATGTTTTAGAAAAATGTATTAGTTTAGTTTTTCTTAGTTCCTTACTCTTAACTGGGAAATAAATACACTCATAGTTTATCACAAAAGTACATTTTACTGATCACCCTCTACATTCTTACAGTTTATCTCAAGCACAAGAAATACTACAGGGGTTCCTACGTTAAAGAATGGAATAGAAACATCAATATGGTCAATCTGTGACTAAGGATATGTGTGTAGCAAGCACAGCAGGACAGATGCTCTATTACACTCCCTCTGAGCTGGAGTGGCTGCCAGCCTTTCATTTTCCTTGGGTACCACAAACATACCAAGATGCAGCTCCTATTGACTCTGTTTTCTGTTTCTTTTAAATCATCATAGACTGATCACATAGATATCTGCAGCAAGACTTGAATTTTATCCTACATATCTTAGTCATGCTTGACAGAATTGAGACATTCCCACACAGCAAAACTGAAATGTTTTGTTTGGTACACATGGAGACAGATTATAATGACTTGTCACATGTAAAGTGAAAAAATAAACTTGTTGCACTCTCAAGACAGCACATCAGGCAGGAAGGAGAACTTGAACTGTCTTTTTATAATCAAAATAGAGATCAGTAGTGTAAACACTAAATTTCCTTCATTAATAGGAAGGAACTATTTTCTCTCTTTATAAATGTAAATCCTTACTGATAGAGATGTTTACAAAGACAAAGCATTTCTAAGAAAACAGTGTGTAAATGGCTAACAGGCTTCTTCAATGTCGTTCTAAGACTGATCAGCCCACAAAAACATTAAAAGCATGAAAACAGATATTTTTCCCTGTAAGTCAAGGCACTGGAGTCATGCACAAACAAATCAAATAGTACAGTTTACATGAGTTATATAAGCAAACTGAAAATGGATGTGAGTAGATTAACAGGTGTTGTGATTTAACCTCAGCCAGCAACCAAGTACCACATAGCTGCTTGCTCATTCCCCCACCAGTGGGATAAGGGAGAGAATCAGAAAGATAAAAGCTAGAAAACTCATGAGACATAAAGACAGTCTAAGAGGGAAAGCAAAAGCTGGACACACAAGCTAAACAAAACAAAGAATTAATTCATTCCCATGACCCTGCATAAATGGCTTAGGAAAGCCTTGATCTGAGCATAAAGTAGAATAAATTGCAGTGCTGGTTGAGGGAGGTGATTCTGTCCCTTGACCCTCCTCCCTGTTGAGACCTCACCTGGAGTACTGTGTCCAGCTCTGGAGTCCTCAGCACAAGAAAGGTATGGACCTGTTTAAGCAGGTCCAGAGGGGGGTCACAAAGATGATCAGATGGATGGAGCTCCTCTCCTATGAAGAAAGGCTGAGAGAAGAAAAGGCTCTAGGGAGACATTAGAGCAGCCTTCCAGTACCTGAAAGGAGTCTACAAGAAAGACGGGGACAGACTTTTTAGTAGGACCTGTGCAAGAAGGACAATGCGCAATGGTTTTAACCTAGAGGAGGGTAGATTCACATTAGACATAAGATGTTTGTTTACAATGATGGTGATGAAGCACTGGCACAAGTTTCTCAGAAAGGTCACGGATGCCTCATCCCTGGAAACGTTTGAAGTTAGACTGGATGGGGCTCTGAGCAACTTGATCCAGTTGAAGCAGCTCTGGCTCATTGCAAGGAGTTGGACTAAGTGACCCTTAAAGATGCCTTCCAACCCAAACTATTCTCTGATTCTATGTTCCCTTACCTTCTAATACTGCCTAAGTCACCAGTGTATTTGCTTCAGGAGCTGCTAGGGAGAACTGTGTGCAGATCATCATCCTCAAGTCCTGTCCACTGCTGCATTTAACACCCTGAGCTATATATTTTTCTGCATTGTTACCCTGTGGCCTGGAATTTCTTTAAAAGGGTATTTATACAAAAGGCAAAGCACACCTCCAAAAAACCTTTTAGTACTACTTAAAGCTTGACTATGGCATATTTCTAATTCTCTAGCAAAGCTCAAATTAGACATGGAAACAGCTTTTTGCTTTGGAAACTGCCTTTGTCTTCTTACATCCGTCTAATGCAGTGCAATCTCCTTGATTTTTGTCTATTGATAGGTTCTGTTTGCAGCATTGAGGACAAAGCACTGCACAAAATAGTACTGGGTAGTGAGTAAACCTCTGAGTCTTGAGGGTCTGGAGTAAAAAGAGAAGTCTGGAGGAGAAGAGACACGGGGTAATGGGAAGAAGACAGAAAATGGGCAGGTCTGGGGCTAGAGAGGAAGAAATGAAAGTGGAGAGAGGAGCCAAGCTGGGTACTGCAGCTCAGTCTTGCCTGGGGCTGGCAGCTTGCTCAGAAACATGTTTTGGGGGCGAAGAGGACATGATGCTGCCACTGTCATAGACTGAGCAGCCCTTTGGACAGGCCCCTGCAAAGAGAGCACAGTGGACAGCAATGCTCAAGGTGAGCCAGGCTAGGGAAGGACTGGGCTTGCAGAGCATCAGTGGCCCTGAGAGCAGTGCAGCAAGACATTGAGATTACCCAAGCTCTTTTCCCGTTTTTAGGGAGCCTGATGAGCTAACAGCAGAAGGGCAGATTTACAGAAGAGTGGAGGTGGGAAGTGTGAGAGGTTTCACAGAGATTTATTTTTAAAAAGCAATGCAATATCCAAGAGGAAATGTCAAGGAAGAAGCTGGATATACAAGATTGGAGGGGAAAGCTGTGAATGATTTGCAAGTCTAGTAACTAAAAATAACATGGATTAAGCCTTTTGACTGGGGAAGTGAGGGGGAGAAGAGGGAAGCCAAGCCCAGAGCCCACTGCAACGGACTGTGAGTCAGGTGGCAACACTGCCAGAGGGAGGGATTCTCTGTGGACACCTTCCTGCCACCCAGCAGCACAACTCAGGGGCAGTCAAGGTGAGAAGCGCTGCCAAATGTGCTCTTTTGCACATGGGGTTTTAAAAAAAGAAGTGCCTAGTGTATTGTCACGAAGCCAATACAAATCATGCCTACAGGAAAAGGAAAAAAAAAAATAAAAAAGGAGAAGAAAAGGAAACACATCACTTGCCAGTGCAAAACAGCAAAGCGCAGAGTCAGCAGTCCTTGCCCTGCTCTGGTACTGTCAACATGTTCTCCAAGTAGCAGCAAAAGGATGAGGACACTGTCCACCTTTAAAATACACATTATGCCTCTGTAGGAACACGTCTCTCCTTAAAAGCGTTTGGACATCTCATCAAACAGTGGAGCAGAAAAGGCAATGCAGAAAAGAGTCCCACACCTGGACTTGATGGCATTACAAATACCAGTTGTGGTTTGATTTTACCGAGCGCTGGCTCTGCATACTGCCTCTGCTGCCTCTCTCTTTGGATCAGGAAAAAGCAAAATCTGTTAGACTATTCCAAACCTTCGAGTCAGAAAATGCACCAGGCCACATTTGTGTCTCCATATTGAAAATTTATACCTTAAAAAAATGACAGCATAAGGACAAGATGCCCCTGACTTCATGTGTGAAGGATTTCAGCATTTCACCATGTCAGCCATGTTACATATTTGAAAAAACCTAACAATTCATAACAGCCTCTACTGCCAGGTTTTTAAGATTTTTATAGATAAACAAAGCTCAGATTTTATCTTGAATTTCTTGGGTAAATTAAAGCTTGCTGAGAAGCAGCAGTCCACAAGACATAGAGCAAAATTGCTATGGAGGGCTGTATGTCTAAATTTGCCACTAGATTAACAACTTCTTATGTTTGCAGTCACCCCTCTGCTACATCGACACAATATGAAAACTGAAGATTTAAGTACTTGCCAAACACACATTCAACCAAATGTTAAAATGAAGGAATATATGTATTTGTAGTATAACAGCATATGCAGATATTTCATATTGTGTAGATTTAACAGATTTGAAAAGGTGAAGGTCAGAAAAAAATATGCAAGTTTGGGAAAATGGAGAGAAACTATGAACAAGGAGTTAATATCAGGCATATATGATTAAAGAAAAAAACCCCACAGCCAGTAAAAGTAGTCATTTAACTATGTTTCACAACATATCTCCTAGACAGTAAACAACTACACCACCACAATTATAGGAAATTCAGAATAATGTTTAACAAGTTTTTTGGCAAGTATGTTAAAATTGTAGTTATATGACTTGAATTAAACTAGCAGGAAAGGAATGACTCTGGTGATCATATTTTGAATAAAACATATCTTTATTCCTCATATATTAGCCAGTGAATTTGGAATAGAGAAATGTAACTTCATACAAAGACTACAGTGAACTGCATAAAAATCTGTCTAATGGTTTTCCAGTCACATTAATCATGGGTATAATTCAGATGAAAGTTACAATTTCAATATTAAATAAGTTTTAAGGGGGGGGGGGGAACTGTCTAATCAACTTCCTGTAAGTTACATAAAAAAATAATTCAGGTAGTACCTTAAAATTCTTATATGCAATGTTTTAAAAACAATTTCTGTAGTCTCCCATGCCTTTCTGCCCACGAAACAGAAATTTGGTTGTGCCAGATCCATGCCTACATCTACTGGAAAACTGATTCATGAAACTCCATTTCCCCATAGTGCTGGCAAAGACACAAAGAGGGGGAACTACACATGGAACCTATCACCATATATTTCTTCCTTTGTCATGTGCATACTCATCATTGTCCAGGAACGTAGGAAAGATGTGTAAAAGGTGTGATGACTGGGATTAGATTTCATCAACAATCACCTTTCCTTCATCAGGTTACTCTGGCAGCAATGGCATCAGGCATCCTACCCTGAGCATGGAGAAGGAAAATGTCCCCTGTTCACCTACTTTTCTCCTGGTATTCTCTGGCTCTGGCAGCCTATAACAAATATTTTCTAACATGGAAGAACAGGACTCCCAGGAACACTATGAGGCACAGTTCAAGCAGGAGACTTCCTGGTCTAATATGGCATGCAGACATGACCAAACATGAGCTCAGTGCACAGGACAACAGCAAAAGCAGGGACTTTGTATCATAACCCATCATTATAGTGGTCTTTAGAGTGCAGCCTTTCCTGAAGTCTACACCAACTACTTCAGGAGAAGCAGGAGTTCAGATAACAATAGCTGGCAACACTGCAGTTGAAGCAATTGAATGGAAAGAGGGCAAGTTCATCATATGGCAAATTCAGAGCACAGGCTTTGCCTTCTGAAGACTCCCCCTGTAAACACACAGACTGGGCAGTAGGTGATGGATAAGGTGTGCACCTCCGGGCTTGGCAGGGCACCAAGAGCTGACTAGTGATGAAGCAAGCAAGACTCAAACACAGTCAGGGAAAGGCAGAAAACACATTTCTGAAAAATGAAAGAGAGTTTGTGGGTAAATGCTGCTGAAAGAAACCTGGGATGTGAACGAAGGACCCACTGACTATTTGATTTTTCCTGTGCTAGTAGAGATGAGACTCTGAAAATAAACTAGACTGCAGTGTCAAGTAGAAGACCCCATCAACTTCTCTTCTAAACAGGAAAAAAAATTGACTCCAACTGTTTTAATTAAAAAGAGACACAACAGTTATCACTTCCAAAGTTTTTCAGAAGGAAGCAGTGAAATTAATCCATCAAAACTGACTGCAACTCTAACTCCAGTGTGATCTCTACTGCTGTTAAAACTGACTTAAAATACTATGGAAGGCTGACACTGCCATATGACCCCCTTCTAAAGACCTTTCTTTGTTATTGCCCTTGTTCTGTTCACTCAAGCTTCTTTTATGGGTGAAAGTCCCACATTTCCAGCACTGGAGTGTGAGGTGGCTTTGGCAGGGTACTCCCCAGGGTTGAGGGAAGGCTGAACACCTGTGGCCTTGCTCAAATCCACTGTACACAAGTATTAGTCCTGAGCAAGACAAGAACAGCCACAGGCTTGAAATGTTGGGAGAGGAGCACAAATATCTCCTCCACAGAAACTGACAACCAGCACTCAGGCAGGATTGAGTCCCACGTACTGTCTGTCCAACCAAAGACAAAAGACGACAACAGAATAAATTTTGCATAATTTTATGGTGATAATTTATGTGTGGCTGCTTAACTAGTCTCTCACCTTACCTGGAAGATCAGTTTCTTTTGTAAACATCATGCAAGGCAGGGACATGAGAAACTGTATTTCAAATGACACCATAGCACTCACCAGACCAACATGAAAATGCTGAGGCACCTGGCATTGCCCAGCTCCAGAGACATCCTTTCTTCTTTAATTAGCAACACAGCTGTTATTCTGTAAAACTGGAAAACCCCAATTTGCTTGTTTGCTGCCTCTCCTACAGCTTCCAAAGGCCCTCACATCATATACAGCTCATGCAACAGCCCATGAATTCCCTCAGCTTAAAGATGGGAACTTCTCAGCCTTTCCTCTCTGAAACACCTCCAGCCTCTTCCTATCATCTCTAAATTACTCCAAACAACACTCCTGCTAGTGCCATAGAGATATTGTTATCTATCACACAGTTTGCAGACAGATTAAAAGGAAAGAGATATTGGTTCTTACACCAATGCTACATATATTCTGGTAACCAGGTGTTTGCCATCCTAAGGAGAGGATAAAAGTGGAGTTTCTTCCTGCCTCTCCTCAGGTGGGACAAAAATGTACTTGCCCACCTCTCCTCAATCACCCACTTGCAAAGAGCATATCAGAACTTCATATTCTAAAAAAAAATTATGCCTCTATCCAATTTAGTTCAAACAGATCAAAAGGTTAAAACTGCAGAGGGCCAGGGAGGGCAACATCTGCCAGACACAGCCACAGGCAAACTGCACAATGCACAAGCTCACTGCCTTGGACACTCTGTCTGCAGCTGTGGAGGATATTCTCCGAAGTATCAGAAATCCTCTGCTAATTGCAACAACCCTGGCTTCACTGAAGGAAAGGCAGTTTACTGGTTCTGACCAGCTCACAAACTACCTCATCAATTGTAACAACAACTTTATTCCCAGTAAAAGGAATGAGCATTAACCAGCTGAAATGTTCATCTTTCTTCACATAAACAACTTTGGTGGAAATACTTTCAATTCTTCCTGTTTAGGCACATACGGCAGGAAGCAGCTTGCCACAGATCTTGATGCTCACTGGCATGTATAAGCTTCAAGAGTTCCATACAGTTTTTCTTTCCTTCATGTTTCATCAAACTTCAGCATTAATTGGGAGAGAAGACTCCTTTGGATCACAACAGTCAGCATGGGTTGGTGAATTTTTCTGAAATTAGCTACCAGCAAAGCATGCAGCTCCAAGAGTGGAGTTGATAAGGAGAACTTGATAGGGATGTGCTAAGGAAAATGCTTCCTTTTACTCCGGTCAGAAGGTATCTACAACCACTGTGGGTCCCAACAGGTGCACAAGCCAGTGCTGACATTTAACTGTATGTTGATGAAAGGAATGTTTCAAGAGTGGAATTGCAGCTGCACAGAAAACATAGCAAGATTCACTATTTTTATTATGTATAAGTATATATGTATGCATGTGTGTGTGTAATTATATGATAGATAGATAGATAGATAGATAGATAGATAGATAGATAGATAGATAGATAGATAGATAGATAGATAGATAGATAGATAGATAGATTTTGCTGAAAGTCACCATCTAAAGGTCAGCATTTGCTCTGAATTTGCTTCTTGTGCTTCCTCTCTGAAGAAGGAGAGGCAATGGCTTCTCCCATCACCCTAATGTGGAAGATGATCAGAGATATTACAAGTATTAGAAGCACAGTATTCAGACAGACTGAAACTTTCCACTTTTTAGCTCTTCTACTTTTCAGGGATAACCAAATCGTTATAGCATTAAACAGCATTAAAAAACTACAGTAGCTCACAATCTGGCCCAATGTTTTTAAGGTATTACTTTTTCAAAATGTATACATGGGATTTTACTTTAATTAAATACTTTTATTCCCCTCTCTGGGGAATGTAGATTGAACAACTTAAGTTCAGTCTGACCTTCATTGTAGCTGCTTTTCTCTGAAAAAGAAACAACAGTTATGTGAAGTCAAAAAGGGAAATGGAAAGAAGTCCTACAAAAAGACTTACGTTTCAAAGACTGTGTAAAACTACTTGAGATTGTGCTACTAGTACATGTCCTTGTAGGGAATATTTAACTATCATGGTGCCTGAAAAGCTAAAGAAACCCAAACCAAACCTAAACAGAAAGAAAAAGAAAATCAATATGGTACAAACACTGCCAGCTCAATTAAAAAAATAAAAGCTAACACTGAAGATTCAGGAAAAATAAGGAAATATAAAGGACAACCCTTTTAGCTGATTCAGTTTTAGAAATAAAAGCAAAAAGCATGAAAAAGTTTACTTGAGACAAGAAAACAAAACAGTATTGCTTAAAACCTAACCATCTTAAACAATAATTTTCATGGTTTTTCAATTAATTTTATGTATTTGGTCTTAAGCCAATAGCTATTAAATGGTTTTTGGAGGAGGTTATGTTGAAAATATAGAATTGTATTTAAATTATAATCATTCTTCAATACTACAGGGAATTATCAAAATCCCAATTAACAGGCATAATTTGTGTTCAGTAGGCACATTTAAGGGTCACAGTGGTATCATGATGAAGTGTTATTATATCATCACTGAAAAAATTTGCCTCGATAGTGTAGTAGTATATCTTGCTTTCATTAAACTAATGGCCCATGGCAAAAGTACTGACAATATTTCTCACTACACAACACAAACTTTATATTCTAGAATTCGTATTTCAGAATGCTCACTTCAGCTTGAGGATCATATCAGCACAGCTGTAAGATCAGTTATACCCTGGCAAATGGAGATATGGCTTTTATGGTTACACAATGCACCATGGCTTTAAGACTCCCAGTACCCAGGAAAAAATTTTTACATGTGCATAGAGCCAACTGAGTTGGTTTACACTCACTTCAAATGTATTTGGTGGACTAGTCTGAGACTAAATTTATCAGAGTCCAAAAGGATATTAAAGTCTCCACAATTCAAAACACAGCGCTCACTCAAGACACAATCTATGACACTGATTTTAAATAAAACTAATTCATTTGTTTCTCACACAGTCTGCACATCTTATTATTTTGCTGTCCCTTTTAGGTTGTATTTTATGCTCATAATAAGATATAAAAGCTGCATTAATCAATCTGCTATGGAGGGCAGTTTATGAAAGGCCCTATCCCCTTTGGTTATCTACAGGTTAGATGTGACAACCCAGAAGTTCTCTCCCAGCTTTATGTTCCTTCAGAACACTGCTAAAACACGCAGAGCTGGACACAACAGCTGCCCACAACAGAGGGCACCAGCAAAGGCTCTGGCATTTTGCAGCTGAGAGAACAGAATTTCACCACAGGTTGCAGAGAAAACACACAGGCTACTACCAGAGGAAATCAAATATTTGCACAAGAAGAAAGTGATGAATTTCAGTCATGCATGAAGGGAAACCCAGTGAATAAGAATTACACAATGCCACCATGAACTTGCCCTTAAGAGAAATAGAACAGTTTATTCTGAATTGAATAGAGCAGCAAACACAGCAGAAATACTTTTTTTCTTAAAGGTGGGGGATGCATATAATTTTCCAAGCATCATAAAGGAGATTAAAAAATCCCCCAAACAAATCCACAAAAAGAAGATCTAGACCTGGATTATTCTGTAGAAGAATCTTATTTAGTTTACTTTTAAAAAGAACACAAATTTAAACAGATGCACTTTTTTTCAGTTATAGATTGATAATCCAAGCATTTCAAGGCTGGTAAATCAGAGATTAGAGGTTAAAATAATGCAAAATAAAGGAATGAAAACTCTCAGGGATGTCTGCTGTTCACCACTGCAGTATGTGAGTGGCTAATCATGTAACAGAGCTTGTCTACAAAGAGCTTTTCAAGAAAGACTGAGATCGTTCAAGTGCAGAAATCCTTCTGCGGGGAAGCAAAGAAAACTAGTTTATTATTTAAAGGCTGACAGAGCTAAGAGTAGGAGCAGCAGCTGATTTTAGTTTTTAATGAATATGTGGTGCATTCCTCTTGACCACAGGTTACAGTTCTGGAAAAAGAGAATAAGGAGAAAAAAGAGATTCCATCTGATGAAGGGGGGAAAACATCCTTGAATATCAATTGGATAACCTAAAAAGTCTGTTTCAAACTAGTTTTTAGGGGTATAGTGCCAAAAACTCATATGGAAGGAAAACCAGCAGAAAACTACAGGTCAAGCAGTAAGACTGGAATTTGCAGTTTGAAGACCAGAAATCACACTATGCCATGGCAGACTGGGAACAGCAGGAGACCAGACCAGACTTTGAGAGTCTGGGTGTCTGAAGAACATAGGTGATGGCTGTGCAACCATAGCTTCCTCTTGCACATACACTGGCCCTGTATCATCTTACTTCATGGACAACCTCTCCCACCAAACACACTATAAAGCACATGCAGACCAAGCTCTTCCACAGTAACATGCTGTTTGCAGCCCACTTCTACCCCTGAGTGAGATGAAGGCCACGAGTAGAAAAAATTGGCCTTTCAGATCCACACAGGGGAGGCTATGCAAACCAAGAGGCAAAAGGCTGAGCAAGTCCACACTAGTATTTTATCCATAGCATTACTGAAACAGAAATATCCAGGCAAGAAGCTGCCTTTCCCTCTTTATCTCCTTATCTACACTGACAGGAGGAGGGTTTAGTTTCACTCCTGCCGAGCAGAAATCCTGGAGGACCAAGACCAGCAAGTTCAGGGATGACAATCACTGTGCTACAGTATCAGCTTCAGGAGAGTCCATCTGATTAACAGGCCAAATTCCAGAACCCAGTCACCTTGTCCCTTTTGCTGGTTACAAAGAATAATTCAAAGAACTGATCCCTGGAACCAGAATGTGGCTTTGCTTCCCACAAACCTATTCCAGCAAGATACTACAGTGTGCAAGGCTTCAGTGTCAACTGTTGCTTGACCAGACACGAGCCCACAAATTTGAGAGGTCACCATGGTTAAGCCAGATTTCACAGAAGTGTATATTTGTAATTATAAGACTGATGTGTGCTTCTGCTGACCTGGATTATATTTGCCAAGGAAAAGAGCTATCATGGTCCAAAGAAGAGCCCAAGCACATAGCAACATAAAGGGAACATAATCAGGAAATCACCCCTCCAATGCAAAACTGAGAATGCACCACTTGGATGGTATACATTATGTATCAATATTTGGTGAAACAAGTCAAGCAGAATATAAGTTTATTTAGGAAGAACACTCAAGGGGGAAAATTACCCCACAGAAATATATACATTGCAAATATGAACTTCTGTCAAGTTTAGAACATCTTTATATGAATATCTTTATATGAGAACCTTTATAGGTAGATGAAAGGAAAGAGACTAGAGGCAGGATCATTGCTCTTGAGAGATGAAACTGTCTTGAGAAGTCATCAAGGGGGAAGTAAGGGGTCAGGAAGTAGCCACTGTAAAAGCAACATGTAGGACAGTGAAAGATTTAGGAGCATGTTGAATGGTTTCCTTAAAAGGCAAGAAAACACCAGAAGGTTATCTGTGACTTCATAAAGCTTCATCTTCATTAATAGAGAGTAACCTATTAAGACAAAATTAAAAGGAGTGGCTTTCTTCTAAGCTACCAAGATATATCTTACACTGAACTTTCATTCTGTGACGATCACAAGCATGCAGGCTCAAAGCACTTTCTATATCATTAATTGATGTGTTGCTTTTGAAAGGCCCCAGTGATGAAAGGAGGAGTTTAGCAGAAAAACCTGCAAAATATGAGTATTTGTGCTCAGAGAGATGGATAAAATTTAAAATCCGGTTTAGACATCATACAAAATGTCCTGGAAATGCAATGCAATAAAAAAAACTTTAAAATTCAATATTTACCCAGATCCTTAATGAGTGATAATGCTTCCCATGATATAAATGCACCACCACCATCATCCATAGCTCCCTGCCCAACGTCCCAGCTGTCCAGATGTCCACTGACCAACACAATCTAGAAAAACAGATATGAGAAAACATACCTACATTAAAACATTGAATCAGAAAAGTCTGTTTAGCATTTAAGCATTTTAATGATTGTCATAAAGTTGACTTTTTAATTTAGAATGGGAAGAAAGAAATATTCCAAGGAAAGCTAAAATATTTTTCTCTAGTTGCTGAACATAAATCTGGGATGACCAAATGCATCCTACTGCTCAAACCACTGAGTAAGTCAAACTAGATACGCTGTAAGAAATGCTTAAATGAAAGGTTTTGTTTTGTATATTAAGAAAGTGCATACTTTCCAGAGATGCAGGACTATTGCACTGCTGAATGGTGAAAATTTCTTTCATATTAAATCTGTTTAAGCCCTTAGGCATGAAATTTGATGGACCCTACTTTTGAGCGCATAAGGAAGAAATATGAACTTAGACTGAAGAATTCCTGGAGGGTTTTTTGTTTTATTATATAACTATGTTATTTGTCACAGAGAATCTCTAATTTATTATTGGATCCCCTATGTACTACAACAATGACAAGGTATTTTATAGTTTCATTAGTCATAAGGTTACTTTAAATGGCTTTTTAAAACACGATGACAAGTCGAAGATGGGTTTTCTGCAAAAAAACTTTAGCAGCTACAGTAGAGAATAGCAGCACATGCATCTCTAGAAACATCCACTTTCATATCTGAACTCTTCAGAGGTTGACAAGCAGCATCAGACCAATACGAGAAGTGAGATAATTCCCTCACTGGACCAACAGCTGAAGAGCTGAGGGATCTATGATTGCAATAGAGAAGTCAAGGAGGGATAAGACCTCTGAACCAAGCAGGCAGTGTGGTAAAATGATGCAATAGCACAAAACCAAGAGCAGGACCCACTGCATTGCCCTAAGAATCTGAAGAACTGGTACCAGTAAAAACTTCCCTTGGGACAGAGTAGAAGTGTTCAACCTATGACAGCTCAGCACTAAGGAAAAACTGAAGGAGACTCTGGAGCATCCACCTGTGCCCTGTCCAGAACTAGCCATATATGAAGGGATGCTTCCTATTTGTTTGGTTGATGTCAAACAAGTCTCAGGGTTGTGGGATCCAGAAAAATGTGAAAAATATTCATTCCTTCTGCCACCTTCTTATTCCTAAGCATATTCTCCTGGCTTATTATCTCATTTTTCATTCATCACAGGACAACTACTCTAGCACTGAAAATGAGAACATAGTGAATTTTTTTCCTGTTATAACCCTTGGAGGGCAAGAGCCTAATGCTGTCAAGCATGCAGTGAACATTGCAAAGAGCTAACTTGGAGTCCAAACATTAAGATCTCTGTTTCCTCTTTGCATGAGATAAATCTTAATTTGGCTATAAAAAACAATGGACTAACATATCACAGCAAGACAAAAGGCATCAAGTGCTCATCAAACAACACTGTTTTTTTTATCTAATCAAATATAAAGTGACCCTGAGATCACCTCAGCTGGTCAGAACCTGGTGCTAATAACACCAAGGTTGTGAGTTTGATCCCTATATGGACTATTCACTTGAGTTGGACTCAATGATCCTTGTGGGTCCCTTCCAACTCAGAATATTCTGTGAAATCAGGTAACATAACTAAAATACCCTTAATATTAAACAAGGACCATGAGAAAGTACCAGTCTTACTTTACAATCTTACAATCAGTCTTACAATATCCATTGTACTGCCATGAGTCAAATAAGAATGCACCTAACAGCTTCAGATTTAGAAAATACACTGTGAAATGTTTATACGTGTGTGTTATAAAAAACAGAAGTGTAATGCCTTAGAAGAAGGAAAAGCTTGTCATCAGAATCTGAAGAGCAGCTTACTCTTTCCTTCTTAGATGCCTCAACTCTCTTTTCGACTTATCCAGCCTTAACACGTTTGCTTTCCATCACAGACTGATTTCCTTGGTACTAGACAGACAAGCTGCAAACTTTATTCCAAAATCTCCCCTCCTTCCAAAGTGCTTAGATTTTGATGGAAAGGCCCTCTGCAAAAGACTCAGAGTTACTCAGGGGTATTTCTGCAATTTAATGTCAAGATACTCTCAGGCCCAGCACGAAAGATTGCAAACAGCACATTTTACAGAGACACTGCCCTGCAGCAGAAGTACTTAATCTGCACTAGCCCTCTACTACAATAGTGAAACCAGATCACCTGGGAAAAGATGTGCCAGCTTTGGAGGTAGAAACCTTTCTGAAATGAGAGCCGAGAAGCACTCACTGCTCTTTTTATTTCCTTATAAGGGAGAACTAAGCACAGCCACGTGTGCACTTGCAGGTAGTGAGGGTGACGCATCAATGAACTCTGCTTTGCATTCATTCATGCATGTGCAGCCCCTTTGCAACCAGCCTTTGGAGGAGGGAGCTCAAACACCACCACACTTTACATGCAATTCAATACAGTCTACCCAATAAGGAATCCACAAATAATACTACTAATAATAATTTTTCTAAAAGAACAGAAAAGGCTTTGAGTGAAAGCCTTGCCTGTGGTTTAAAGGATGTCTATTTCAAAACTTCAAAATTGCCATGTGGTTAGTTTGTTCTTAAAGCAAAAACTGGTTTTAAGAAGATAACTCTTCTGTCTCCTAGGAAACAGAGCTTCAAGATGAAGTGAATTAATTAGAATGTGTAAACTCATTGAGAGAGAACCAAGTTTACAATAGAAGTGGTGCTTTGTCTTTAGCAGTGAAAGAATACCTCAGTAATGCTATTCCCTGGCAGCAATCTCAACATTAGTGACAGAGAGGGAATCACTCCTCATTTCTGTGGAACAACACTTATTGCAACAGCAGGAAATTCTGAATCAAAAGGAGGTGGTGTAATCTCATTTGAGATTACAAACTCCAATTGTAAAGCATCTTCACCAGCTCCAGAATATTACACCAAAACAGATCAAGGTTCAAGTGGATTGAGAAAGTCAGATAATTTTATGGATGAACTTTGGCTTAAATTTACTAAAGCTGTTGCCAAGAGCAATTACATAAACACAACCATTGTACTTCTATGTGAAAGTTTTTTCAGAAGAGTTACTTTTTATAAACTATTGTAGCAGTTGCAAAAATGAAGGTTTCACTGATCAGCCTGATAGCCACAGACATTCTTAAAATAAGACACAATCACTAAATGACAAAAAGCACAATGTTTATCTTAGTCTTTAAGTAGACATAACGTGTCTGAGCAACGGAAATACTGCTGAAATTCAGTCTAAACCACTACATTATTTAAAGTAATATAATAATAGCATTAGAATGCTTTGTATAGGTGGGCTAAAAACAAAGTTAAAGCTACCAAGGATGTATGATTATTGCATTCTTCGCGTTGTTTCCAAACCTCTTATGTGTTTCGGAGTTCCAAACTGACACAGAGACTAATAACTTATGTTTGCCCAAAACATCTTTGTAGAGAATGCAGGCATTTAAATACACAGACGAACCACAAGCAACTGTATAGGACACTACAAACAGAGCAATGCCCATTTGCCAAACTGACCAAAAATAAATTTAGGATAAGATAGCTTGCATGCAACAACTTCAGATTTGTCTTTCCTATTCTATTTCCTTCTACATCAGCATTATGATCTCTAGTGGATGCCTTTGGGTCATGTCCAGCATTTCAATGAAGCATATTGAAATATTTTGAAATGTATATTTATATAAATATATATTTACATTTTTAATATTTTATACCAAAGAAAATTAGGAAAAGAAACCACACATTCACACATATGTGATGGGCTTATACTTTTTTAGACAGGATGCTTTTTGCCACCAAAAAGAATCTCACATTTCATATCTATTCACACAGGCCAACTGCATTTTTCATGCAACAGTTTCATAAAATGTAGGTGAACTATCTTCTGCTTGGTTAACAGGAATTTTAAGGAATATCTATGCCACTCTTAGTTAATTCTTTCTATGCAACCTTAGAGACCATAAATAATAAACATTAGGAAAGAACTGTAAGCAGGATTTTTAATCTAGAGTTTTTAATTTAGAATTAATCTAATTTAATCTAGAATAACATTTGTATCAAATTCTGAAAACCCATGCAGTGTTATTTCATATCACTGAGATAGATGCATAACAAGTAATTCAAGAGTAATGGAAGAGTAATGAAGTTAGCATTCATCTTTGCCCTTCATGGATGAAGAATGTGGATTTATGGATGGAGGTTAGGGTCCACAAAGTAAAATTTTTATTGATGGAATCTGCCTAACAACATACTTTTGTTAGAAAAGCATAGTAATAGCTCTCATTATCCAAAACACTGAGAAGTACTTTTTCTTACATCTTCCTCCAGCAGACAGTGAAGATAAGGAGCATCTTAACTTAGACACAGAATCATAGAATAATTTGCTTGAAGAGGACAGAAAACTTAGACAAGGATCACATACACAGAAAATTGGATGACCAAGAACTAAACAGGATATTAGAACCAGATGAAGCATCTTCAGTCATGACACGTTGGAACTCCAAGCACCTGTATGTCAAAACTTCAAGCTTAAACAGTGAACTTCTCTAGGCTGTAACTCAAGTTCTTTTCAACACTTCACACATATTTTCAGTCAAATAATGCCACAAGTTAATTGTCTGCACTGCAACACAGGACTACAGTGTTCCCATCCAGTTCACAATCACCTGGAAACTCATGAAAAGCATTTCTATTTAACTTCTTTTGCTTCTTTTTCCTCCAGCTTGCACCTAAATAGGTCCATTTGAAACTCTAAGTATCACAACAAGGTCTTATGTTATTTGACTGGATTTTTTTTTTAATGAATCCTCCCACAGTGAATGGAGTATCTGTATAATACTTAACTTGTACATAAAAACACTATATAGAGTGGATTTGTGTTCAGACCAAAATTAGAGGAAAACAGAAGCAAGATAAGAATTAGGATCCCCTATTTAATCCAGTTAAAAAATTGCCTATAATTTCTCTCCTTCCCCAGATACTCATTACTGTTTTTATTCTCACAAACACTCTCACTTCACAGTTTCCTATTTTCTCCGGTTCAAATAAAATTTATGGCACTTAATAAATATGACTGAAGAACTAGTAATACAAGCTTCTCAGACATTGGAACCCAGCACCAAATTCAGGTGTGTGCTCCTAAGCAAAGGGAGTACATTTTCAGTAATTTACACATTTGGATAGCACTGTAGCTATGGATAGCCAGATGGCTTCAGTTTATAAGGATTTAAAGGTTTTCTTCATTCACTGTGTTAACAGCATGAGAACAAAGGAAAAATGAAAGGCAGCATATCAAGTATGTAACTAGTGGGTAAATAAAACAGCTGGCAGGACTAAATTTAAGCCCATAATGTTTAACTTGCTTTCAAAACTATGAATAAATAAAGTCTTCATATACACAGATTTGCAAATTAAGAGTAGTAAATGTGGTGTGGCAGTTTAGGGATGTATTGCCATCAACCACAGTAGTGCTTGCAAACATCTTCTGGAAAATGGCACCACCAAGCAATGTGCGTATCTACTGTTTACCCACACAGAAAAGCTGTCACTAGTGTTCACAGCATCCTTCCTTTAAAGCAATTCTCAGTCTGCAGAATCTATTCCCTTCCCCTTTTTGAAGAAAAAGTTCTTCATCTGAATTTGTAATCCTATGTGCTGTAGCACCTGACTGTAGCAAATGCATCTTCCTTTCTGGAAACCAACCCAGCTCTTCCAACAACAGGACAGATAATCAAAGGAAACATCCCAAGAACTTCATTATAAAGACTGCCATTAAAACAGTTCTTGCAGGGACACTGCATCTTGTATACACTACCCTTATTCAAGTTCAGCATTTCAACATTTGGGGAAGACAAGATGGCAAAGCCACGTGCCTATCAGCAACATACAGTAGGTACTACGAGTGCTTTAGCATAGTACTATATTAGCATGGAATTAGAGCTAGACTAACATGCAAGGTTACATATATACATTCACTGCATCTATTTGAATATAAACTCTCCTGTATTTTAAAATGCATGGGGCATTGCTACCAGGAAAGAAAAAATACTTTGTCCTACTCTATTGAGTGTAATTCCATCAACTTCAACAGCTAAATTCAAGCATGAAGCTGTGTCAGAGAGATTCAGTTGTAAAAAGAAGCTTACTTGGAAAAAATCTTTGTGAAAGTCTACCCTGATCATTTCCCAAATGTTTGGTTTAGGCTACCAATATGTTAAAGAAGATTTGTGTATTTCTGCACCTGCCTTTAAGAAAAGTGTCCCCTGTTAAACTGCAATTGGATTAAAACATGCCCTAAACGTAAATCAGAAACATTACCACATTTAGTGGATTTTATTTTATATACATAAAGATATTCCTTCAAATGAGTTTTTAGCTTTGGTGTCCAAATAATATGACACCACTCCACTGCTCCTTTTATTAGATTTTTATGCACATTAGGAATGGTTCTTAAATAATCAGTCTAGCTGTCTCAACTAATTTACAGTCCTGGAAACATAGTGAAGTTCAGAAAGAAATAACTGATTAAAACAACAACTGTCTTTTCTACTTAATATGCAGTGTAGTAAGTTTTAACTTCCAGGCTTCTGATTAAATGACAGATCTGAACATGAAACAGAAGTGACTCACTTAGTCACACAAGAATCCAACCCTATTATTGCTGATTAACCTTCAAAAACCCCGTGTCACAATATATGGTAAGATTGTTAAAGCTGAATCTCCACTTTGTAGAAGTGATTGTAAATAAAGTATTCTTGGAAAGTACTGCAATCAAACCTCCCTCTTTGAACTGAAGCTCAAAACCACTGAGCAGTTAAACAGCATGGGCTGATATAATTTATAGCATATACAACAGTGAAGCAGAAAATAAGCCTGAAAATAAATTAGTACTGATAAAGAAATTGTAGGAAAGGTAACGACATAGAAACTATATGAGCATTCAAGACAACCAAATCTCAGAATGACTATGATTTTCATATTAAATGTTGAATTTTAACACTTGGCATTTCCATATTACAGTGCCCCAGAATATTTTATTTTCTATTTTCTGAGCTGTAACATTTGAGAAATAATACCAGTCTTCATAATACTCTATTTTGAAAAAAAAAAAAAAAGTATTTTTAATTTATATATTTCAACTCACTTTTAGAGATTTTAAGAGGAAAAACTCTAACAGTAACTATCACTAAACAAAACCAGGCATCACTGAAATATCACTTACCCTTGCATAAAGATGATGTTGTAGCTGCTTTTTCTCTAGTTCAAAGATAACAACGAATCTCTGCAATACCCCTGTATGAACGCTGAAATGGCATCTGAGCAGATGTGCAGAGAGAAACACTCCTTTTTCTACAATTACCAAAGGAAGACTTCTCTTACACATGCAGTAGACAATTTAATAATCTAGAATATTTGTATTTATGTATTTTTCACTTTAGATATATATAGGATTCCACATTATTACAGATCTACCAACATTCCCAAATGTTTTACATTTGAAATTCCTTTTCTCAGTAACAAAATTAAACTCAGCATCCAAGTTAATCTCAGCTAAAACTAACACTAATGCCCAATGTTGCTTCTTTCACTGAAGCATTTACAAAAACTGTCCTACTTGTACACTGTGATAGTATGCTTTACTAGCATAGTAAAGCATTTTACTAGTTTTACTAGCATTTACTAGTTTTATTTCCAAAACTGTACGAATAGTAAATTTTTCGGGGGGGGNGGGTGGAACACCCCCCACCCCCAAAAAAAACCTAAAACAAATATTGTTTCCTCTCAAGAACTGTAGAGGATCCCTTATTAAGTCAAAAGCATGCCTCACTAGCACTGGTTTAGCACATGTTGATGACCTAAAATGTTCTGATATACATCCTGAGTAGCCACCTCAACTGTCCTCAAGAAAATAGACTTGACTTTAAAAATTCCCCACGAAGACTGCTGATGAAAGCATGCCAAAACAACCCTTAAACAGCTGTAATAAGAGTAGAGGACTATAAGAGAGGAGGCTTCAAAACCTAACACTTACATTCCCATGCCAAACATCAAACATCAGAGAATACTTGATGTTGGAAGGGACCGCTGACTGTGCATTGACTTCTACATCCTCCTCACAGCAGAGCCGACTTATATCTGATCAGTCAGAGTTTAGTCTCATCAAGCGTTGAAAATTTCCTACAATGGAGAAGCCACAACCTCTCTGGACAAACTGTTTTAATGTTTATTTTTAGGAAAGGAATTTTTCTAATACCTATTATAACACAAGCTTTTTTAAAATGTGCCCTACTGGGCCCCCACTGCAGCGTTCAAAAGTCAAATAACATTTTGAATGCTGTCAGTGGACAAGCCTGCCTTGTGAACCACACCACAAGATGCTTTTATTATTCATCACCAGCAGCTGAACACAATGGAAATGAAATTTTTGCCTTTTACCACATCATTGTCCCTCACCATTACATACCAAAAGGAGTGCTGATCACATAATCAGCTCTCCCCAGACTGTCTCATCATTCCACTTCTACAGTCACAATGACTGTGAAAAACTAGTGATGCCTCTTGTCCTTGCTACTCTACAGTGGGAGGTGGCTCCATGGCTTTCTGCTGTGATGGGAAAAACTTCCTCCTCACCCAGTGCCAGACTCAAAGGCCCATGGTCACAGCTGCAACTCCATCCAATGAGAGATGCTCTTGGGATGCTGCCCTCTCTTTTCACAAATCCACACATAGGCCAGGTTTTTGCCATTTCTTCGACTGATGCCTAAAGGATTTAATTGTCTAGTATGCTAAAATACTCAATTAGTCTTTCATTTGATTACTGTAACCTTTTTTTACTTCTATGGCTTATCCTACGTTCCTGGCACCTGCACAAGTTTTCTTGGAATTTTGCTAAGATTATCCTTCTATTTGTCACAGTTTTAAGATTCTTAGTATTCATTACTAATTTTTTGCATGTGTACATAATATTTTTATTCCTCTTTCCTACACATGTTGCTTCCCTCTTAAACTGCAAAATAAACTTTTCAATGCAGCACTACCTTCAGGCATTCCCAGAAGCACAGGAGCCCACCAGGGATGTAGGAGGTTACAACAAAGTGACAGGTGAAACACCAGAACATGAAGCACGGGGAATAGCAGGTGGACAAGAGGGGCTGCTGTCTCCTTGGGTGCCTGGAGGCATGGTGGATGGCTCGAGTAACCAGGGAGCTGCAAATGATGCCTGCAGGCTATTTAGGAAGGCCAGGCTGGAAGGGTGTTGAGGGGGCACTGCCCCTCATGTGACAGCAGTGAGATCTCTTGGAGGTCTGTCTGAGGGTTGGTTGATGAGCCAGCTGGGAGCTTCTGGGTCAGGATTAGAAGGCAGGCTGATGTGTGTGCAGTGCATCTGCTATGGATAGCCTGAAGAGAAAGAAGTAAACGAAGTCTTCTGCATACAAATGCAAAGAAGCCCCATATTTTCAGGCCCTGGTCCTCATGGGCACTTAAATCCCACTGGTATTTCTGGAGGGCAGAAGCACATAGTAGGGTACAAGCAATCCAGGAGGTCTCTGGAATACACTGATGTCAGCTTCCTCACAGAGGTGATCAAGGAATCCCTGGGGGAGATGCTCTGTTAGACCTCACACTTACAAACATGGAAGAACTTACTGGGAACTTATTGTGAAGATCTACAGTGAACATAAGATGATGGAATTCAGGATCCAGAGAGGAAGGAGCAAGGCAAGTATAAGGATTTCAGTCCTGGTCTTGTTGAGAGCTTAGCCTGTTCAAGGAACTTCTTGTATAAATCCTAAGGGAGACAGATTTGGAGAGGAAGAGAGTCCAGAAGAACTGGCTGATTTTCAAGAATCACACTGGCCCTGACCAGCTGGAAAGCAGCTTGGCAGAGAAGGAGCTTGGGGTACTGGTGGACAGCTAGTTGACTATGAGCCAACAGTGTGCCTGTGCCATGAACAAGGTCAACAGCATCCAATCTGCATCAGAGTGCTGCCAACTGGTCAAGGGAGGGTGATCCTTCCTCACCACTCAGCACTGGAGAGACACATCTGGGAGCTCTGTCCAGCTCTGAGCTCCCTAGAACAAGAAAGACATGAATATACTGGACTAAGTTCAACCAAGGGCCACAGAGAGGATGAAGGGGATGGAATGTCTGACAGAGCTGGGACTGGAGAAGAGAATGTATATAAATACTTGCTGGCAGACAGAAAAAAGAGGAAGCCAGATTCTTGTCAATAGTACCCACTGACAGAACAAGAGGCACCAGACAGAAACTGAAACAGAACAAATTTCACTATTAAATAAGAAAAAAACCCCACTTTTTTACTACAAGGGTTGTAGAACATTGGAACTGCTGTCCAGAGAGGTTGTGGGGTCTCCACTCTTGGAGATATTCAAAACCTAATTCCTACACAACCTGGTCTGTTTGACCTGGCTTTGAGCACAGGATTGGACTACACGATCTCCAGAGGTGTATTTTTGTAATTATGACACTAATTCAATGAAGAATGAGTGAATAATTCACATTTTCTTCTGGATCCATATACAGTCCACATTTCTTTTGGCTCTGAAATTTCATTACATACATGAAAATTAGAATACAACTTGGAAAGCAATTCCACTAAACCCTAGTATGTCCTTCAAGATCCAGATAGATAAAGTACAACTGTAATCTTCAATATAGTATTTTGCTGGCACAAGACAAAAGACCTCTTGTCTACTCAGGGTAGTCAAAAGCACAGTAAAAGTTTGTAGGAAATCCATTTTATGAAATAATTTTCAATTCTTCTCTAATAGTTTCATGAGCTGATGCAAGAACCCACAGAAACAGGACATTACTTGGCTTGCAACATGAAAAAAAAGTCTTTATCTTACACTGACCATAAAAGAATTGCTTTGTGTATTGTATGAAACATCTTCAAAGTATCAACATAATTTTCGTATTACAAGTATTTTTTTTACCAATGATAGTCCCCTCAGTTTCTTTTTGTTTCTTATAATTAAACCAGCACTTCTATTGACACTCAAACATGGATTAAGAAAAACATTTTTCTCATTTCTACATTCAAATTAGTGAATTATATTGTATTTATCTATTTGTTAGTAAAATGGGACTAAACAACTTTTTATTATGTAGGGATACAGTGAAGATTAACATTCATTCTTATATTTATGACAGCTTTCATGGAAAATACTAAGAAATGGAAACTTGAAACCCCTGTCTTATGTTGAAATTATTGCAGTTGTATGTCTTTACACAAACAAAAATTCAGTCCACAGTTTCTATCCACAGCCCCACAGAAAGTGAAGTTGTTCACAAAGACATAGCTAAGTACTTGCAAGCAACACTGACAGATTTCCCTACTCATTTCCCATTAATGTATCTCAAAACAAAGCAATAGCTCACCCCTCATGTTTATCTGTCTTTAATTTTTTTATTTATACACTCTTGTGAAACTTGAAGTGTGTTTGACACAAGTTTTCACCAAGATGGACATGAAGCTGATTTTTCAAACTCAAACAGTATCTGCAAAAGACCAGACAAGACAACTGTTGTCAGGACGATTTCAAGGGAGGAATTTCTGCTCAAAGTCAAAAGAGATATGACTTATTGGAAGCAGTAACACAAAGGCTCTGGAAGGCATTTGGAGTGCAGAGGACTTGGGTAAACCTGGGGGGAAGTACACACGTGACAAAGCAGGAAAAAACAGTGGTAACACGCACTTCAAGATGTTTGGCATACCACAAGGCTGAAAGGCAGTTCAAGGACATGAGTCACCTGGGCACTGTATGTGTGCTGCCTGTTACCACCTGCGTGTCCAGAGAAGGGCAACAGAGCTGGTGAAGGGTCTGGAGCACAAATCTTCTGTGGGAGAGGGAGCTGGGGGTGTTCAGTCCGGACAAGAGTAGCCTTGGGGGGACCTTATTGCTCTCTACAAGTTCCTGAAAGGAGGTTGTAGCTAGATGGGAGTTGGTCTCCTCTCCCAAGTAATAAATAACAAGACAAGAGGAAATGGCATCAACTTGTGCAGGGGATGTTTAGATTGGACAGTAGGAAAAATTTATTCACTGAAAGGTTTGTCAGTTATTGAAACAGACACAAACCAGCTCTTCCCTTGCAGAGAACAGTCAGTAGATGGGTAACTCATAGCTCTGGACAAACCCTGGAGAAAGGTGGAAAATAAGTCAACTGCACTAAGAGAAAGGGAAGAGATACACAGGTTCCTTGTCCTGCCTCTTTCCAAAATAATGTGATTACCACAGGTGGAGGACCAGGAAATGAAAGTTATGTTGTGCAGAATTGGTTCAGCTTAGGTGAAACAAATTTGAGTATTCATTAGAAGGGCCATGCAGAGTTATTACAGCATTTATCCCAAAAGTGGGAGAGCAGGGAATCAAGGGGAGCCGTGCTTTTCACATGGGTCTCCACCTCCCCTCTCTCTCAGGTGCTTAAGGAATGGTGGCAGGCTAGTATTATCTCTACTATTTCACAGGCACAAATTTATTCATGTCCTCCACAGAATGAGAACCTTTTTGAGCTTATGAAAATGTTCACAGAAGATTTTTTTCCCCGTGTCCAGCTACGGAGAGGAAATCAGAAACACCAGAAACACCAGTAAGGTCCAGGTTACGCAGATGAGTTTGTGTGACATGGGTTTCTGTCTACTTGGACTTAACATCAAATTTATGACCCTAGGCCACTCAAAATCTGTCAGTACTTACTAATATTCCCTGTCACTTCACCTTAGACTTAAATCCCTGACCTTTATCTGAAAGGTTGTGTGTCTCATTCCCAATGTCACTTCCCTCTAGTTTCTCTTCCTATGGCTGCAAGTTAAAATAACTTATTTACTTATAACTATCCCTCCACCACCCATTTTCACACATGACTAAGGAATGCATGCTCACAGAAATTCTGACATCTACATAGCACTGGCTAACCAGCTGCCAGACACCACTGACTGATATTAGACATTAGTCTAACCTCCAAGATAGGCATCTAAAAGACCCTCCATTCATTCTCCACAACCCTGACACCAAATGCAATAAAGGTTCTTGGGTTTTTTAATGAAATCTTGTATCATACTCAAATTATTACTGTTGTTCTACTTGTACTTCATTTCATATCTGCTTTTGTTGAAATGAATTTAATTTGTCCTTCAGGCATTGTTCTCACAGGCTCCTATTCTAATTTTATTAGGTTTTGTGTCTTTAACTTTCAAAATTAAATACAATGGTTATCACAGTAGTACACAAAACTGATGATATGTCCTGAATGAATAAGCTTGAAAGGCATGTTTATTTAAAATTTTATCAGGGCTATACCTGCTTGAATTCTTCAACAGTTGAATGCTAAAGAAACTTTTTCTATCCTTTAAGTAAACTTCTGACAAGATTGCACAGAGAGAAATAGGGACATAAAGAACATGAATATTCTCCTAATGCAACTGGCTCTAATCCTTGTTATCAGATGTAACTGCATGAAAAATCTGGTTCATATTTTTTATCATTTGAGTGCATTCAGCAATTTTTATTCCCACATTAGTGGAAATTAATAACACAGCCATTTCAGAATAGCTGATAGGAATCTGTAGTTATCTCTAAACTTTCCTCCTTCTACCAATGTCTTACAAAATTTACTACTGACTTTCCAAGCCATTTTTGGATGCTCCTCTACTGTTGAAAGAAGAAAAGATGCTCGAGTATTGGCCAGCATTTCTTATGTTCATTGCATTCTTCTCAAGTGAGTGAAGTCTTTATGCAGACAGTTCAGTTTTCACCCACATAACACAGGAACAGACTGAGAGGAATGCGAGTTGCCAGTTCATTCAAAGGTGACAACGTTGTGAGGACATTTTAATTATGCTTTTAAAAAATGCTAATTGCAAAGTAAGGTCAGAACAATCATGAAACTTGAATATTTATTGGATTGATCTTTAAACCAGTGAGCAAAAGTGTTTGCCTGAATTTTGCATCTTACAGATGAAACAAAATGCAAATTAACTTATTCTCTTACTAGGAGCAAAACAAGGAAAAGTTACTCTGCTAGTGGGCTGCTCCTCCTGCCATACTGAAATAGGTGTCAGACAAGATCTTAGAAAAACTTGTTCCAAAGAACACATCCTCTGCAAGGCATGTACCCCCAACACACTTCATCTGAACGCTCATTTCCCCAAACTACCTACATTCACAAAATCCAGAGCATACTTGCAGATCTCACTCTAGCAATTAACTGTCAGTCTTTCCAGCTGCAGGACATTCAATATTAATATACCCCAGTTACACCATCATAACTGTAACTGAGGCACACATAAGGAAAATAGACAGAAGTGAAATATTTCTAGGACTTTGTTTACAAACTTTACAATCTAAGAAGCAACATTACACCTTCTATTCCATAACTCATTCAGTTCTTCTACATGTTCCAGTAAACATGTTTTTTTTTTTTTTAAAAAAAGGCATTGAACTAATGTTTTATTTCTTCATAAATTCAAAACAAAAGAAGTTAGTAGAAACACTAAAGAAGTCAAATGACCTAAAGAGAGAGCTACAGACAAAAAGTTTCCACAATTCTGTAGAAAGGGTTGACTCCAATTCAAGCGTGTCAACAGAACTGCCTATGACTTGTTGCCACTATCATCAAAACAGCATAGGTTTGAGGTGAAGAAATTTATATAAACTGCTGCCTGGGAACAGACATCAGCTATTGTTGTCATGTGATCTTTACTCTGAGCATGTCAAGAGTGAAAAGAAAAATTATTACCAAAAATTCAAAAAACACACACAAACAACTACAAAAAAGTGTGCTAGATTGCCTCTACAGTGATCTCTACTCTGCTACAGCCTATTACTGTACTAAGGACACAACCTCTTCAAATTACCCCAAGGAACCCCTGAGAAGCAAAACCAGGGTGGAAAACCAGGCTATACATATATTGCAGAAAAGCTTTTAAGTGGTTATGAGAGACCTGAGTTTCCTCTGGGAAACACAGCAAAGCAAAAGAAAAGTTCAGGGTACATTGAATAGGAACTTCACTGGCATAGGATAGGTATTAAACAGGCTTTTTAGGTAATAACCAAAGTTGCTCTAGAGGATACCAATGACTTCCCATCACAAGATTGCCTTGGCATCCCCACACACCACCTTCACCACAGCTGTCACACAGCATCTGGAGACCTTCCTTGGCTTGCTCTCCAGACCTTCTTGATCATTCTTTGTACCCATATGTTACTGGTTCTCACAAACAAGAAAAGTCAGGTTGTAACTAAAATCTCTCTTCCAACTCCCCCACTCCCCATTTTTAAACTTCAGGGTGGAATCCAGACCCCAGCATAGATGACAAGTGTGAGGGGTCAGTCACCTTCAGTGGGTCACTTGGGCTACCAGGCAAATCAAAAGAGAGAGCACCTCTCCCCTCAAGATGTTCCTATCCTCTCCCACTGCCCAACTCAGGCTGAATCAGAGCAACTTTACCTGAAAGACAGGAAAATGGTAAGGACAGAGGGGAGAGGGTAACCTCTGTTTGGCAACCTGAGATGGAAAAAATCAAGGGATTTTATCACATTCCTGGAAAGATACTCTATCATTCAATTTCAACCTTTTCTCCTCCCTCTCCAATATTCAACTCCAATTTTCTTTGAATTTATTCAGCCATAAAAGCCTACTTATTGATGACCACTGTGGAGGACACAGAGAAGAAAACCAGAAAACATTTCATAAAGCACTGTTAATATTCAGAACTTTATAATGGGATGTACATCTTCAGGTATGATGTGCACGCATTCTAACCAGAAAATGTAACATTTGAAGTACCCTTAGAGTCCCACAAGTTATTAAATCTTTAGTTTTCAGAATCTAATCTCAGACCATCAAAGACTTAAATCAACAACTTATACATAAACCGAGATGCACATGTTTTTCAATATGAGAAAGTGCATGCACTTATAAAATACAATAGAGTGTTAAGAGATTAAAGTTCATTTTGCATGACATTTGTAGAAAAGTTCTTTTCTGAACTAACATTATGGAACCCAGAACTATACTAAAACCAGGGATGCAGATTTTCCTACACTTGTGGGAATATATTGATGATGAGATTATACAGGCTAAAAATAACAATGTGCTAAAGTAAAATGAAGAATATGCCCTCACCAATTCTCCATTTTGTTTTGCAGTGGTTACCTTACCCCTAAATTCAGGACTTTAGACACAATTTTTCATAAACACACAATTTACTAGATATTTAATCACATTTCTTGACTCCAGATGATCTTAAGGACACTTTCTCCATATCAATCATAACACGAAAGCTGCTTTTCCAAATCTTCCAATAGAAGAGAAATGACTAAGTATACTGCTGTCACATTAGGAATATTGAATGGAGACCATATGACCATTGAATTCTAGTGAACATATACCTATGTTTGGTTTAGATAAAGGAGAAAAAGACCTTTGAAATACAAATGTTTTTAATCCAGACAACAAGTGATGTCAGAGACATTTAAAGAAATTAATATGTAAGCTAAAAATATGTTACTGCCAATTCTCCCTTCCACACGATCTGCAGGATCTGGAGTATATTCTGAATTTGCGTTTCTTTTGGTTTTGGCTTTTTTTTAGCCTACAACCAAGGACTATTTTATTTCACAGAGTTTCCCAGAATCCATCCAGCATCTCAATAACTTCCATGGTGTTTAGTGATGTGCCTAGCATCCTTGTATATTCCCTTCCTCATTCCAGCACATTGCAAAATCACTTGTTGATTAAAGAGCACTGTCTGCATATGTTACGCTGGTTTGGTGCAATATGGAGTTTGACTGATTCCCAAAAAAGCTGTTCCCTGCAGATACAGACAACATTCTCATTTCTCTCAAAACAAAGATGCCTACCACAACAGACAGCGAGTTTTGCCAGAGAAGCACAAATCACTATAGCAAATTACTCCAAACAATATTCTGTGGGCAGCAGGTTAGTGAATAAAGAACACGGGTTGATGTTTGGGGTTTTTTTCTGCGAGGGTCACATTTTACCAATTAGGTTACAATTTATTTTTCTTTTATTGTTCTCATATATTTACTGAGAAAAAAATACAGTTTGCAGTGTTAATGGATTTGGCAGTGCATCCTTTATAAATGAAAATACTAGCTGGCTTTATTAGTTGGAACATGTTAAGCACAGGCAGAAAGAAACCACTGTGTATGCCTTAGAGTCTGGTCAGAAGTTTCTCCTCTCCCAGTGTTTGCTGGAAGGATGCTTCTCATACAGTGTTTGGAGCAACTGAGCAGTAGCCCCATACCAAAACTGTGTAATAGATGGCATATTGAATATCTCCTACACCAAAAGAAGGAAATGTAGATTTTGACAGCCTTTTAAAAATAAAAAAAGAACTCAAAGGAAGCAGAGGACAGTGCTAAATAATATAAAAATAAAATCTGAGTGAAATATGTACAATAACCCAAAACATTTTTCTCTGGACTAGCATGACTGAGGATGGGAGCCCCTTAATTTTTATGAAAGGAAATGCATAAGGCAACTAGTGTACAATGCATTCAGGACATCAGTGATGTCCTGTAATAACATTCGTATCAATTGAGCAGGAAAGATGAGGAGGACACAGCTTTTTCTCATGGCTTTTCCAGAAGAGAGGTACAGGGAAACTCTGACCCTGTGTCTTCATATAACCCTTTTGTACAGCAGCCAAGAAGCAATTTGTTGGATCTTGTCTAAGCACTTACAGCTAACACACTTTAAATATAGTTTTGATTAGTCTAGCTGCATCCTTCTGAACCAAGCAATGTTTACAATATATGATATTTCTTTTGGTTTACATAATGCGTTCCATGCATTAACTTTCCATGTAAATAGCCACCAATTAGGAACAATGTTTAGCAAATGTCCTCAAATTTCCAGTATCTTCGTGATGCAACACGTATTAGACAGCAGATAATTAATGTCTCTTTTCCATGAAAGCCTTAGATGTGAATCCAGAGAGATCCCACTTTATCCCCAAGCTGAACAAAGTGTCTTTAAAAATGCTTCCCCATAATTCAGCAAAATGCATCAATTTTGGACAAGTCACTAGTAACATCACCCTAAAATGCAGAATACCTTGCCTTGAGAGTTAGATTTTATTGCACCATGGAAGCACCTGAAGGAGCCATAAAACCACGTCACTAAAATGTATATTGGGAAAAGATGGATTATTTCAGAAGGTGGAAGACATCATCTCCAGAGAGCTGCTGAAAAGAATCCAGGCTAGTTTCAATTTTGATCAAAACAGGAAAGATCAAAGGATTGGATGAGCAACAGGAAAACATACTAACTACACATTGTGAATACCAAAGCAGCATCAAAGACATACAAGGCTGCACGTGCAAGGCCAGAAGAAGTTCAGACAATTCCAGAAGTGTCTTATAAAGACAACTGCAATAGAGTCTTCTCTCAACAGCTGTGTAACTTCTGTCACTGCTGCCTTTGGCTCATTCACTCTCTATTATATGAATGGACAATTATCAAACAAAAATCATCACTCTTTCACAGGCTGCACAAGCAGATATTTAGAAATGTCTTTGTTTATCTTTAGGGTGCTTCTTCTAAACTTTCCAGGCCATGGAAACAATGACATTTTAAATAAATGACAATCTCCCTTACTAGTTCTGACGTGTTTCTGTAATGTTCACTAACTGTAGATAAACCAAAACCAGTGGGGGTAAGGAAAAAGAAAAATCTGCTTTGGGAACAAGCAACAGCAAGCCTGAAGATTTGGATATGACAGCACACAATCGTCCTTGGATTAGCATAGCTCAAGGCCTCTTCAGTAAGAAGACAGCTGACCAAAGGTAATTTTTTCATTCATTGGAATGTGTTTTGCCTTTTAAAGTAGAAGTTAACTTAATAAGATAGTGGAACTAGCAAAAACAGACTAAAAACTAGAGGCAGAAGAGATGCAATATGACACTAAACTTTTCTTCTTGTCAGTATTTTGCAGCATTTGAAACAGTTAAGCAAGAACCAAGGAAACTCACGGAGCCAAGTGATCAGCCCTTCTGTAGAAGCTAAATGTCTCTCTCAGGAAGCTTTTCAAGATATTCCATCTAATATTCCTTGATTAGTTTATTCCTAGCAATTATTCATACTGTGTGAAGACATTTGTCATCCTCCCCCACCAATCCAATTACAGAAACACAATTATCCTACAGTCATTCTCTCCTGTGATTCCTCATCCTGCATCTACCTTTTGTGTTCTTTCCACTGATTTCCTTTAAAGTGATCAATACTATTCCTTTGCAGAACTGAAAACTGAAAGATAAAGATGGACTTCCAGATGATGTCCCAGCCAAGATACATAACCTGCCACAAATATATGGTGTGGCAGCTCAAGAAAGTTATATTTCAGAAAACCTCTGTATCAGCCTGGGAAAAGAAGTGATTAAAAGGAACTACCTGTTCTTGAAAATATTACTCATAGAAAGGGCTGAAAAATGCCACATCCAGAGAATTTAAATCTAGATGCAACCAGCAAGAACAAAATACCTGAAGAGGAGAATCTGTGAGTGTATAAGAAGGCCAACTGTCAGAGAGCTCTAGGACCAACAGTAGCCTGCAAGGAATGCTGGCTTTAAGATCAGTCTGGTTTCAGAAGAACTGAAGAGATTCTCAAATTTATTATCTGCCATTTCTCATTTCTCTTTCTTGGTCAGGATTTACAATCTTGGGTCTCCTCTCTCTTGATATCCTCTGAAGTCCTTGTTTTAATCCCCTATGCATGTACCATGATTCACACCTCCCTCCTTTTTCACTACGTCCCCTTTGTAACCTCCACTTTTCTGACAATCCTAATTCCTCAGTTAAACATGACAGAGTAAAGGATTTCTCCTTCTACTGCCCAACCATGTTACTCCCCATGCCTCAAAATCCTCTTACTGAGTTTAATCCCTCAGCTCCCCCCACTTTGTCAAACAGCTTTCTGTACTTGCTCTGAACTCCTGGAACTTTCATTTTAAAATCTGTACTTCCAAACTTTTTACAAAGCTGTATTTCAATTGCTCCCTATGTGTCATCCACTTAACTCTTCTCGCATCCCTAGTTCCAGCTGTAGATCTTGTGGAGAGGAACTACCCTGTTATCCTGTTTAAGTATTCCTGAAAACCTGGAATAATATGAACACAAATACAGCTAAGTGAATATAGCAAAATTAGGAGGACAATCATAGTCTTTGTTCTAGTTGAGAACACAGCTCAGTCTCCATTTCTTAGTACTGGACTGTAAATTTGGCAAGTACCAAATATTCCCACAGAGAGTAACTGCATAACTGTAATCTGTGTTGCAAGATTCAGATACCTGATCTCAGAGTTTTCAGTGCCTGTGAAATTCCACCCTTCTACCAGCACAGATGGTACCTTTTCAGCAACATGGTCCAAAGCCAAAGCAATAAATGCATTTCATTCATTCCTCTAGAGCACCTAATCAGCTTTAGACTATCAGTCCTTATTACAAGGTGCTCAGTGACCTGAACCTAAAAACCAGCAAGGGTGACACAAAGCCAGCAGGCAGTGCTGTGTCACAATACCAGAGGAAAGACAGAACAGTCAAGGTCATAAGTCCAGTCACCAACATTCAGTGTGATGAAACACTTAGACAGCACTGGTTAAAATGCAACTAACTTCAGACTCCTGCAATAGGACTGAAAGTCGCCAAAGTTAAAAGGACCACTTTCAGAAAAAAATACTTCCTCATCCAGCAAATGCAAAGTGGGTTTTGTCCTCACATTTGATTTTAAAGTAGCAACAACTACAAAGCTTTTTATTACTTAATATTGTAACTAACATACTATAAACATTTATCACAATGAACAGGTAAACAATGCAGCAGTAAACATCATCTATGAGCCCTGTTCAAAACATTTTCTGTTCTGATAAAATCTGCATAAGTTAAAAAATATTCATTGCCAAGTGAATTTCAAAAAGACACAATTTTGAATGAGTGAACACGGTAATTTCACATAGATAACACAGTTATGTCTAGATTCAGAGCTGACATCCATCACATCTTTAAATTGCAGATTCTTCCCATCCCTCCCTGCAAGCTTTCTGTTGGATTAATATCAAATTTTCAAATGTTCTCTCAATAACGTTTTTTCCCATCTAATAAAGCTACGATAAGTGTTTAAATCTACTCTGAACCCTGCAGGACTCATGATATTAATATTTTCCAGCTATAAACACTACAATGTAACTGAATAGTGTCAAAATGCTATTCATTAATATTGATTAGATATGTTTCCTTACAAGTTCACCTCACATACCACTGATCTGATATTAATGGCAAAATTATACAGACACCTACCTGTTTTATCTCCTGAAATCTCTTCAGCCAAGGTTATACAGTAACAGTTTCTCATGAATTTCACTTTCCATTATACAGTCTATTAATTCAGTCAATTGAATGTTTCTTAAGCTCATAATCAAAGAATTAATGACTTTTGTAGCTTAACAATGAGAATTCTGAGCTCCTAACATTCACTATTTCAGCACGATTTTTAACAACATGAACAATGTAGAACAATAGTTCATTCCTATTCTCTTTCCTTAAGTCTCCATAAACAGGTTTACAAGCTCGACCTGCTAGAAACAGTTTTGAGATGATGTGCAGTTTCCTCAGTGGTTATTCGTAAGGATATTTGCTAATCATCTTGAATTATAAAGTTACAGTCTAGTGTGAAGTTACAGTTCCTTTCAAATGCTGAGAAAACTGAAAAACAAAAGAAGGGTATTTTTTTCTCTAAAATCACTCTGCTTTGCCCACTTCATATCATAGCATCTGCATTTCTGTCACTTTGGTTTTAATTCTTTATAAACAATTCATAGAAGTAGAGCAGTTCCCATGATCAGATTTTTAGATATAAGTATGATCTTTTGTCCCCTGCTTAAGCTCTTAATTATACAAACTGCAATCTTCTCACCCAATTTTTAAAGCATGATTATTGTCCATTATAAAACATAACAGAAAGAAGTCAGAATGGTTCAGACAATAGTTTTTGCAGGGAGGATACAGTGAAAGCTAAGCCAGATTCTCCTGCCTGTTTTTCGCTTGTAAAAATATCACACTTAATTAAGGGGCTTTTAAAAATTTTCTGACTGAGCGTAATATTGGCAAAAACAAATCAGGCACCAGTCAAAACAAATAATCCCTTTGATTTACTATTCTGATGACTCAAACTGGTTGAGTGTAACTCATTCTTGAAAGAATTTCGCTCCCCCAATCCCACACTGTGAGTGGCTTTCAGCCCCGTTAACAAAGTGAAGTGGGCTCTGCTTTTCAGGGGGAGGCTCAGTGATGTGGAGAACTTTGGCAGGGCTACAAAGGCTTGGTAGAACGGAGGCAGTCTAAACAGATACGGCTGTTTGGTTTCTTTGCTGGAACTGCTGAACACAGAAGTAAACTGTATGCACCCTGTCTGCGCGCAAAATGTCACCAAAGGCACAGTTCGTGATTCAATCTGCTCTCTACTGACAAAGACATGCTCCAAAAAAAACCCTTAAACAACAAGCATGTATAAATATTAAGTGTTCTGTAGGTACAAAAGAACTTAGCTGAGATGGCTGAAAGCCTAGAGGAAATCCGATCAGCACAAAGGACACAAACCAAGTTAGGAAATAAAAACCCCAAATGCCCTCGTGTTCTGCCTGGAAAATACCACCAGAAGTCCTATTCTAAACTAGGCACACATAGCAAGAATTTTGAAACACCTGATGTATAGCCTTTGCAGCTTCATGCTTTATTCCAGGGAGGAAAAATAAATAAGGATTAAAATATGCTTTAAAATCAATGTGATGCTCCAGGTGTAAGACTTTGTTATGGAGCAAACTAACTGCTGCTTCCTCAGCATCTCTCTCAGCTCTCCTAGTTTCATGGAGACACTGTCTGTGCCAGGAACTTCTAGAAACTAAAACTGGGACAGATTGGGTAGAACTATACTGGTGCAACTGGGTCTTGAGCATTTCCACTTGGCCTCATTGACCTCCCGTTCAGCTTCAGAGGGTGCAAGTTCAACTTCATGAGCTCATCTGCAGACTTGCTGTCACAGCATAACAGAGTGGGCAAGAGCATACTAAGGCAATTCCAGCACTAAAATCTCATTGCAAATAAAGAAGGAGATATATTTCTCCAGTACAACCACTCCTGGCATCTCAATAAACCTAGTGCCCCACAATGTTCAAATTCTGAATATATCCCGAGTTTCCTCCTTCTAAGCCACAGTAAAATGATTTTTGCCATTATAAAAGGATACATTAGCTAGTCAAATACAGAAAGGACCGTTTAAGATATTTAACTCCTCTGTAAAAACCTTTTTTGTCGTTGCATGACTTTTTTAGTAGTTCAGTTACAGCTAAAGTGATTTGCTCCAAGTTATTAACTTGGTAATTTATTAATCATTTTGTCTAGCCTAGTAACTGCTGCATAAAATGCACTAAATAAAAGTTACAAACTCTTTTACCCTTGAGCAATTTTCCTTGGAAACACAGCGATCCATTTACAGCATGTGGAAATGAGCTAGTGAAAGGATTATAACAATTTCTTTTATCTTCAGAAGATGAATGCAGCATCACTGGGAACCTCTTTGACATACACTTTCAAACAAGACAGGCAATCAGAAGTGCCAAATCTACTTTCAGTTACAGTATTTTTCATTCTTTTAAGACACAACAAGGAGCTGAAAACAGGCCTCAAAAGACATGTCTATACAGTTAAATATTGAGAATATGTTCAGTTAAGGTAGGATAATACAGACAAGTACAATGGATGGGTTACCACTGGTAGAGCAAATGGAGAAAAAATATGACCCAGACAATAGAAAGTGAATCAGCTGGATTTTGTCATTGTACTTTTTCCTCCACACAGCTCCTTGAATAAATAGCTGTATTAGCCTTAATCAAAATGGAGTTTGCACATATAATTTTGGATAGTAGATGTAATTTAAATAAAAATCTCCATGAAGACATTAATCTGGATTAGAATTTAAAGGGAAAGTGCATTGCTCTTAGGTTACTGTTTTGTAAGTATGTGCTCTGGTCCACTCCCAGCTCTGACAACATTCACTGAATATCTTCCTAATTAGATTGCCAAGAACAATGTAACTCCATACCCAAGTATGTCAGATATATATTATTCGTGGACTGTCACACCCAGAAACAAAGCATCTTACACAGCACAAATTTCTCCCAAAGTTTTCCAAGTCTTCTTGGAATAAGCAGGCTTTAATGAACAAAAGTATTTATACTGTAGCACAGAACATCTATTTCCAGCCAAAGATTTTTCTCAAAGTATGCACGTCAGGCTGTACAACACAAAACCTTCAGCAACAGAAAGAGGATTCAGCACATACTCCTTTTATTTTTTTTAAATAGAAATAAATTTAGAAAACATTTTCCTTGCTACCTAAAATCTCTCTCATCATTGCACCAACACATTTCCATGAATGCAAAAACAGGTGTCTCCAAGTGCTCCTATCTCTTTTCCTGAGACTAAGTAAATAAATAACCTCATTCACTCAGAAAGCTGATTGGCTGGGACAAGGAAGATGCCAGCAGAAGGGAAAGTTAAAATTCTAATAAATGGATATGAAGTCTGATTTTCTTTTTTTTCCTTGGGATAATCTACTTCATTAACTATATTCATTTCTTCTGGCCATTGTGTTCACTGGCAGACAAGCTAACTGCAGAGATTTTGAAGAGTACATTTTAAAATGGACAGTGGCATCATGCAGACCATTAAAGTTAAGGTCTTTAATCAGATCTGGACTCTGTATTCAGCAGAAAACTACTGCAGTCAGCAGAATAAATGGGATGGGAGCTTAGGACACAGGCTACTGCTATTTGATTTTTGCTGAATCTTTGAAAAGCTGCTTCGTTTCCAGCAAAAGAAAGAGAAAGGAAAAAAAATCCAAAACAGATCCGCATGAGTCATGGATCTGGCCTACTGAATCTTTTAGCAAACTAAGCTTAAGCCAGTGTTTACTAGCATCATGAATATTTGGGCATTCACAAGGACTATGAAATCAAAGAGAATCCCCAGGCAAAGAAATTACTTCATCCAAGAGCAGAACTTGGACTGGGCACTCAGGTCTCTCTGCCTTGACAAGGTCGATGTGTGAACCCTTGCAGGGGTGGCTGCGCTGGGCTATTTACCACCATGGACATAAATCTCTCTACATGAGGAAATGCAAATGCCAGACTACTCCTCAGTGTAGTCATATACTGTTTGTTCTATAATCTATTTCAAGGAAACAAAACCATGTATGGCATGATTGTCTTGTATGTCATGTCTATCTTCTGAAAAGTTTTGTTAATCTTTTTCTGGAGAAACAGTGTTCACAAATGCACATGGCTCTGTATTTCTACAGCAAAGAAAGTAAGGTTAAATAAAATACCTTTCTCTGGAACAGAAGGTTAGTGAAAGCCTTGATTTCTGAGTAATTAATTTCTACAGGCTTGGACCAACTTTGAAAAGTAACATCTACAACAGCTTTGCCAGAAGGTGGTCGACCCACATAGATCAGGTGTTTCAAGAGTACCTACTGACTCTAAAGGTTTCTTCCTGTGTTTTTAGATAGCATAGGCCCACAAAATTCAAGAGCAGTAGAGCAGGATCAATACCTTAAATACAGCTAAATAAGATTTACCATAGGGTACATATCTTCAGTAGAAGACAGAAGTGCCAAGTTTGCGCATTTCTTAGAATGCCTTTTTGTCCCATGAGAACTCCCTTCTGTCAAGTTCACCTTCATCTGCCTGTTCATTTGTGAACTGATCTCCTCTAAACACCAGATCAATACAATCTTGGTCCTATTACTGTAGAAATACTTGGTGAGGAAGAAAGAACATGCAGCCTTGTGTCATTGGCATGTTATGGGTACCTGACTCCATGTTGTCTTAACAGTTCTCCTCACAATTCCTGAGGTTGCTGAAAAGCAGGAAGAGAACTCAACTACAGGACTTTCATAACCACTCACAAGGATTGCTTGAGGAAGGACTTAGAAGCATTTTGGAAGAGAACTCAGGAAGCCATGAATGTTGTTTCTTTTTTAACCACTAAGACAGCAAGACAGGCAGCTCATCTTCTGACCTGGACATGGACCCACAGCGATTGTAGAAGGTTAAATTTTGTCAGATGAGCTTATAGTAGCCTTTAAGTAGTTTCTCTGTGGTTTTGCTTTTGAATGAGAGGCTCAGAACAGAACAGGAGCTGACACATTCAGTTTCTTTGGAGTTCCTTTAATGCATAAATACCCAAAAGGAGAAACTTTTCTCTGAATACTTCCCCACTTCCTTTCAACACATAAATTAGAAATGAGGTAACAATACTGAGTAGGAAAAGCAATCCTCTGCAGGTCACCTTGAACTTGCAGAGCAGTTAATAAAAATTTAATCAAAATAAATGTGCCTCATATGGCTAGCAATGTATGGATTACATCAAGTGGTCAACTCAAGAGGAAAAAAATCTCTTTAGAAACACACACTGGGAAATCCCAACTTCCAGCTGCCTTTTCCCAAGACCTGCCCTTGCAGAGTCAGCACTTCCCAGCCCAAACCAGCCGGGGGAGTTAGGCAAGGCACATTCACCATGTGTGCAGTCACTCAGCAGGGGAAGAGCAGAGCCAGCACTCAGTGAAGGCATCACAAAGATACATAAAGGATGACAGCAAGAACAGCATGGATATCTCTGTACAGCTCTTCATTAAAAAATGTGCTCCTGGCCCACAAAATGACCCCATTCATGGCTGAGCCAAAGAGCCACAAGGTTCACAGTCTTGTGATCTGCACAGCATTTCTTTCCTCTTCCCAAGTCTGCAGCATGACCACCAGCTAACTCATTTTGTTGAGCACCAAAAAGGTTTCCATAATTTCGTACTCTGCAGGCCACAGCACGAGAATCTCACTGTTGCACACAGCTGAACTATTCCTCCTGCATTTAATTTCAAACAAATGGGAGAAGGAGGACAGACAACACACACCACTTCAAAAAGGGAGTGCAGTAAGCCAGATGGTGTGGATTATGTCTTGGGGAAGGCTGCACGTTTATGGTGATAGGATGTGAGCGGAAGGGAGCTAAAACTTTGGCATCCCCCACCAATGCAACCCAGCACAAGACCTGACATGTGAGTAGTGTTTCAGCAATAAATGTTGTACTTCCAAGTCCAAGTCTGAAAGAGGAAGCCACATCATGGTATCTTGAATCCACATTTGCTTTGGATTTGTGATAGGTAGGTTACCTAGAGAGTGGTTTTATTAATCACAGTTAAGTATTTTGTGCCATTTATTACCCATGTGAAAAAGTGATGCAGACTTATTTCATTCCTTTGCTCATAGTTTGAGTCAATTTTGCCATTTATCTATGCTACCATTTTTCCTTTTTATTCTTTTCAAAAAGCATTAAAACAAAGAGCATGAAAAACTGAAAGAAGACAAAAGCTAGTTACTTTCAGATGCCTTTTCCGAGGCTCAAAGAAAATTGTGCTAAATATTTTATATTTATCATTTTTTAAAATATTGATCTTATGTGCTGATACACACCTCCAGTCAATTCCAATTTTAATTGCAATACAAAATCATTAAAGATACATGTTTGTTAAACCTGTACTGGAAATAATTTTATTTTCTTCTAAAGCCAAAGGTTTAATTAAACCTAAGACAATAGAGAGAAAATGAAGAGAACTCAGAAAAAATGGAAGTTCTTCACAAAACTGTCTAGAGGACCTTAGATAAAATGAGGTTTCCTAATTACTAATTCAGTAGGTCAGCTTTAGAGCAATTGCACAACATTATGCTAATTGTTTCAGATAAATAATTTCTGTGACATCATCTGATAGAGTTTCTAACTGCAATTGGCTCATCAATGCAGAAGGGGACAAAGATGACCCTTATTCTACACCACAAGAGTTTGAGTTATATGATGGGAAAGGCACCATATTATCTGAGCCACTACAGTCATACCCCAGGTCAGTCTTGCATCCATAAAGTAGCATGATGTATTTATTGAACACAGTGCAGATAATCCTTTCATCTCTGGTTCTGTTTGCTTCAACATCCCCGTTTTAAATTGGTATTACCAATTACGATTCAAATTACAATCAAATATGTGCTTTCAGATAAGGAAAAAGAAAAAAATAATTTCTCTGCTTCAAAGATTCAACAGCAGATTTTAAAGTGCTCAAAGAAGCAAAATGAAGTTACTGAAAATATGCTAGTATCTTCTTGCACCACCCTGAGAGAAGAAATCCTTATCTGTTCCTAAAAGATATACATTTAAATGAAAATGCAATTATAGACAAAGAAGATTTGTTCAAATCACTAAAACTGTATTTACAGCAATTTATACAGTTTCAATCTCACTAGATTTTAACAGCTAAAATTACTGCAAGCTAGCTACTTATTCTTCAACATCTTAGTGACTTTCAGAAATCATCTTAATTAAACGCCTTAAGTGATTCTCAGTTAAGCAGGGGAAGGTTTGGTTGGAATTTTTTGTTGTTTTTTCCTTTAAACACACACAGACTTTGCCAATTAGGGAAAAGTTTCCTATTAGAAAACAAAAATGAAACGTTTTTGTGCTTTCAACATGAATTTGGATTCCTTTACCAAAATTGAATTTAACAGCAAGTGATTTGATAAATATTCAAATTGTGTATTTTATCAACTATACAGTATTGTTTGGATCTTAAATAACTAAGATTTGTGCCTTGTGATGTTGCAGAATCCTATGCAGAAAGGTCACTAGAAGAGCTTTAAATGGGCTACACAGATAATCAGAAAACAAAGCCACCTCTTTAGTGCAGAGGCTTTTGAATCAAACAGCAGCAATTACAGCATGCTGAAGGACCAGATGCTTGAGAAAGCATTTGCACTCATGAAAGATTGTCTATATGACTCCACTTGTCTCTGTACAAAGATATTCTTCGAGAGTTACTCTTAAATTCCCCAAGCTCTGAATATCTCCAAAATATGCTTTCTCACAGGGCAGGACACCTCATGCAAGGAAGAGCTGAATATACTCTCATAGTACAATTTGTACCATGGCAAAGTACTTTACAAATGCTTTCAGCGAATAGGTACAAGGATATTGAGGCACTTCATCAGTGGCTGTATTTATTATTGTATATTAAATTTCTGCTTTCTAAAGAAAAGCAGATCAGATTTCATCTTGATGACCATGAACTATTCCTATGAATTTGCCAAGACTATTTTGAACTGCTGTTTTCATCTTCTGAGTACTTAGTACTTTCATGTTTCTGACTCTGGCAACACCTGTAATCACTATCCCTCACCCTGTCACTATCAGATTCAGAAGGTCACACTGAAATATGACTGTGAATAACCCCCAAGCTCTTCTTAATTCACAGAAAAACCTGTTACAGATTAAAGAATCTTGAAGTCATTTAAGTCTTAGCCATTGCTAACTTGGAGCAAGGAATAATCTCAAGCATTCTGAGAGGCTTGCTGACTATTTTGCAGGAGCATTGAGGGCTATTGTGTTGATCCCTGGCAAGACATTGCGAGTATAACAAAGTCTACAGATAAAAGAACATAAAGTTTATGTATTTTCATATAATCTAGAATATTTCCTTACTAATTTTGTTGAAATTTAACCAATCAAGGCCAGTTTATTTATATTTCTTCATACTTAGTGGTGTCTCTCTCTCCTGAAACTCAGCATTTAAATTTGCCTAGGCAATTTTAAATTCAACTGCTAAATTAATCAATGAAAAAGTAAATGTACCATACTTAGTGGATAAGGGTGCAATTCAACTTATTAGAAGGTTGGAAGCTCTAATGAACAAGAAAAAAATATCAGATGTGGGCTTGCTATAAGAGGGTTCTTAATCATAGCCTATTTATATGCAGAGCTGCAGCCATCCAGAAGGACTCACAGAACAACTTGTGGAATTTGTTAAAAGACAGTCAAATAAAGTATCATTTGAACATTAATTCCAACTAACTGAACAGAACCCTGGAGCACTTTAACACATAAAATAAGGTCAGTGGACTTCTGACAGAAGTGGAGAACATAAATCCAAGACTTCAGGTTTACAACACCAAGAAACAAAATCATACAAGCAGCGGGGACCATGAGTTGTAGTATCTGCTTCTAAGATAAGCCCAAAAGGGATATATTTATCAACAATTAAAGATATGGTTTTTCCTTTCATTCACAAAGGATAATGTGACCTCAGGTCCTCTTCCTGATTATTTGAAAGGGGAAAGGAGAGGATAAAGGACATCACTTTTCAGAACTCAGTAATCATTCGCTTGGCTGGATGACAGATTTCCTATTTGGAATGGGAGAATGTGCTCTACTTTGCTCCTTCTTTAGGACACACAGAAGGCAGTGCCCTAAAACTATCTCTCATATATGTGTGTGTGTGTATACACACATATGTATTTGTATTCTAGCAACAAATTCCATTACAGTGAAAGAATATTATTTCATGAAGTGCCTTCTCCATTAAGCAGCACATTAAACTCAGCACACAAAGAGGACGAGAAAAATCTTTGTTCAGCTGACATCATTGAAAGTAAAAACTAAGCACAATGATTACTGTTGCACGTATATAATAAAAAAAAATTAATCCCAGACTTACAGAAGTACTGACACAGCATTAATATCCTTCCTTGCTGAATAAAAAGATTTAAAACACAGGGAGAATTCTACTTCTATTTGTTTATATGCAATCTAGGGGGGAAAAAAAAAACAAAAACAAAAACAAACAAACAAAAACACCAAAACCACAAACCACTGATTTGGTGCAATTTATAAAACAACATGGTTTATAGACTATTTCATCTTACATCATGATATTATTCCATTCATCCTCTATATGATAATGTCTGATTAAAGGAAAAGGAACATAGGTGGGTTTTTTTCTCAGTATTTTATATCAGGACATTATACACTCTTCTTTAGACTAATATTGCACAATATTGTGTGGAAATTCAAACACTGTGATGGAAATCATGTCAAGGAATTACGTAACTATCACAAGAATACACATTTTAGTTTATTTTTGTTCAAATCTGTACATCAGTCTATGGGATAAAGGACAGAATGAGAACTAAAGTGAGAAGCAAATGCAGACTTTGAGGAACATGCTTTTCAGCATATATAAAGAACCAAATTTACAGAGCCTGTAGTACAAAATAAATTTTCTGTTAGAGACCCTGTAACATGTCCTTTATTTTCCCCTTTGAAACTTCAGTAAAGAAGAAATGGGATTTCAGTGTTAAACACATAAATCAGTTTACATTTGTGACAAACACTATTACAATGAATCAGAATTACATTTGTGCAAAATGAAATTTTAGATAACTTGTATATTACATCACAGCACATTGATGGTCTAAGTACTGACAATAAATGAGAAACTTTTATGAACAAAACTCATTTTTTAATTAATTAAGATTTATGATTGCCAGCCTCATAAGATCCTTAACATTTTATTAACAATCATTTTGGACAGCTCTTACTGGTATTATGTCTTTTAAAGTGTACTTTTCTTTGCCAAACCATACTAAATATTCTTGCATCATTGCAACTACATTTACAATATAGCCAGGGTAGCAAAGTTCAGGCCTTTAAGGCCTCAGATGCCTGGGGGACTCCCAGAACAATGACACTGTGTAAACTACACAACAACAGTATTCAAAAAAAAAAAAAAAAAGAAAAAGATATATCAACATTTTTAAGCATGTTCTTCATTAGTAAACCAAGGTCTTGAGAGTAATTTTCTTAAAGACCACATCAAATGTGGTCAGCTTACTGTTTTCACCATCTCTCCCCACCCCCAGTTCTCACAAAGCAGCAAAGCGTAAAACCCAACAAGTCTACCCACAATTCTGCAGTAGGTTCCATATTTCACTGCCTCTCTGCCCACCAAAACTATGAACTCTCCTACACACTCTGCTGCACCCTTGAGGAACCATCTCTCTCAGCTGCTCCAACCACACTGTCAGTATCTCAGTGTGATTAAGCAGGCCAAGTTCTTTCCCCCTTTCACCTCAGTCCCAACCTGATCTTTCTGCATTTCGCTGCTTTTAGCATTTTCTCCTCACTTCATTAACAATGAAGCTCTGTCCACTGCGTAAAATCTCAGCCAGGTCTTTCTCTGTGTGAGAATCCCTGTGTCAAACAGCCTTCTATATCTGACCCACATGCTCTTAGACAAGCAGTTTTCCATTAAATGTGCATGGAAAATATATTTTAGCACAGTGTTTATCAAAAGCCAAGAACTATCTTGGTAGTCCTCTTTCTGTTGTACAAAGTTAAGCATACAGTCTGCACTTAACAAACACAAACATACAACTCCAGGTATTTGACTATCCCTGTAGTGAATAGCTGTTTTTAAACTAATCCTTGACACTTGGCACTAGTATTTCTAGCACCTACTTATTTATAATGCAAAGTAAAATGCAGTTTCTTTCCTGCTTCCTCCTCAATATTGTGGTGTGTCTTTCTTCATGTTTCAGGCAAGTATCATCTGCCAAAACCAGGACTACCTTTAGATACTGTTGCGTATCAGAACTCAAAAAGGATGCAGTGTAATTTTAGAAGATAATATTTTCAATGGGAAGAAAAGCTTTTACAACAATTCTGTAAACCCTATGTGTATTCATAAATTATTACCGCAATAAAATCCCACCGTAGTTCTTTAAAATGCTGTGTGGGAGTCAACATAAAGGAATGGGTGGAAACAAAAAATATTAGTGTACCTGTTTATAGTCACACCACCAGAAGGACCACAAAACTGCATGGTCTGATGAATTTGCTGGCCAACAGAACAAGCACTCCAAATGTTACTTTAATTTCTAGTCTCACGGTTTAGTTGGTTGCAGTTTAGGATGCAGAGGATTTAAAACTCAACCAAACACTCTGAAGAGTAGTGCACAGAGCAAAGGTCCAGCAAGTAGCTTTAGGTGGACACCAGTCTCAGTTCAAAACAAGAAAGGGCTGGGGTGGGCAGCCAGCTGTCACGTATGTGGTGGTATCTATGCCCACGCTCACATGGATGGCAGAAAGCCCACTGCCTGAACTTACATCAAGAGAGCAGAAATGGAACATGTATAGCAGGGTGACAGCATCACCCAGTTCTTCTAATCATCACGTGACTGCAGTGAGGAAGGCCATCTAGATGCCCTCATCCTTTGACACTGTCACCCTGATGCTGCAGTAAGGTAACCACTAGCATGCCAGTGACCTGAGCCAGCTCACTCCAAGAGGGTCCTGCTCCCTCTGGAGACCAGGTGTTGGTGGTAACTAAAGCCAATACATTTTTCCTTCATATTGCAATGGTTCATATGCAATGACAGCAACTGTGCCTCAGCTGGCAAGAGGAGAACCCTTTCAAAGAGCTGCTGGCTTACCCATACCTATGGGAGCACATCCCTTGGTTCTCCTCTGACATCACCAAACTGAGACACAGAGCAGCTTCAGGTGTCTCCAAGATCAGCAGAGACTGCTGCCACCCAGAACCTCGCCCTCACTCTCACCTGCCCATTTATAGATATGGTCCAGTCATTTTGAAAATATCTGAATTTCACAAACGTCACACTACACTGGTGAACTTGAACTGATTATTTTCAGAAAAACTGTCTCAGGAAAATAATTTTTGAAAATACCAAGGTTGTTTTGAATCTTTTTTCCACTTGCACACATTCACTTGTTCTACCAGTATTTCAGACACACACCTCTAAGTAGTACTACTTTTTTTTTTTTACTTACCCCTTAACAACATCAGCCCAATATGTACAAATGACTTTTCAGTTGTAGCTATTGCATACCCAGGTACTGAAGTTTCCAAAACACATGACTACATTAGGGTGCAACAGTCAATCAGAAGTCAAACCATGGCCAGGTTGTCCCTACCAGAATTAAATGCTTTCATGCAGTCCTTGGGTTTTAAATAGGCAATTCAAGTTTTAGAATATTTGCCAAGCTGTACACCACAAAATCTAGCATAGACTTTAGTCTTAAAATTTGGTAGGTCTTTTGGTAGTTTAAATAAATAAATAGATAAGGAAATAAAGTTGTTAAGTTACAAAGAAAAATTTTCCTCCATATCAGTTTTTTATTGACTGTTATCATAATGACAAGACTCTGAGAACAAAGGACAGCAATATTGCCACTCCCACAAGGCACAGGATAAAAGACAATCCTGCCAATTAACAGTACAAAATCCTGCTTCTAATAAAACAAACAGAGCCCAGAGGGTAGTACTCATTTCAGCAAATATTGACACATATACTTCAAAGAAAATACATTTCCTAACAATGCCAATGTTCCTTCTTCACCCTTTCTTTTTTTTTTTCACCACTTCTCCTTCTCCATCTGTCATGAAGTAATGGGCTGGCACTCTCAAAATTCACAAACCCAAAACTCCACAACCATCCCCTAATTCTTTTAAATGCACTTAAATTCTAGCAGCAACAGGCATCAGCTTACAGTCACAGGAGAGATGCTAACAGAACTGCACTTAGAAATTCTTCAACATTTTGGAATGAATAGCAAAACAATCCACATGGAGAAAATGTGATAATGGAGCCATAACGTGATGGTATCAGGCTCTTAAAACATTTCTCTTCAAAGCTCTATTGTATGTATGATTTACTTTGAGCATAGGGATGTCTGTAAGCCACATCAAAGAGCTAATGGATAGACATTTTGTTAACATATGTAGAACTGATGCCAGGCCATAAAACAACACTGAACTGAGTATTACACATCTCAAGAAAAGTCTGCTTGGTTTGTGTTTTGTGGGGTTTTTTTGTTTGTTTTTTTTTCCTTCCCCCCCCCGCCCTTCCTGGAGTTGGCATAGGTTTTTTTGGTCTCCAAATTATTTCTTCCATTATGTGCATGAGTGCCTAACAGACTCAGAAGCCTGGACAATTTTTATGTCCTCTTGTACCCTGAATCTTTGCCCGGTATCACAAAATCTGAGAGAGGGTTGATCTTTGAAACAGGGAAATGAAAAACAATGAAAGAGTAAATAAGTAGCTATTTCCTCTGCAGAACAGGTTCTGTTACATCCATAACAAATTGGTAGAGTGCTTCACAAATCTTAGCATCTGTTTCTCAGGTTATCCCTAGGACTGCTACTTTCAAAGGGCTGTCCAAACAACCCCTTGAAAGTAGCTCTGAGCTACAGTACTTCAATGGTTTTTCATGCTTGTGGTGTTCAAAATCGAGTCACTTTTCAAATACAGTGTAGGTACAGCATTCCATAAAAACAGAAGGCAAAAAAGCTTAGTAGAGTGAATTCCTGGAACAGCTCTTTGTGATTCTGAAAAAGCCACTTAAGAGCTCCTCTGTTTCTGCTCTAAAGTATTTATGCTAGATCACAAAATAATAAGCAACCATTCAATTTATGTACTTTGTAGGGCACTTAGGAAACAGCTTTTCTACCACTTAGTAACTACAGGATAAGTAAAACAGCACTGCAATCCAAGAAATACACAGTATAGAAAGACACAAAGTCAGAATTGTAGGAGAGTTCTATCTTTATCCACTTCGATATCTTTCCAGTTAATCAGGTATTTTGTGGTTCTGTGTCAGGTACATTGAAGCCAGATTAACAACAACCAGCTGTTATTTATAGCATATCCCTGGAGTTGGGAATGGTTGCTGCTGCACTTTAGGACCAATCATGTTATACCTGTTTTAAAATAAGAAGACAAACATGTTGTAAAATTGCCAGTCAGCCTGCAGTGTCAACTGACATAGTTCAAATGAAACATCTCACCAATACACAGCAAAGTACAAAAGGGTGCTAACAGTATGGTCCTAGGTGCAATAGCATGTTTCAAATACTCCTCCAAGATAAAGACAGGAACAGACTGCAAATGTCTCTGGCCTGCAATAGCCTGACACTCAGCAAGTTCTGCTATCATACCTTTCTCAATTCACAAACCCTTTGGCTCAGCTGCCAGTAGTCATACAGGCTTAAATATACAAAGTCCCACAACCCACAGATGTCCTAAGCACCGTGAGAATGGGATCTCAAGCTCAGAAAGGCTGCCAAGGCATCAAGTCATAGCATGTTTGGTCCCACTTCTTCCCATATGAGGAAAAGGTTGATCTTGAATTCATTACCTTCCAGGCACAGCTCACCTCCTTTGGGCACCTATAAGTAATCATGTCTCAGCAGGCACTAAACGAGGGCCTCAAGACTGATGAGGATGGCGGATACCACTTCTCGGAACATGAATGGTCACGCCTGCTCTGACATTAGCAAGGGTCTCATCTGGAAAGAGCAGCCCTTTCCTAACTTAGAAATAGTAATACAATGGTAAAAAGAACAGAGACATTGGTGAGACACTGAACTTCACTGACAGCATGACAAAATCCATTTCCTTTTCCTGTTCAGAAGCTTTCTACACCACCTGAAAACTCAATACTGCAAAGTTGCAACTTGTAGTAGGTTTAACTGTACATTTTTTAGTTGAAGCATGTGCTTACTGCCTACTGGCTGGCCAAACAGAAAGGATAAAACAGAAAGGAAACCTGAAGTTTCAGTGGGCTGATTTTTCAAAAGTACTTGTGCATTCGGTACAGAACTGCCTCAAAAAGCAGCAGGGCATCTGCACTCATGTCACATCACTGCTTCTGAAGATGAATGCATCCCTGAGAGCTTGATGCTTCACAAAGCAGCAATCACATTTCTTTTACTGCTTTAAGTTATTCAGAAAAGTAAATGTGTTGAAGTTAAGCATAGGTGCCTAAAATAAGGCAGGTTTGACAATTCTGAGTATCAGTTTTGATGATATCAAACACTTATCGCAGGATCAATGACTTTCAGAATGCTAAGTCTGAAATACAGCAAACCTTTAGGAAAATACATCAGAAATACATCAATTACTTTTTTCTGTTTTTCTTAACATATTTCTATTTTTACCCTCCACTCCCCCCGCCCAATTTATAAATGCAAGAATCCATTTAAAACACTTGAAAGAATAATCGAAAAAGGAAGAACTGAAATGGAAGTGCTACAAAAGTGATCAAATAAAGACAAAAACAATCAAAATAAGAAACCCCTCAAAAAACCTAAACAGGTAAGAAAAAACAATAAACTGCTTTCTCCTCCAAAGGATTTAAATAATATTCAACACTGCTTGTTACAGATAAAACTGTCAGACAAATACTATGGTGATTCATGGTGATTATTTTTAATAAATATGTTAAAATCTCATGGGAGAAGAAAATGAATTATTTATAAACCAAGCAGCATATTACATTCTGGTCAATATATAGATGAACACAAGCACACCTAAATGTGTAGTTAAATCTCAAACAGAACCACTTTTCACCAGACTTCTACAATGTCTTATAGCAACCCTGATTTTCAACTAAGTTCCAGGATTTGAAGTTATAGTTTCTGGCAATACTTGCGACCAGTTATGCTTCACAGCTTCAACCTAACTTCAAACTGTTTTGCTTTAGACCTTTGTAAGAGCAATACCACCTACTGCTGATTTCTCACCCAGAGTTCAGAGATCCAGATTTGCTTTTGTTTCAATTCAAAACTTAAATTGAAATTCTGGCCCATGGAAATGGCATCTTTCTGTTCCCCTGGATCTGAACTGCATTTTGAAACAGTTTGGCATAAAAGGCATTGTAAGAGTTTAGGTCTGTAATGTATTTTATTGCCTAAATAGCTAGATGGTTCCCATTTTTACCAGAGTAACGCAGTGGAATGAGCATGGTGAAGCACCCATTAAAGCGCCAAGAGGAACCGAGTACTAAAAACCCTAAACATTCACTTGTTTTATTTTCCTGTTTCTTGGTTACATTTTCAAAGTGTGTCCACTATCACTCCCGTTAACATCAGCAGGGGGCTTGTAAATAAGCCTTTACTCAGTGTTTTAAAAAAATTAGCTTCTCAGTGGAAGAAGCAAAGAGATCCCAATTCACTTCATTACTTTAAAAAACAGAGCAGGACAGCAAAGAGAAAATCAAGTACAGGCAAGCACCTTAGCATATCTTTGGAGTCTACATTTGAGCACTTCATAACATGAATTGAAATGTCAAATTTTGAACTACACAAAACATAATTCAGGAAAGATTAACTTGTTAGAAACATTGTTAAAAATGCAGATGACATAAAATTAAATTAACTGTACCCTAATTTAGAAGCTGGAGCATTTAACTTGGTAAATATGTGTTTCATGAAGCTAGACTCACAGGTGGTGGTATGTAAAACAATCAACCATGAGGGCAGTTACTTTTTCCCTGCCCAGTGATCAAGCTTCTGAAACTGTACATTCATGCTGACACTAAAGATCATTACACACCACAAGCCAGAGATACAGAACTGCCATCTCAGAAAAGATAAAAATCTTTCAAGAGTTATGCCTGGTTTAAATGTCAGCGATAATAAGTCCACTGAAGCTATAAAACTACAATGTTTAAAAAAGAATTGTGGCTAAGTAGGTAATCTAGCGGCAATTTTTAGTGCTGCTGTAATTGAGGTTATATCAGCATTTTCACAATACACCATACTGTCAGAAAAGTTATTCCATGTTGTAAGCTGACATAGAAGACCTCATACGGGGCAACAAATCCTTCAGGACCATGAATTTAGTTTCTATGATTTTTAGTGAAGAATTTGGAAGAAAACAGAAAGCAAGAAGAAAAGTCTTACAAATGGAAATGAACAATGTAGGGTTTACTAATGTTCAAACAGAACCTGCAGATACTTTTTGGTGCAGATGGTTTTTATCTCAAAACACACATAGAACACCTGCTAAACATAGCAGTCAAACCTGTAACCTGAAAAAGACTAGAAAACTGAGATGTCTGAAATGTAGAAGAGCAGGTAGATAAAAGTCACTTGTTGTAGCCATTTCTTAGAAAGGGCTGTTCTTTGGCTTTGTTTTTTAATATTTTTTAAGGTAAAAAAAAAAAAAAAAAAAAAAAAAAAAGAAGCTCTTTTTGTATATTCTCACTCACCTGCTCTGGGTACTTGCTTCCAACTATCTCGGCCACAGTGTTAAAGGATGGAGAGTCTGGATAGGTCTTAGCTCCCATCTTCAGGTGCACAACAATCTTAGTGCCCCTGGAAGACATGCGTGACATCATTTCTGCATCTTCCACAGAGATGCAAGCAGTGGGGATCCGGGGTACATCAGGCTGGTAGCTCTGTCCCCCAGTGTGTAGGCTGTTAAATTAAAACAAAAACACAGGGTTAACAGCTTAGCTTTGTGATTTTTTTTTATCATTACCACAGAATTATTAAAGAGACTCTGAAATGGGGTATATTTAGTATTTTTAATAACCCTTTTGATAAACTACATCAAGTGCTTTTACGCTAATCAGAATATCTGACTGTTACCATTATATATGTCTGGAAATCTATTCTGCGTCAGCTCTATTTAGGTCATTGCTATGCTTTGACATGCTCTGATACCACACTTACTTCAACTCTTTACCAGGAAGAAGAGCAATGAAAAGTCTGTAAGTGAACAGTTTGCAAGAAGTGCATTCCTTTTTTTCCCTGTGCTAAGTAATAAAACTAAAATTCATGGCATTTTAATGCTATTTTCCATCTATTATATAACAGAATCACAGAAGAGCTGAGGTTGGCAGGGACCTCCTGGTCCAAACTCCCTGCTTGAGCAGGGCCACCCACAACCAGGTGTCCAGAACCATGAACAGGACATGAAAATCTTTATCTATGAGCCTTCTTACAGTAACAGACACATTTTTTTAATACACAAAATGAACAAAAAATTGAAATTTGGGTTATTTTTAAGTCTTCAAGACCGGAAAAAACCCCCACTTAATTTCTGGAGAGGATGTGGTAAGGAAGAAGGGAGAAATCTACTTTGTAAGGTTATAGATTAGGTAAAATAGAAGAAATTATTCAGTTCTATTTGTTTGGAAGAATAAATCCTTCTCAAGAATAACAAGTCATATTGTAATCAATAACATAACCCACAGACTAGATATGTATAAATAATTATTTGACAAGAAAATACTATAAAGCAGTTACAGAGGTATTGCAAGAGCTGCTTCAGAATATAGACAGATCTGTTTATCAGGTGGCAGCAGCTCCGGAAATTACTGCTCCCAGTTGTTTATGGCTGAACCTCATAGGACGGGCTGTGCCTCTTCCATCAGCTTTGAAGGTTGGGTGATCCACAGCTCACCTTCGAAATAACAGTTACCTTGGTACTCATGATATCTTGTGCCACATAATCCTCCCTGAGTGGCATAAACTTATGCAGACTTATAAGTTCAGATCCTTTTTTTTTATTATTTTTTCCCTTTCCTTTTGTCCTTGAAGAAAAAAAAAAAAAAGCACCCCTCATCCTTATTTTTAAATTGTGATAATTTGCTGCATATGTTTAATATTTCTTTGAGTGTTTGGGGATATATCCAGCATGCGAACCTGGAGATTTTCCAAACAATGTAAAATAAACAACATATTGGAGGAAAAAAAAAAGATATGACAATTTCATGTATTTATGTTTTTAAAAAAAATCCCCTACATTCAACAACTGAGCAGAAACTGTTTCTGCTCATTTTAAATTAATCCAACCACCTGTGTCTTCTGGCATGATTATGGCCTAGCGCTAACATGGTGTGCATGCTGAATTTCAGTAATTCAGGTTTTATCACTGATTTCAGTACCCTTCTGATTTTCCAGATGCTCAACAAATAAAACCTCTAAAACTCTATTTGTTTCTCCAATATAAGTAGTAATTATATTTCTTCAGATGCTCAATCCTGACATTCCACCACAACATTGAATAAAGCCTCCGACAACCTGCTGAGATTCACACACGCTTACACATCCCAAATAAATGAACGCTTGCAGGTATAAAATTTACCCGGCTAGCCCAAAACATAAACCTTGAAGTCACCTGATAGTGCCATTTTTATGCTCAAACTACTATTTTACCAATATTATAAATGTAAACCCAACTACTCAAAGACATACTGGCACAACCAGGCAGAGCCAGAAACTGTGCAGACAATACCAGGACCTGAAGGGAATGAATGACTGTCCAAATGATTGCTACAAAAAGGGAAAGGGACCCTAAGCATTACCAGGACAAGGACACACAGTATTACAGTACTGCATATTCCTAATGCTACAAGATAAACTCACATTGAAAACATTGTGGCAGACACTAAGCATCCTGGGAAACACCTGATTAAAGTTTACATGCACACAAAACATGCCATGTATATCATCTGCATAATAAATTGCTTAATAAGGTGCCAAAGAGTACATTAAAAAAATCTAAATAAAGCAAATTAAGCCCATTTGTGCAGAGATAACCAAGAACTGGAATGGCTCCTGACCATATGGCAAGACCTGAGCAAGAACTAACTAAACAAAACAAATTCTTGCAGACTCTGTGTGTAACAGATGGAGCGAAGCATTCCTGAGTTTGGCTCAATACAGGGAAAAGAGGATGTAGTTCAGGAGAAAGAATTTTTGTACTGGAGGCAAGGAAGATTTTTTTTCACTGAGCCTGAACAAACACGACTTTGTGACTATTATTTCTCAAGGAAAAAAAATTCTCTTGCATCTACCATTCCCTACCCATTGAAAAGTAAAAGAAAGAAAAGCATCACATAAAACCAGCTGGAGAGATCCAAAGCAACTCTGGTTCAAAATCAGCATTCAACTTCAAAACACCGATACCTATAGGCAAGCAAAGTGTACCTCTGGCATTTCCCTCTAACACCTGGGAGGGATGTCAGCTTCTACTCCTTCGAGCACACACTCTCAGTGAAAAATGGTGGCATTAACAAAGCCTGAATCCATTTTGCAAAACATTCAGGGTAATTAGGCCATTTAATAGGTAACATACCCATAGTCAAATACCATATTTGGGTGTTCAGTAGAGGAGAGAGGGTGGGTAGTTCTTCCATTTTTTTTTTTTATTTTTTTTTTTCATTTACTTAACAAAAACATCTGTTCTGATTTCAGATCTATTGCATCACCTCATCTCACATATTTGAGCTACTTGAAAAATTGAACACATCTGGCTAGATTGATCCTCATAAACCCATTAATGGTAATAAAAATTCACTGTCATTAGGTCCTGACATTCTTGTTCAACAGCTGACAAAATTCAGATAAATAAAGTGGATGAATTTCATTTTTTATAAACCCCTAGATTTCGCATCTTGGAAAGTATTTTAGAGAAGTATAGAAGTATCATGGTATGAATAACAAAGCAGAGGAAAGACTCAAAAGAAAAAAAAAAAAAAAGCAAGGCATTTTCTCCATTAGAAGTGCATGTCAAATAACTAGTTCTACCTTACAGGAAAGTGCAAAGGAAGAATAAAAAGCTCAAGGGACAGTTAGTTAATTTCTCTTCTGAGTAAAACAATTAAATGTGGAGAAACTAAAAAATATGGGTGACAAGATGTGTTGCTGGTGTCAGAACAGTTCTAAGTCTCCTCACTGTGGAAGCTGAACTTGCAGGCTTCTTTACTTTGTTCCTGCACTTCCAACCCTTATCTCTAAGATAAGCTAAAATGCCCAGGGAAAAATCGTCTGTATGAGAACCAGTGCTTCAAGCTAAACTGGATACTCTGATGGAAAATAGAACTCAAGCTGAAGCCTCAGGCAAAGACAGCAATCTCCTAAAGAGAGAAATAAGCATGACAGTACAAGAACTCTAACATGGCTGAAGAAAAAACAGAAACAAAACAATGCAACTGAAACTTGATTATATGAAAGCTTACAAAGATCTACTTCAGCCATAATGTGTATACACACACCCCCAATGCACCATTCTGCACATCAACCTCAAAAATCCATCCAGGGTTGGGAAATACAAAATTAATTTTGTCTAAGTATTTTTACTCATTCAAACAAACACATTGAGAGGCTCTAATTACATATGTGATCACCTATTTTCTACAGGACCCCTGCAATTTTCACTGTATGAACCACATGCAAACTAAGAATTCAGATCAGATCAGCTATTTTGTTATTATTGACTTAATTCATAAAATACATTCCTGAATGAAACCACAACTATATTAATCACTAGCTATAACCAAAGCAAGATCACAGCCTTAACTCTCAGTAACAGGCTCACATCCTCCTCCTACTTTGCTTTTGTTCTTTCACTTGTATATTCTGCATATCACAGAAAATCCCCCCACATACAAAGTTTTGCACTTTAAAGTGAGCAATGAAACATGCTGTAGCAAAACAGAAGGGAAACTACATATCTCATTTTTGTGGTTAGCTATGGAGAGCAGCTATTCATGAGTGCCTCACTCTTGAAATTTTCTCTGCATCAGGAGCTGCACGGCAAAGCCTGAACTCTATTCAAGTAAATCCCCTTTTCAAGCACCAAAAAGTCCTTACAAAACAAAACTTGTCATTGTGTGCACTGAAACTGTGTATGTTCTTTCAAGATTCTCACCATTATCTGGATAGAGAAGCCAAACTGTAATTGCAATTAGGCAAATGTCAAAATTATTGCTAATCTTCTCAGAAGAATTAGGTCTATAAAAATAAAATCAAGACTATTCCCCACTGACAGCCATATGGCAAAATAAAAAAGAATTAAATTCAGCCTAATTTTGTGTTTCTGTCATCATTTGTCCCTTGCTTTGTTTGCTTCTTATATTGCATTTGCAGGATTTGATTTCTTGGCTTATGGTAAGTTGAAATGATATCAAGACTGTCAAATTCAAAACCAAATAGGAATACACACAGAAAATGTTTAAGAAACTAAGGAGTAAAAATACAATACAAATATGGAATTAATAACATAGCAGTCTGTTATCCAAGTTAGAATATTTGGAATCTAGCCATACAGTATCTTCCAGATTACTTTGTACCAATCTTTAATTGATGTACCATATGCACAAGTGTAGTGAAGTGTAAGAGAGGCTCCAGAAACTATCAGCATGACCAAGGAAAATTCCCTTTGAAAAACAGCACAGCAATACTCCGTTACCACATGGACTCCATTTGAATTAACATTTAGAAAACAGTGCTAGGCACTCATTAAAATTAGGCTTTACCAAGCAAGCATAATAGCTCTGCTTTAATTACATATGTCCTCAGTTACAGAACGCAACTAACACGGATATGTTTGTATTTCATTATACTATTCAGTACCACAAGCACCAAGGGAATTCTCAGGTAAGTACAGAATTTTTAAAAAATGGCATGAATTAGATATGGGTCTTCAGACAAGAAGCAGAAAACAACTGTGAATGGTAAAATGATCAAATGAAGAAAGTCCAATGATTTTCACCTCGGGACTATCCAGCTGCTGAGAAAGTAGAAAAGTCCACGCAAAGCTTTCCAAGGGTCTCTAGGACATGGAAGTTTGCATCATCGGCCCTGCAACTGAAAAAGAAACTTGCTGGATCTTACAGACATGAGGATGACTCTCTAGCAGCTGACAACATCTTGAGGGCATTATTTAAGTCATACACCTGTTTGGCCTCCTTCTGCTCAATATGAACCACCAAGCTCTGTCCTCCTGTGTTTCTCACCCCTGCCTTGCAAGAATGCAGCTTCCTGCTGCACACTACCATAGGTTTGTTAGCAGAGGGCTCCAGGAGGGAATGCTGAAGACAATCCTAATTGCCAGCAGCTGCAAGGCTTCTAGCTTCATGGGCTTTTTTTTTTTTTTTTAAATTTTCTTGTTGAACTCCTGAATTCCCAGACTTGAACTGGAGCTTTAAATATATATCCAGTGACCCCCTTCTATCACCAAAGACTAGTGAGCACACTAAAAAAATTTAAAAAAAAACTCACAGAGAACAGATGTTATATTTATACCTACAGGAAAGATATAAATAAATCTAAACAAGCAAACAAAAAGTCAAAAACCAAAACAACAAACTCCCCATTTTCTTTATTTGGAAAGCAATGAATCAGACAAAGAGGCATCACAGGGCCAGCAATACAATAGCAAACTAACTAACAGCTAGTTGTTTAGAATACTGATCTGGCCTTCATATATCCTCAATTTAATAATGTTTTTATTATTGATAATTAATTATTATATCAAAATTATCAAGCACAAACAAGTGTGAAGTGGCATGAGAGCTCCCTGGGTAGGATTGATCACCATAGCAGTGCTTCCAAGTCCCTGGTTTGCTGCAGACAGGGAGTAGCAACAAAGGTCAAGCTCTCACACACACAAGCATATACATTAAGCTACACCAGAAGCATAAGTCTTCTCTGGCATAGAATATAATGTATCATGGGACAGTACAGAGAGGTTCCTCCTCTGTTCAAAAGATGGTCTTTGTTAAGGGTAACACACAGCCAACACTCAGTGAGCTGAAGGAAAAGTAGGGATGGAGGATACTGGTCTTACCACCATAAAACCTCTCCCTTTTAATGAGCTGACTACAGACATAAGTAGAGGGGAGTAAGGTCTGAAAGGAGGCAGGATAAAGTCTCAGACTCACAGAAGAGGGTGTGGATGGTGCTTTTCTTTGGACACTGTCCTCCATAAAAAAATTAACTGCAAATCTATCTTAAAACTCATATGCATTTAGAAATACCATTTCCCTTCAATAGGTTGGGGCAATGCAAACAAAGCCTCAATAAGATACATTTTTAAAGTGTGAAAAATAAGACTTAAACATCAACAGGAAATTCAAAGGCAGTCTAGAAAAAAAACCATACGGTAGGAATGGGAGTGACAGAGGGGAAACATGTCTCTGAAGACAGCAGGAGACAGAATAGTACCTTAGTACCAAAAGCAACTCTGTGAATGGGTAAGAGTTTGTAAAAGTAAAAAAAATACAGCAGAATAACATAGTTATTATCGCCTTAGATAGCACAGAATTAAATTGCAGAAGCAAAATAGAAGAGAGGAAGTGGAGAAATCCTGCCATCTTCTTTATTTGTGAATATAACCCTGTTTCCACAGAAAATCAGTGGCAATGCCTCCATTAACCTCAACAGAAGGGGGTGGGGGGAGATGGGGTGCAGGAGAAGGCTTTACAACCTAACCTATAAGAAGAAAGAGCAAAGGGCCTGACTGGATTCAGTCTCAAGCAGTAAGCAAACCAGAAGCCACTGCAATATACCTGTCTGGGTAAGTCCCCATATTTTCTGAAGAAAACTGAAACATTTTGACTACATAAATGCTTCTTTCACTCCTACAGATCTCATTTCTGTAGAATATTAAACACCTTTTTCGATGGTCTATTAAACAACCCAATACTTTTCCTGTTACAGTAAAAAAGAGAATAAAAAATATGTTAATAAAAATAATACAGAGGAAGGCACCACTTATTTTCCCCCTCAACTGAGAGATTTTAGTAGTGCCCCATGCAAGAGACTCTTTTAACACTGCCAGATGTTATATTTGCCTTTTATCTAGCTCACACATTATACAATTATAAAATAACACTTACACAATGTAAATTATAAGAAAACTATCCAATAGTGTATTACACTTATTTGATAAACACCTTCTCCAATAAACGGTAGGTTTTTATTTTCAAATTTCAGGCAAGTCTTGCCTGTTACTCCAAAGAGACATACAAAATTTTTCATTCTCAAACTCGAAATCCATTGTAAACAGAAAAGCTTTTTGTAGGAACAGAATGTATTTTTAAAGCTTATTATAGTATTATATCTCCTGTAAACTAGGACTAAACATTGAGCATGGTAATATGTGAGGCCAAGTGTGAGTGTTCTTTCCCCAGCTGTATTTTCTGACTGTTGACTGTCACAGATTGTCCCAAAAGCCTCATAATCTACATCAGACGAAATAAAAAATGTCCCGGTAGGTTTGTCTTTCCTCTGAACAGTCCCTTTCCTGACAATTAGTGTTGTGACTGGGAAACAAAGAGTGACAGACTGAAAAAAAAAATCTTTCCAGTGCAAACCATGGTTGAGAGAATGATTAAGTTCTGGGGATCTTCCCATGCTACAGGTTTCTTTGGGAGCATGCAGGAAGAACACCTGGTACAGAGCAGTTTTCATGAGGAAATTAATGTAGGGGCTTTCTGAGAAAGTAGTTAAGTCTTGAGAATTCAAGTCATTTTTCTACCTCCAAAGGAAAAGAGAAATTGCTGACAAAATGCAACACTTTCTCACTGGTTTATTTTTGATACCAGGTTTGTTGTGATCCTCAATGGCTACTATATAGTCATGCTATTTTGCTTAATGTTTGACAGTTTGTGCTCTTCCCATTTAATCTTGGAGATACACTGATTACTTCACCATTTGTTGAAGGAGAGTCAAAAGATTATTCTCAATCCCACTTGTACATTTTATGAATTTCTTTCATATCTATTAATGAGGGCCTAAGAGAGCCCAGGCTGGAAGAGAGACTGAAACAATACAATTTTCTGTCACTTTCATCAGCTGATCCACGTTGCTCAGGAGAATGTTAGAAAAAAGGCAGCAGGCTGGAAGCTTTCACTGGAGTGTACAATAATCACCAAAACTTTTGTAGTCTGTACATAAATCAAAGTACACAAATTATTTTGGACCTTAACCAAGAGATACAGGCACACAGCCAGTCAGATCAGATGAATTGTGGTTGTTGAGGTGACATGGATTTAGGGGCATGATAAGATTATTGACTACCCGAAAAGTCACAGCCATGAGAATGCCAGAACTCTCCGAGCTCACCCCTGGGAGCTCAAGGGAAAGGGGATAGTCAAGGGGAACCACAGGCTTCCCCTCCTCCTCCTCACCCATGTGCTCAGGCAGCCTCTGTGAGGAGGGGCATGCAGCGAGTCACCTGCATTCATAGACTGGTGCACACCTAACAGCCTTAGGGTTCAATACATGAAAACATTGAAGCCCACTTAGTGCAACACTGCAAGACAGTAACAGAATAAAAAGTGGGAATTTTCTCCTCAGTGCTCAAATGCTAGCTAGGAATTATTTTCATCCCTGAAGAACACTGTGCAGGCAAACTATCTTACTGATTGTGAATGATTAACGTTAACACAGAGACCACACATGTAACTTCATGAAGAATATAAATAGAACATCTGTTAAAAAACTATATCTACTTAGAAAGAAGTGCATCACATAATTTTTAGAGACAGAACTGTGTTTTACAAGCTAATATCCACTGACTGAATTACCTTGCAGCTGTCAAACTAGAATTTCTTTCTGTAAAATATACTACACTCCTGTGTAAGCATAATGGAAATTTCCTTATTTCAAAACTAGCCTGTCTAAAATCAGGTGCTGAATTCTACAGAATTCTGAACGTGAGCAGTTCATAACCATTTATTGCATAGTTTAAAGCAATTGTTCTGTTAATGCAGTCCAAAGATCACCTACAGCTAGCAAAGCCATTGCAAAACTCCTGGTTTAATAGGACAGAGCTTGATCCCTGACTTAACCACTGGACTGTTCACCTGCAATGAAGAGGTGATGTGGTTGATGTGACCCAGGATACACTGCAAATCACACAGTAATGCTTCTTGCTGCCAGAGCTATGAAAGTTCAGTGGCCTTGCTGCAAAAATGCTGATAAAACACCTTTTTCCTTGAAAGTTCATGATTGGTCAAACCAAACATCTGTAGGAAACAGAACTGATTAGGAACATCCTTCTAAAACCCTGACAGTCAGACTGTTCAGCTCACAAGCTCTGCTCCCTGCTAACCCTTCTAATTTCCTCCTGGAAAACTCAGGTGGAGGTGGAAAGAATAGTGTATTTGTAGTTAGAATTTCTGTCATAAACATATGTGGACTAAATCCAAACAAAACTAAAAACTTCAGACACCTTAAATGAGAATCTCTGGAGGAATATATTATATTCTCTTTTCCTTTCTCAGGAAACTTCTACAGACAAGCATCACCTAGAAGTCTGATGCTTTACAATGGTGTTCTCCAGCTCCATGTCATCTTTTCATAATTGCCTGGATTCTGGCATCCTTTCACTGCCTCTTAAGCCACTCTATTAAGTAACATGGAAATATCCATAGAATAAAAAGTACTGCTCTATATGAGAAAGGGTTAAAGGAATCCATTGCTGATTGTTACTAAGAAGTACCATATAAAGATTTACATGACTGAAAGATAATTTTAGGCACTGAAAACCAGTTAGACTTCCAAAAACATAAGCTGCAGCTGCACTTATTCCAAGTAGCTTTGCTAACGTTTAGTCACAGGTCTACCTATTCCCTTGTATTTCTGGCAAGACTAAAATATTACCATTCTCTCAGAAACTGCAGCACACCATTTCTGTTTTCCTAGATTGCCAGCATTATAAACAATGTAAAGGAACTAGGTAAGACTCACCTAGTTTTGCAGAATAACAGCCTTAGATGGTGTCTCAGATGAACATGACTGCCCAGGATTCCATGTGCATCTGGACAGAGTTGAATCCCTTCTCAAGCTCTTTGGCCTTGAGTACAAATGTAGAGCCCCCTAATATCCTGTCTGTAGATACAGAGTATGTACTCAAGGTCCTTTCACATAATTTCTGGTGCTCCCATGTCTCCCAACAGCAACTGCAGCCTCCTCAGAGCCTCAGACTGGCAACCATGAAAATTGTTTCCTTCTTCAGAGACTGCAGGTAGAGATACTCAGAGGGAGATACAGACCCTCCTCAAAGGAGGATCACAGTCTACTTCCTGTAGACGTGCAAGCAATACACAGATTACAGAAGAACAGCTAAAACCTCCTTACATCCCATCTGTGAATTTACTCTTTCCAAACCTCAGACATTTGGTAAAAATAACATTTGAGTCCCAGGAACTGATTTCTAAAGTTTATGTTGTTCTTGATGATGAAAAGCTGTTAATAAGAAAAAGCCTTGTACTTTTATGAAATGGCAGCTCCTTCATGCCCTTTCCAGTAGCTTCAGCTGTCTTATGGATATTACTGAACTGAACTCAAAACCCAAACCCTTTGAGCTACAGTCAACTAATTATTTTTAAACATTTACATTTGAAAATACAATATTCCAAGGTAATAATTTATATTTTCTGTTATTCACCTACTGCCACAACGTTCCTACAGATCCCTATCAGGCCAACCTGAAATCTCAATCTAGCTGAAGTTAACAATCAGACTACATTTTATTTCCTAATAAAACTCCATGGTTATATAATGGATTACTTATCAGCAGCAGTCACCCACTATTACCTAATAATACAACTGTACCTTGTTTTTTTGGCACAGGCATATTGCTGCAGAATTTACCACTGACTACTTAATCACAGGTTAGAAGAGTTGACTTTTAATGTTGCCATCTTGACAGTAAACAATGTACAAATGTTATTCTAAATTAACATTCAAAAAATATTACCACTGCTTGTAAATAGGGAAAGAGAGATTACTGTGAGCTACTCAAGATCTCTCAGGGAGACAAGGAACTTCAGAATCCCTGCTTTTAGTTGATTCACATGATTATTCTTCCTGGTCTGACAAAGTAACTTTGTTGTCCAGTGCACAAATGTCTAGAATCAATCTGGATTTTCCAGAGCTGAACAGTACATAGTTTCAATACCTCTTGGTGAGGTATGTTTTGTGCTACACAGTCACCAGCTAACTACTGTGAAGAAATCCAAATATAAATAAGTCAGAAACAACATGGTTGCATTCTGCTTCTTAGAATAAATTCTTCTTTTGCAGTCACAATATATTAAAAAGCCATAAATTGCAGTCAAAGCTTAATCCTGTTTCATAAGAGTAATAATGAAAATAAGCATATAAAAGACAATCCCTCTCTGTTTCAGAGTACTTGCAGTATTCACATTAGACAGCCAAGGTAGAAGTGCTGTGGCCAGTGACCAGGAAATCAAGGTAAGGTGAAACAGGTTAATTAGTCACCTACCCACCTAATGGGAGCAATCTGTAAATATCAAGGGCCAGATTTAAAAAGGAAACTTAGAAGAGAACAAAGGTACAGATTTAGGTTTGTACCATCCTTCTAAATACACAAACAAAATGAGAGAAAGTGCTAAGATACCTGAAGGAGAGGACAACAGGCAAGTAGTCAAAGCAGGCATCACTGGCAGAGCAGAGACAGGAGGTGGCACCTCTCATTTAATAAACCTGAAGGAGAAGGATTTTCACCACTTAGCCCTATGCTTCAGGCAAGGCCAAAGAATTAGTATTTGATGCAAAAAGATGGACACAATAAGAGAAGCACAGGTGACTGATTGGATCTGAAGGGGAAAACAAATCTGGAGAAAAGGATTTAAGTAATTGAAATGGTTACATTTGCAAGGCACAAGACGTTGCTTACACAGGGAAGAGCCCATTATTACTGTTGGCCATCAGCATCAGGCTACATCTAGAAAACAATTATAAACACCTGTGGAATAATTGGCTCTGACTTCCTAAAAACACAAGTCAAAATTTGTGTGCCATAAACAAGGGGTTTCATAATACAAACAGGTCTAGCTAATCATATTTGCATGTCTGACATACACACAGTAGAGCTAGCACAGCAGGGTGAGGCCATCTTACATGAAGACAACATTTAATGAAATAATACAGAAATACCCTACCATATGGGTAAGCCACAAGCATGACTGTGGGAAGTGGAAGAAACAGAAGAAACGAGAGGCTCCCTACCCCTTGAAAAACAGTGCAAACATTCTTGTAAAGAGTAATCATAACATGTTGGAGTAAACCATACACTTTTAATCACATGTTTAAGCAAACAAGGTAAAACCTACATTTGGTTGTCTGTTTGTTTTGCATGAAATAAGCAAAAAGTTACATGTCAAAATAAAACATTATGTATACATGAGACAGATTCTGAGGCATAGAAATCCAGCCAGAGTCCCTACATAACCCTGTGCTCACTTCAGGAAATCAGCAGTGAAACTTGAATACTTCAGATGTTTTGGAGCAGATACAACACATTTCATAAATAAAATTTTTACATATACAACCTGAAATCGTTCTGTAATAGGTAGATAAATTTTAGTACCATCAGAAATTAAGAACAGTAACAAACAGATAGAAAAAGTATCTTAAGTAATACAGGAAGTAGAAATAATATATTTAGTGGGAAATACAAACTGGAAAACCAATCATAAGACATGAAAATTATAAAACTGGATAGGCAGGTGAATCTGCCTATGTACAAGCTGTTTCAACATTGCCTGGACCAAAATAAAAAAGGTGAGTTGTCTAACTTGAATGGAGTTAATCCCAGAATACATGAAGAAACAGAGACTTTACTCTCTTGCTCTTTTATTCTTTTTTGTTGTTGTTGTTTTTGGCTTGTTTTTAATGAAAAAGAAGACTAGTAGGTTAGGACACACCAAACACCAATTCTATACCATTCCAGCAGAACCATTCTGGTAGTGCTTAATTTTTCCAGTTGTCCAGAGCCACATGCTCATGTGCTCTGGATATGAACACTCCAGATAAAGTCCTCAGTGCTGCACTTATACAGAAAAAACATAGAGAATTATAGGGAAACAAAATAATAGTCCACATATTTCTCAGATCTTATCAGCAGCTGAAAATAAATACACACATTGTGAAAATACTTCATAGGCACTGTACTGCTCAGATCCCTCTCTGTAATCTTTATCTGCGTTTTTGTTGTTAGGTTTTCCTTCAATTCTCTACAATTACAGTCACCACATACTAGTGAGACAGTTGTCAGTGTAATCAAGAAATCTCAATATTGCGAGAACCTTAAAACAAACCTGCAACTGACGGATCGAGACATCACAAACATGTCAGATGGTTCTGAACTCACTAACAGGGCTTTCATAGGCACAGCAACTCATGCAGACTCAGAAGGGGCTGGCAGCACTGAAGAAAGCCGGAGCTGATTAGGGAGAAACAGGAAATCATGGAAAACTGTTTGCAGTTCCCAGTTCTCAACCCACAACAAGCACAGCTGTAACTCCTTAAAGATCAGTACAAGAAACCCAAGACTTGGCAGTTTTATATACTCAACATCTTTATATACAGGAACCATAATGCAAAGGCAGATTGAAACTGTTCCTTTAAATCTTACTAACACCAGAATATTACCAAACCTAATCAGTGGGTGCTCACGGTACCCAAACAAGATCAGAGCTAACCACGATATGGGTGGCCATTTAGCCACCAAGAAAATGTATGACTCAGTAATGTTAGGGGAGTGGCTTAGCCAGAAGGGAAAAAAAAACACTTTTGAATACTACATTGACAAAGGTTTGCCTTGGAAAGCTACCTGTAAGGAAGCTAAGATTTCACTAAGGTCCTTATCCTCACAGCATCTTTCTGGATAACAGAGTCCATTAACAAAGATTTTACTAGCCCTTTACCTGCCTCTACCAAAGTTACAGGACACTGCTTGTATTACTATACACTAAATGGATTAAACCCTTCACAATTACATGAGGATGTTCCTGATCGGGAGTAGTCACAACTATATGAGCACGCTCCTGATCAGGAATAGTCAAAACTAGGAGGAGGGAGAGAAAGCTCCTGTTAGTCTCATCAGCATTTTACAGACTTCATAAGAAAACAAGTATACCAGGTGTATGAAGTTACCCAGAGGTTTCAGATGTAACACCAAGCCTTGTGTACTGCAGAAAAAAAAAATTAAAAAAACCAACCCAAACACAGTTATGCAGTTCAAAGCAAAAAGACACAAAAAGTTTGGCAAAAGCCGAAGAGAGATGGGGACTGAAGAAACATCATCTACAGGTTTCTCACTTTTATGAAGTTACCTGAAATCTGACTCCTTAACCAGTATGCAAATATCAAGAACCCAGTTAACTCCTAAAACACAGGCTCCGATTCTTCTAACAGCATCTATGTTCTCTTGCTGACAGCTAGGATTTGCCCAAAAGTGAGCACAAAGACTGCACTGCAGAATTCAGTCTGGCATGTAGGCCTTAAGGGAATATGGGAAGAAAAGTAAAAATTAACAAATTGTCAGTCAACAACACACACAGACATCCTAGAGGGAAAGCCACTAAGTGCAGGTAAGAAAATAAATCCCACAGCACACCACCAATTCATATCTCTAAGGGCAGCAAGACAACATGCACAATGCTAGAAAACAGAACTAGAATCTTTCCACAAGCTCCCCAGAGATTTATAAAACATGGTCTGCTCTTATTCCCTCTTTTTACACCACAAACAAGGATTTTATCCTTGCTTTCTGCTCCCTTAATAGAACAGGAGACAATACTGCTGTATCCTATTGCCTCAGGATATTGCTTCAGGACAGACTCTCATTGAGATGTTTGCTATGATCAACTCTGGTTGCTATACTAAACCCGTAAGTGAAAAATGTTCACAAATAATCAGTTGTGCTTCCTATTTCTTCATTTGTGCTACAGCACTACTGATGCATTTCTACAATTATCACCCAAGTTCTTGCTGTCTTTATGCCTGGGACAGTCTCTGACCCTGTGCAAAGCAGATGAAGATGCTGCCTCCATGGAAAAATATATTTTTATAACAGTTCTACAGTGTTAAAAACTGAGCATGCAGAATATCAAGCAGGGGAAAGTAAGTTTGTCAGTTTTCCAATTCTCTCAGACATCAGTTCTAAACTACCTTGATCACAACTGCATTCTCCTCCCCACTAAAAGGAAATAACTCTTCAAAACACACATTCACCCCTTCACCCTGTGCACTTAAAACTCACTTGCTGGGGAGAAAAAACCCACTGAAAAAATACAAGGCTGTGATAAGAACAGGTACTCTCTCACTGAAAGATGGCAAAAAGCAAAGAAAGTTTCTTAGGCAAATAAATTAAGGCATCAGATCCACACATAATATAGGAAAACTCTTTATTTTCAGTACTTCCAACAAGAGCTAACTTCCTGGAAGCAGGAGTGGTGGCATTGCTTATCATAGTATGCACCAAGACCAAAGAACATAACATTGCAAGCAATCAGGGAAAATTCCACATAACAGCTAGCTTAGCACTACCACATGAAGTGGAAAAAAAGGTAAAAATAGTTGATTTTTTTAAATCAAGGAATATAGAAACAGTTTATTTTTACACTCAGAGAAATGCCTTGTGCCCCAGACAGCTTTTGAAAAACATTATTTCTGGAAATGTAACCCAGTAATTTTCTCCCTTCAAAACACATCTTTCTCAGTGTTTCTGCTTGACAAAAAGGCAATCTGATTTATTAATCTATTTTTATTTAAAAGTTTTCAGTAATAATAATAATAACAACAACCTTTGACTTAATGCACACATCAGCATCAAGCAGACTTACTTGGCTGGCACGCAGTGAGTGTCCCTAAGTTTGTCTTCCCTAACTTATAGAAAGCCTTGTCTCTGTCCCTGCACTCTCTCTTGGAATTGGTATTTGATAATCAAGAACCACAATCTGCACTGATGACATAAATCTTTATATAACAGAGGACACTGGTATAGAAATCACACCATAAACAGTTACTACACAGGTAATGTTAGTTTCTTTAAGGTCTCGTGATATGTCCATACTAGCCTTTTAGTTTGGAAAAAGAATGGGATGCTGAAGTGAACCTCCCAAAACTCTTGGCTACCCAATCGTCAAGAGGTCTCTGAGCACCAGTTATATCTCTTTCTGATGAAACTAAGCCAGAAGATTCTCTCAGCAAGTGCACCTAGCAAGCCTCAACTTGCTAAGTCTTGGCTGTTGCATCTAAATCATTAATGCAACCTTTTTGAAATGTGGTTTTTCCTTTAATTATAACGTCACATGTAAAAACTCCATTGCAACACCAGGATTTTTGTTTTGAAAGATGTAAAAATGAAGAAAAAGTCTGGACAACCAATAAAATACTTTTCCTAATCCCAAGAGAACAAGACACAAGTTTATTTTATTAACCAAAAAGCAAGGAAGCAGGTTTACAGATGGACTAAAATACATGCCACCGCTGCAGACTTGAAAGCCCAAGGCTAGCTTAATTAGAAGCAAAGGAAAAAAATTGAGAGGACTGAATAGAACTGTAGGAAATTAACTCACATACCACATGTGCTAACAGGCCAAATGCCAGAGCAACCGCAAATTCCTGAACTGACACAGCGCTTGGAGAGGGGGACCGAAATTCAAATGCACCCAAGGCACCAGCAGCGCACGCACACTAAGCCTGCACAAGGGGCCAGAGATGGTACATGTTGGCCTTTCTCCAGCTGTGCACCCTGCAAGCATCAGCCAGGCTGGCCCCTCAGCCCGGCCAGATACCCCACTGAAACTCCACAGCTCCAGCAGCCCAGCAAGTTTCACAGTCACTAGGGCTCTACAGGCAGATCAGAAAAAGGAGTGTACCAATGTTGAGCAAAAGACGGAAAGTGAAGTAAAAACCTACAAGATCTATTTATTAAAACAACTTCTATTTCATTTGGTACGTATAAACCAATTTCATTTTTTTTCATTTCAACAGGCAGAGCATCTCGGTTAAACTCAAATGCCTGAGGAAAGCTGATGTTTTCAGCTGAGCCGTAAGCTGGATGACCAGTCCCATGCTACAATCAGCAGAGTGTTACCAAAAAATAGTGATGATAAAACTATTTTGTGCTACTATAGGCTTGCTTGTTAACAGCAATTCTGTTTATTAAATACTCAAAATTAAAGAAGGTAATAAAAATGAAGTGTTTTGCTGTAAGGCTCTTGAAATTATTTTAGTGTGAGGGTCAAATTTTAGAAACTTATATACAGGTCAAGATCTTTAGGCTGAAAATAACAGCTGGTGGTCCAGGCTATTTAATAGGCTAGTGAGGCAGCTTTCTAGGGTGAAGTGACCTATCTCACCTGCATGACTCCCAGCCTCATACATGAAAGGGAACACAGGTCTGCTTTGATAGACCACGTGCACACAGAGCAATAGAGATGCTCAGGGACTTGACTTCATGAGTAGGTTGGACTCAGGCCATGTCATGTTGAGTCCCTATTAACAGCAAACTGCTCTCATGCTGACAGACAAGTCCTAGGCAGTGCTTACCATCTGAAATACAACCCCAAATGGACATGGCACTTCTTCCTCTCTATGGACAGCAGAACAGGTCACAAGAAGAAAAACTCCTACTGGCATTTTTAATGGAATGAGGGGCAGAACAGGAGGCAAAGGAGCTTTCAGGGCTCCTGACACAATTAGAGGATACACTTTCAAAGACAGAACATCCATTTTAAAGGCCAGATGAATCTCCTTGCTGTGAAACAAAAACAAGCAAACCAAACCAAACCAAGCAACAACTTCAACCAACCAACAAAAAACAATCAAAAAGAAAAAAAAAAAATATCCTTCTAAAGCTACTGTACCATCCCAGAATTCCAAAAATGTGTCAGAGTGGGCAGAGGAAGTTGAATGTGTCTGTTGCAACTGATATGAGTAAGCCCTTATTTTCCTCAGACACGGAGTTTTAGGAAAAGGAGAAAGATCTAAGCAAGTAATTCTCATGTCTGGAATCAAAGACAGCACATCAAGTTTTAGGAAGAGGTGATGTGGTAAGAAGTCACCGTGCTAACACCTGAGAGTTGAAAAATGCCTCTAACAATTGGGTTCGTGGCATTTAACTCTGAGGACTCTTGGGAACTTTCCATTTGAGTTCTCAAAAAAACACTCAAGTTTTCTTCTTTCTAGAGCCCTTAAAGGAGTTACTATTACCAGACACAGTGTTACAGCTTTATGTAATCTGTGGTTCTTGAGAAACAGAAGGATTTACTGAAAGTTTCAGATTCATAAGAATACATTCACCACATGAAAAATACTGGACCATTCCAATAGCTAAATGATACCTTTTTATTTACAAAATGCTTCAAACCCATACAGCTACGAAATAAAAACCCCAGGCTAGCTTATTACAACCACATTTTTAACCATGTCTTGTAAATTGAGTATTTTCACCATAAAAAACATCCACTACAAACTGGGAACACTCATCAATTTATTGTACACAACAGTAAATTTATGTATTATTTTAACTTGTACAAAATCATTAATCTCAGCACAGTCAAGCTATTAAAGCAAAAAGAGTAAGTATTCAGATTCCTACAAAAGGCCAAATAATACAAATACTATAGAGTGATTGCAATAATACATATTATTTGAGAAGGTTCATTAAAAATAATTCTGTTACTCTTAATTCCTAATATCTATCTTTAAATATTTCACCATCAAATTTTCAGTGCTTTAGGAAACTGCTACTGGGATAAGGAGACTGAAATAATGATGGAAAGAGACTTTTGACAAGGGCCTGTAGTGATAGAACAAGGGACAATGGCTTCAGATGAGTAGGTTTAGATTAGATATTAGAAATAAATCCTTCACTGTGAGGATGGTGAGGCACTGGAACAGGTTGCCCAGGGAAGTTGCAGATATCCCATCCCTGGGGGTGTTTAAGGAAAAGTTGCATGTGGCTTTGGGCAGCTTGCGCTAGTGGAAGGTGTGCCTTCCACCCTTCCAAGAGCTGCAACTAAATGTAAATTACCTACTAATTACAGTGACCTACTACTAAGTAAAAAAACCCCACTGTTATATTTTTTTAATAAAATTATTTTTGAAACATATTGTACTATGTTTTCATTATGATGAACTATATTAGAAAATTGTAAGTATTAAAAAAATACATAACAAACATCACATCTGTTGGACAACAAGAAATATACTAGCAATAGTTTGGATAATATCTGAATTCAAGTGCTTTATATTTGAGAAAGCACTTTAAATAGGTAATATTGGGTTCTTTAGGGAAGTATGAAGCATTTTCATGGTTTAATCCCAGCTGGCAACTAAGCAGCATGCGACTGTTTGCTCACTGCACCCCCGGGTGGGCTGGGAAGGAGACTCAGAAAAAGAAGTACAAAAAGTTATGGTTTGAGGTAAGAACAGTTAAATAGTTGGGGGGGGGAATGGGGGAAGTAAAATATTGTAATTGTAATTAAAAGAATGTACAGTTAATAAATAAACCTCAAGAAAAACAAGTGATGCAAAATGCAATTACTCATCACCTGCTGATCAATGACAAGTCTGCTGCCAAGCAGTGGTTGGCCCCTTCCAGCCAACCCCCTGTAACCTGAATATAATATCCTGTGGTATGGAATATCCCTTTAGCCCAGTTCGGATCAGCTGTCCTGGCTGTGCTCCCTCCCAGCTTCTTCTGCAGCTCCTCACTGGCAGAGCATGAGACCCTGGGAAGTCCTTGACTGAGGGTAAGCATTACTTTGCAACAATCAAAACATCAGTGTGTTACCAACATTAGTCTCATGCTGAAACCAAAACACAGCAATGCACCAGCTACTAAGAAGAAAACAAACTCTATGCCAGCTGAAACCAGGTCAAGCATATAAAAAGACTACCAAGAAACTACAGTAGCAGCAGAGAAGTTCTCTGCATGTGTTCCAGTACAGTTAGTTGGCATTACTGATTTCTGACTCTATGAAGCATCCAAATGATGAAATTTGCACATTTCTCATATTGTTGAGATGTGACTGCTCATGTTTGTGAAATAGTGGAATCAAGCATGCCTCCAAGTGCCTGTCCCAGCCTCTTCCTAGTTCCAGCCTCAACAGAGAACCAAAGCCGAGTCACCTTTTCCACCTACAAGCCTAGACTCCTGCAGAAAGAAAACCTAGGATCAGAGATCATAACAAGGCTATGGTGTTATCTAAAAGGAACACAATTCTGGGTTATGGTGTGGCATACATTTGGGGTCAGATTAGCTAGTGCAAAAGATTCCTCTGTGGGTAAAGAGTTACTGGGCAACGAGGGAGAGGAATAAAGGATCTGTATCACTCTTAACATGCACTTGCCAAAGAAAGAATGACGTTACGAAAGACATCACCTCTTGTAAAAACTGTATGTCTGCCATGCTGTGTTATGTAGGTGGTTTCATTAACACAGCTCTACAGTTTAAGCAATCAAGTTTTGTGTCTGGCATCACTAAAAGCCCCTGACAATCCTGCTCAGGTACTGGAAGGTGGGCAGGGAGATGAGTCTGTCTGGTTTGCAGTCCTCATTCCAGCTCTGCTGTCTGGGCCTGCCTGACCAGAACTCTCACCACAGCCAGGATGCTGCTACACAAAGATCACTGCAGGCATTAAGCTCACCAATACTTGTGTAAGATTTGAAAGATACTATGTTAAAGGATGCTGTACATCTATCAGCCTTTTACATTATGGATGGATTCTTCTCCATTTTCTCTCTAGTCAACTCCATTTTCTCAACTAGTCCTTTTCACAATGGATAAATATTTTAAGTGTAAGTTTTCAGAGTTGAAGGAAATTCCTAGATAAAATAAGGAACATTTTTACCAATCAGAAAACTAAAAAAAATATAATTTCAATAACATAATGCTATATGTGATAAATAAGTAATGTAGTAAGGCATCTAAAAATATTTACATTAAAAAAACAATCATTTTCACATACCTTAAAAAGCAGTGTGAGAATGACAAACCTCACTGCCAAAGTGTTCTAAATAATTATGTTCAAAGCAGACTACTACTCCATCCAGTAAAAGTCAGCCTCATTCTAGGAAAATAACCAATACATTGAAAACTATACACTTACATTCTAGCCAAACACACAGAATAACCAGCTCATATCATCACTGACAGTCTGATACATGTTGTCAGCAAAGACATTTGGTTTTGGTTGATCTCAGAATATTCAAGGCAGCCTTGAGAATGCCGGAAGTTCTTTAAAACAAATATTATATAAAATTTGGAACAGTAACAAAAAAGAAAAATGAAAACATTCTGAAAGAATGACAAAACACTGAGGAAAAGAACTATTGTGCAGCCAATAGTTTCAAAACCAAACACCCACTCATAACTGGCAATGTTTAAGTCACAGAGAATAAAATGTCTGCCCAGAAATAACATGTGAACTAAAGGGCTGAAATGTGAGTTATAAGGAGAAAAGAGAAAAATGCTTACCTCTGAATAGAAAAAGAAGCAATAGATCTAATGAGGGATGCCACTGCTCCAACTTTAGCAGCTTCCACTGCTCCCTGTACTCTGTATTTCACAGTTTCACCATAACTGATGAAAGGTTCATTGTAGACAACAATCTTCCCCTTGGCCTCCTGAGCTCTTTTGTGCAGTTCATCAAAAGAAGCCACCACTATGACTTCCGCCGTAATTCCTGAAAGAAAGTGTTACAGTGGTTTCAACACTGCTTTACTATAGCTCTCCCATGGCCACTTTTAATAGGCAGAAAAGCACAGACTGTGCAGAGCTCAGGAAATTAGATGGAATTTTTTACTGGAAAAGGAAGACTATGTGAAATAGTTCATCAGGGATTGATGCTAAATAGGTGTAATAGCACTCTGATCAAGTACACGCAGTTCTGTAAACCGTGCTATCAGGTTGGTATTAAAACATAACCTGAAGGGCCAGAAGGATACACGAGGGGATTTTGATCTCAGCATGTGCTTTAATGCCTCACTGTAATCATTCATAGTACAAAAACATTTGCAAAAGCTGCCTATGGGATTAATTTAAAAAAAAAAAAAAGTAATCTTTTCATGGAAATATTTTGATATGTTGCTAAACAACTTAGCTTAACATAAGACAACTGGAAGCACATACTTTTAGACTGATACATTTTTAAAATTATTTAATCCAGAAATGAAATTAAATTAAAGCTCTGCAGCTTCAGCAACTTTTGCAGTATGCATTATTATTGTTTTTGTTGCTATTACTTCACATTTAATTCTGTAGAATACCACAGTTCTACTGGATCTCCTTCTGGGAGTTTCTCCAGGAACCCACATTTCCCAGTTATGATTCAGAAAACACAGGCAGGTACTTCAGCAGAACTATTCACATATGGTAAGTTAGATCCCACCCAGCTCTTCATTTTAATAGCAGGAATAGTTTTAAATTGCTGTATTATCTTGTATGAAAAAAACAAAGAATGCTACAGTTAAGTAGTTTTTCCCAAAGCCAGAGAATCCTTCTAACTTTTTAGAAGATTGAGGAACTGTATTTCACAGGATTTCAACAGTAATTCATTAAAATGACCACTGTGATTAAAACCTAGTTTTGTTGATTCATTACAGAGATAAGTAAAGACTGCTTATCAACATGGGCTGGTACTTTCCTTCTAAATATAGAAGAGGTAGGGGATACCTGAACTTTCATCTTTGTACATTTCACCTAAAAGTCACAAAATACATCAGTGAAACTAAAACTAACAATAAAAGCCTAGCAAAGACTTGTCAGAGAACTATTGTGTTTTTAAAATAAAATTTTTCTCCGTGAAAGAGTTCTCTTTTTTCTTTTTTTTTTCTTTTTTTTTTTTTAGTGTATGTTGTATAAGAATTATTTAGAAGATTTCAAAGACTTGTATATGAGACTGTAATACACAAGAACTGTTAGCAAAGTAGGAAAGTAACCTCTCTCAGCACCCGTGTGTCCCGGCTCCTGGCTTCTTTAAGATGCAACTACATTTCAAAACCTTAAAGAAATCATTCCACATAAAAGTTGGATGTCTTTAGAGTTCACAACTAAGAGGGCAATAGACATGTACTGCTACAGCAAAAGCCTGGGATTTTTAGCTACAGAAATAACCTGGAGTGTACAAATTTTAACTGCACAGATTTTTCCCCTTACCTAGCAATGTTTAAGAGAGGCAAATCAGAGAATCACCCTCAAATTTTACTCGCTGTTGTTGGCAAGCAGGTGAGCATATGAACAGACCCCAGCTGCTTGTCACAAATGGCAGGTTCAGCTGCCTAGCAAAGGAACCTCCCAACAAGAGGCATTTTGGGTATGAAACCATGCCACTGCAAATAAAGCCAGGTATCTGTTAAATTCCATTTTCCACAAGAGAAGTCATGGTCCCAGTAGGTTGATACTGCAATCCGTACTTCATATTAGCTCTCCCCACTGCTCCACTTGGATTGTGCAGCAGGCACTGGAAGGATGCACGTTGCATCACTGGCTATTCATCAAGGGAAGTGAGGAATGTAACTCTTCTAGGAATTACTTTTATGAAGAAAAAACAACTCTGAAAGGTTTTTAAAGAAGGCTACAGACAGCTAGTAATTATCCATAATTCCTAGGAGAAGTACATTTACGGCTCTTCCTAGATGATAGGCATCAGGAGTTTGTGCAGTGAGCTTTGTGGGAATTAAAGCTAAGGGAAAGAACACAGAGCTGCAAACTCTAGCTCAGTATCTCTGCTATTGAATGATCCCTAAAAACCTAAATAAAGCCATCCTTTGACAAAACAAAACAAAGGCTCTTTCCGCAGGTTTAACTTAGTGGCAGCATGGTATACATAAAACATTACTTACAGTGCTTTCCATAACAAAGTAAGACTTCGCTCTTGTGTAACTTCAGATTAATTCAGTGACTCGTTTGCATTTTAGTCCCATTTTATACCGTTTCAGACTCTACTATTGAAGTGACATGAGCAATGTTTACCTTAGCAAATATGTGGACACACATACACAAATCACCCTAAGACCCCCTGTGCAAAAGAAATGAAACAAAACCCCTGACAGATTATTAGTTTAAGGAGAATGAGTTATTCCCTTTAGAAATTGGAAAGGTCTCACCTTACCGAGCCTTTAAGCAAATTAACAAAACTCTACCCTAGCTTCTTCTACCAAGTCAGTGCCTCATGGCTCTGCTTCCCATGTCAAAAGCTGTTCTCTCTCTTTCTTACTCCTATCATTAACTGATCCAGAGCTTGGCTGTGTGTTATTGAACAAAATTCTTCAGAAAATCCATGTAAGGAGGGAGATGGATCACCTGCTTACTTAAGCACGATATAAAGATTGTAATCCCCACAGTCCAAGAGATGAATACAGAGTATTTGGGGAATCAGCTAAGTAAAAGGCATGAAGTGTAAAAGACAGAATTATGAACATGATCTGTATAAAGCTGAAGACTATGTGACCTCACCACGTGAAACGTATTGTTGGTTTCGGCAAGTGAGCAAAAGCATCTAGGTAGTACCATGTGTTTCCTCTCATTTCTCATATTAAGCAGTAAATTGCACCCTGCTATTTCTGAGAATTAAGGTACAGGAAGGGTGCCAATGGTAGGAACAAGAAGGCAATCTTCAATTACGAACAAAATTACATTTTACAAAGTCCTCTGTACACTGAAGTGTATGTTTCCATCTAAAAACTTGAATATGACACAACTTTGATGATCACATTGCCTGCCAGTTGCAATAAATGGCATGGTACACATTAGCAGTCTAAAATCTGCCACAGGCAAGAGGAACACAAGACTGATTACAGTTAATCTGTATTAGCTACAGAAACTCAAATAATATATACATACACATATATATAAAGCACTTGTAAATCAGCTGTCTGTAACACTGTCATACTGAGGAAGTCTGATTGTTGGCATGAACAATTTTGAAGGGTCATCTCCTAGCACCAGCTTACTTGCCACTAATGACACAAGGAGCAGATTAGTTCAGAAGGCAACTTATTCTCCCCAAGATTAAATGCAGCAAATATTTAAGTTGTTTCAGTATCTAGAGCTACACATCAGTCTGTGTCAGTAACAAGTTTCAGCAAAGAGTAAGGAGCAAAGGAAAATCCACTCCATTATCAGATTTTAAAAACTGATAAATCTATTAAAACTTTAAGGAAACTTCATACAGAATATAGTTGATGTTCCTGGCCACACCAGGGCACCATACTACGTACCAGGATCTTCTGAGATTTGTTAAGCCAGTCTCTCTATTAGGCTTTATTTATTACTATCCTAGAAACACTCTATTTATAAACACACAGAAATTCAATAGAGTTACAATATATTGCTGTATTAAAAGACTTTAGTAAAGCCAGAAGGGAATATCATTTGCATACTGTTTAATCTTACTGGATTTACCAATTTTGTATTTACATAATTATCATCTTACTCTTTTCTTTTTATCCCCAGTATGATTTTTGTCATCCAGTTAATAGCATCAGTCCCCTGGAGATCTAGTTACAAAGCCAAATGGACCCATCATTAATTCGACAATAAACTCTTTTCAATAGCAGCAAGCGAACAACTCACCCCTCCATACCTCTCAAACTTCATTTACTTCACACTGTTAATGAAAGAATTATGATTTCTCTTACAAATCACACTATGGAACAGTGATGCTACTGATCCACATGCACTGAAGCTGCCACTGTCAAATAAATAAGCTGATGGGAAAAGCAATTTTTGCTTAAAACAATTAAAATACAGTAATTTTAAGCCTAGACAAAACAAAGCTGGAAACAACATCAACCAAGTCTCCACAAAACTTGGTTGTGTATTATATATCTAAAATTTTTCATCCTAAGTATAAAATTCTGCCTGAAATATCAACACAAAAAGTCAACCACACATCTAATTGTTCTGATACTGGTAGAAATTCTGAAACTGAAGAAAAAGTATCTGAAACATGTCCTGGCCTCTGCAGTCATGAGAGCAAAAGGGAGACAGAGTGGTACCTCCTCATTCATCAGAACCAGGCATCAGGACATGAGAACAGGAAATCAAGACCCCTCATGGCAGGGCAGGAAAAAGCAGGAGCAACAACCCACCACAAACACAGTGCATGAAGCCCACGTGATGATGGCAGCCCTGCCTCACAGACCAGCAGCATCAGACACCCTCATATCTCTTCTCCTGCATGGCTGCCACTTCTCAGAAAACTCCGTTTCCACCTCAGCTCTCCCCACAAAGCTACTTTAGCCTGGTATCTGCCACATCAAGGTATTCGGTACTCCATGCTGACCCCAAGTACATGCAGGCAGTAGCCCCAAGCTTTTCAGACCTTAGCCTGGCTAATCCCATTGTCCTTTAGACTTTGATCATCTCTCCAGGATAAAAGTGCCATGCCCCTGCTTCTTTCAGATATGGCCCACAAGCACTGCCTTGTGTGCATTTGCAAGGCAGCTTCTTTCACAGAGTTACAGATTACCTAGATTTTTTTTTTCTGCATGGTTCACAGGGTAGAGCTATGCATACAAAGTTAGATGTATTTGTCTGGAGATAGAAAGGTAGCTGTTGTGACAGGTCAAAGGAAAGAAGGTCTTGGGGAGCAGATGGAAAAGGCAAATATATTTTTCAAAGGAAAGTAAGATTAGGGAACTGGCATTATATCCTTTTTTAAGTTCAGCATCCTCTAAAATCAGCTCAGAAAACATTTTTCCCCTTAACTTCTATCATACCTCTTTTAAAAACATGTTGCTTTCCAGCTCTCTCCAGGATTTAATTCAGTTTTCCCCCAATGCCCCACATAATTCAACAAGATTTTCAGGAAAACAAACCCAAATTCCATCTGTAATGAACTCATCCAATTAAGGTTTCATGTCAGACTGAAGCAAATGAAAGATTAGTATCATCACTTCTTTTTTCCTCACTCAAAAATTATAGCATATACTGAAAATGTGAAATACTCTAACACCTAGAAACACATTTGCTCTGTCAACACATATCAATGTGTATTGATATAAGGATTATAACATGAAGAAAGTACTAAATATTTTAGGCGAACTGTGAAATGAAGAAGAGGGCTTTCTTCAGGAAGAAAGATTTAGTAAAATCTGAATATACTTCTGGAAAATGTGACCTCACCTACTCTGTAGAACAGCAAAGAGTATTACTTCATGAAACTAAAATTACATAGGAGAGTTATCCAAAAGGATATGAGGCTATTCAGCTCTGATGCATAGCACAGAGACTCGATGTATTACATCATTCCTTAAGAAGAACACAGGGAAAAAGAAACATTATAATAATTACATTTTTGACAAATATGACTTGGAATTTCCAGCCAGTACTGGATCTCACTAAAACAGTTTGATTTCAATAACATGTAGCTTACTGTGCAACAGGAAATCCTAGCAGAAAAGGGGTTGGACCCAACACCCAGCACAAAGCCTTGGATGCCAAAAGAGCAGGGCAACAGGTTAGGTTCTCCCAGGAGAAGCCCTGCATGGGGCACAGGCTTGCTATGCAACATCTAGAGAGAATGAGGAACCCAAGAACAAGATTGAGAAAAGTCAATTTCTGAGAACACAGGCACTTAAGGCAGGAAGTACTGAGGACAACCATTCCTCCTTAGCAAGTCAAGGTGCCAGTCACCACTGGCTATCCTTGGGGATGAAGGTAATGGTGCCAGCCAACACAGTATGCATACCCTACGCATGCAGAAAATTATACTCAAAACCTGCCTTCATTAGCTTCAGCCTGGGCTTACCATTCTTGAGGTAACAACCCTCAACTCAGTGACACTAAAATGGGACAAGACCTGAAAATTCAATCTCTTTCCAATGGCAACACACAGTTCACTTTGTTAAAGTAGCAACTGGAACCCATGGTCCTCCCAGACAGCACATCCACCTCAAAACCACACACCCACTCCTACTCTCTAAATCTTAGGAATGCCACTGCACTAACTTTTGGCCCAAATGCTGGGCCATTGAAAACCATAGGTCCTTCATGGATGTCATCTTTTACATGCTGAGAAAAACAGTAGCATAATTACCATATCACAAGCAGCATTGCTCTAAGTAATAGTAAATAATCCAGGCACCCAGTAGTGAGGCTCACGGTCTCAAGATGTGAATCAATAGCTACTCACATGCAAAAACCAAGGAATTCAGTGAAGACAGAAGGAGGGCTTTGCCATGCACTGTGCTCTCACGTCTACAACTCTCTCCAACCCCTGTTCTCAGCACTGAACCCCTCATCAAAAGGATTCTCAAGTCCCTCCAGAAGGATGGCCTTTTTTTCCACCAGGTCAATGGTCATCCAAGGTGCTGGCAACTCAAGGGCTAATCCCCTGATACACATTAAACTTAACTTTTTTTGTTGGCCTTTTGTTTATCTAGCTGAATTTCCTAATCCACTTCACCATTGAGGAAAAAAAAAAAAAAAAAAAAGAAAGAAAAAGGAGAGTCAATACTAAAGGGAACATGGATCAGCCGGGACTGGGGCCAAACCACTTCTTTCAGCAGCAGCACTGGCTTAATATAATGGTGAGCCTACAGCAACAGCATACACCTTCAACAACTTCAAGACATGTATTATCCCCATTTTATACATAAGAGGCTGGAACTATTCTCATATTATCTAAGTGCAAAATTCCTATCAGCCCCTCTAAGAGCACAACTGGACCAAAGGTTGACAGTTAGACAAAAAATAAAACCTCGACTTGAACACAAAACCAGGAAAAAGTCTGCCAACATATCATCTTCATTTTTACATTACTTCAGTTTCACTGCAACAAACAGTACGCAAAAAACAGACTGCTCCTTTTTCAAGGAAACATTTCAGGGCAGGCTGCATTCTGGTGTTGCTTCTGCTTGTCAGTATTTCTTTAAAATTAAAGGGCAGGATCAACCATCAGGGTTAAAAAAAAGTACATTTTAAAACACATGCAAAAAATATGAATTCTTTGATACTTTATGGTCAAACATCTGCTAAACTACTACTTTCCTTCAATTATGGGATTCTCAAAGCAACCATTATACCTATCTTCCTCAGAATTTGGGGGATATAATCAGTACTACCAGAAATCAATGCAGTCGCTCTCTCTCTCTATATATATATATCTTTCTGTTATGCCAATATTGAAACACTGAAAATGAGACAAGGACATTGACTAAATAGGGTAAATCTCCAGTTTGCCAGCTGCCAGCACTTCCTAACATTCAATCCTGTTTGTTAGCTAGGAATCCATTTCTTCGAAGTGGTGACCATTTTTAGTCTCTGCTGACTTCTGAAAATCCAGGTCACTCTGTATTTCATGTTTCTTCTCTCCCTATCACTAAGACAGGCAGTAAAGTTACTCCCTCATTGTAAGGAGATCAAAGGAAGTAAAAACTTTCTCTTTGACCCAACACCTTTGTATCTTGGAATACACTGAGAGTGAGAATGTTGGGGGGTTTTCCTCTTCAGTAGAAAAATCTAACCTTTTCTCCTGTCCTTTTTGGCTGTAAATCACACAGAATCTGGGAACTTGACATCCTGGCATGTTGCCCAGTCACGAAGAAGAAAGTAGAACTTTACCCACATGATCACAAGGTACTGAAAAGCCTTCTGCAGCTCATCCAGCTGTTCCATATCAGAGCCAAAGTGGGCAAATCTCATTAAATAAAGAAAGCTCTGCCCATATCCCAATAGGAATGGGTTAGATAGAAGACTGGAAGGAAGAGATGCTTCTTGTATCCTGGCGTCAATGCTGTCTTGGCTCAAATACTGCTAGTATTTAGGGCTTACTATTCAGGGCTTAGTATTCCTGCCCTGAAGGACTGCAGATTTTTTTCCACACATGGTGTATGCTGAAATGGAAAATAAGCCATCCCATCATGTGCTCTGGCCATTGGGTCACTCTTAGGGAACACTGGTTTGAATTTCCATGGACAAAAGGAAAAATAAACCCTGAATTTCCAACATCCAAAGCCAAGTTTGTAGTTGCTGTTAGGCTAATTGCCATGATAATGATGCGCCCTTCAGAGCACGCCCTCAAGGTGCTGAGCTCCAGAAGGAGCTCAGGGCACCACGGACCACCAAATCCAGCACCAAGTTTTAAGTTTCTGCCAATACTTCTATTTTCTCAACTTATCAGGTCACAAGCCTGGGGGTAAAATCATGGGATAGGAGGAATACAGGACATAACTGGTAAGATGAAAGAACAATAAACTAACTCCTGTATCTCTTGCTGGGATGAGAGAGCCACCTCCTCTCATCTTAACCCCATCCCTTGATCTTAAAATACAGAAAATTCAGCCAGTCCGGTCCTCTAGCTCTAAGTAGGCATCAGTAATGTCAAGGAAGGGATCTGTTTGGACTATAGAGAAACAGTGGTTTATAAACTGAGGTGTCTGAAAGATATCCTAATAGGAACACTGATTTAAAACATGCAATAAATATCAGGCTAATACTAAACAACTTCAGGAATCATCTGCACAGTGCACTTTGTGGAGGAATCCAGGAACCATCATAGAGCCAACACCTGAAGGACATTCCTTGGCCTTTAACACATCCCTCAGCCAAGGCTCAGCACAGCAGCAGCAGCAGCTCTCCCGAGTCTAATCCAATGCAACAACAGCAGCAGAGTTGCATTATTTTGATGACAGGAAGACTCACACTCCCGCAGCTTCTTGGCTAAAACAAGATATATCAGAACTACCGATAGACCCTCACTGAGGGATGTTGTTCAAATATATCTGATGGTATTTAGGGCAGCCTTCTGTCCCTTTTTCTCAGGAATAAGGCATGGTGATAATCACCGGTTAGAGCAACAGAGGTACGTCTGGGAACAAATTCTTCTGAAGTGATAAGGCAGTGGTTTTAATACTCTAACTACACATTTTTCATTCCATGCTTGGGATGAGTGAAGACAGGCACTTTTCTGAGCAGCACACCTTCCAGTGCTCTTGCTTGGAGAGGCCGGTGATAAGTGGTTCCCATCAGGCATTTCCATCAGCCAGGTGGACAGTCCAGAGAGCCAAGAGCTCACCAGGGACCAGCTACCCCACATAACCTTCTCAAACGCAAAAATCTGGCACAGATTGCATAGAACGAGATGAGAGGAGCAGAAATCAGAACAGCCACAAACAGTAGGATAGTCAGAAGTCAGAAGGTAAGTAATTTAATCAAAATTATTCCACCAACTGTGAGAAACTGCCTGCTCTTTCATGAGAGATCTCATCGCCATGAAGTCTTCTAGCACCAACACATATATCTCTTCAGAAACATGGCAGATCTCAGAGGAATGTAAAAAAGTGAGAAAGAATAATGTGGGGGTTTTGAACATTACTCACTATAAACCTCCACTGGATAACAGAATCTTATCTTTCAAAGCATTACCAGCATTACGAATATTAGTCTGACCATTCAGCTGTCAGTGTAAGAACTTCACAGATGAAAAAGAAGGACACAATTAGCCTCCGTGAGCACTTTTAACATGTAAATTCAGTATCTCTCTAAAAGAAAAAAGGCAAACCTAGGAGTAAAACCAGGCAAGTGCAAATAACTACATGGCTAAGAAAGAGAAGCAAAAACCAACCTTCTCAGGATGTGAAGATGTTTGCCAAGACTAAATTGCGTGTTATCTTTAAAGGTTCAGTAACACTTGCTCAACACCAAAAATGTCTTTTTAATTTTACCTTCCTTTTAAGGAAGCTTGCAATAGGACTGGAAAGGATGCAAAAAAAGTTGTAAGCTTAAGCTCTGCTGTAAATATTCTCCTATCAAAGCACTAAACCTTACACATATCATGGGACAAACAGATAGTATTAATTGTTTTAGTTGTTTTGCATTTTAGGCACATCTTTACCTCAATATAGCACAAATAACTCAGCCAAAATTTACAGTAACAATTTTGAAAACCAAGTATGATCTATTCCAAGAATGTCTTAAATTACCCAGTTTTACTTTGCTGCATTTTGAAGAGATATATAATTTTTCTAAACAAAACAGCTTTTATACATTGTTTCATTTCAAACAAAAGGCTATCACAAAAATTTACAGTTCATAAAAAAATAATGAGTATCACAATAACTTTTATTTCCTAAACTAAATTTATTTTCTCATAAAGGAATACAAATGCTTTTGAAGTGGTCTAGGAATAAGTTTAGTGGTTTTTATGGAGAGGAGTCATAGGAGAAGGTTATCATCTGGTCTTTAAACAAAGATCCTGAGAAGGCCCCACATCAATATGTACAAAATGAGAATGTTATAATTTTGTTTGCAGGCAAGCTAATATTTAGGGGCTCAAAACACTGGAATTTTCTTGAGCCCAGTTAATGGTCATTCTTGTTCCTGAAGTAACATATCACACAAAAAGAGCTAAAAGGCAACACATAGTTCAATACCAGGTAAGTGACAAAGACTTTTCCAAGGTGAGAAGGAGGAGGGGAAGGAAAGAAAACACAGATACCAACTGCAATCCATAACTAAGGGCTAGAACTTCCCAAGCTCAGCACAAGATACTCCTTTCCCTGCTGTCTTGTTTTTCACCAGAGTGAAGGGTTGAACTTGGGTATGGCAAGAAAAGCAAAAATCACACGTCAACTCAACATCCCATGGAGAACTTCTCTCCTATGAGCCACAGTGGAGCACCAGAATCTTCACGAAGAGGTTCAGCAGCATTAAACAAAAGGGTGTATACTTAATGGAGAGAGAGTTCAGGAATCAATTCAAATTTTGCAAGCCAGTTCAACCAAACTGTATTAATACTAATGGCATAATTCTCAACCATGCCATACAGAAAAGTTCCAGAAACATAGCCATCTTGTTTTGCAGAACTATTACAGCAGGAAGAAAACCACAGTTTGACCACTGAGAGAAGTTCTTAGGGGTAAATAAAGTAATACAGTTTGGTGTTAAAAAGCAAATGATATGTAATTCCAAAAGGGAGCGTTACCTTCTGGAGGAGTTGCAACACTGTTCCCAAGTCCCAAAATAGCAATGCTGTGATTCCTTGGTTCCAGCATCATTGCAAACTCTTCTCCTCTTTCCCAGTGTGGTACTTTCACAGGCTCCAGATGCACATTTTCCAGCCCATCTTCCTGCAGGGCACGGAACATATATTTGATGGCTGAATCCAGGTTTTTTGAACCACTGAGTCTAGGTCCTATGGTATCAACAAAAACTGCTAATCTTTCATAGGATCTGTTCTGAGCCTTTCCATGAACAGCGAGATCAATAATAGCCTTAGCAATATCAGTATAACCAGTTATCTCATTTTTAATGTCTTCAAATGATGTTGGGTAACTGCCATCTCTTCCTAAAGATTTCCCAGCATACTGCGGTAATAAATTCATGAGAAATATTACGAGAAAGTACTTCATTTTTTTCCTCTTTTTTCTTTTCCACAGATGGCCTGTTGGAGAGGCAAAAAGAAACAAAAATAATATTAAAAAAAAATCATACAGCTATCAGAACTACTTTTTGTTATTTGGAATGGCAGACAGAAATGAAAATAAATCAGTTTATCATGAAAATGCTTTGATCAGAACTAGCAGGAAAGTGAACTCATCCTGAAGACACAATTATTGAAAGCAAATGACAAAGATACTTAGACCACTGGACACAATCTTTGTTGTGGTCTTTAGAAATATCCTTGAAATGCTGCATCTCTTTAAATAATCACATTCTTCAGTGAATCAAAACCCAGGGCTGCTCCCATCCAGAAGCTTTGTATCTCCATTCTGCTAGGAGCAGGATGTGTTGCCAGAAGTGCCGAATCAAATTCCTTTACACAAAACATCCTGACAAAAACTTTTCTTAAACCATTCATGAACAAAAACGCTTCTTAATCTTAATCATCAGGAAAGCATTTCATACAGCACTAAAAAGACATAAGAGCAACTTAGATCCAATGCTACTAAGTGTCCCAGTTTCAGCTGGGATAGAGATCATTTTCTTCTTAGTAGCTGGTGCAGTGCTGTGTTTTGGATTCAGTATGAGAATAATGTTGATAACACACTGATGTTTTGGTTGTTGCCAAGTAGTGCTTACCCTCAGTCAAGGACTTCCCAGGGTCTCACGCTCTGCCAGTGAGGAGCTGCAGAAGAAGCTGGGAGGGAGCACAGCCAGGACAGCAGACCCAAACTGGCCAAAGGAATATTCCATACCATGTTCAGTACACAAACTGGAGAGTTGACTGGAAGGGACTGATCAATGCTCAGTCCATCCCAGGCTGGGCACTGTTCAGCAGATGGTGAGCAATTGCATTGCGCATCACTTTTCCTGTATTTTATTTTTCTTTTTTAATTATTAGTATGATAATCATTATTATTATAATACTTTACTGCTCTTCACCTATTAAACTGTTCTTATCTGAACCCAATTCAGAGTTTTTGTACTTTTTCTGTGTCTCCTCCTTGTATCACTGAGAGGTGGGAAAAGGACTGTGTTACCATCTGGGGTTAAGCCACATCAGAATATTAACAAGCTTTCTTCAGATCCTGTTCCCTCTTTCAGGGCTTTATCCCACAGGATTCATATCAAAAAAATCTTTGAAGATGTCAAAGTCTTCTCTTCTGAGGTCCAGTACTGTGATCTTGCTTTTTTGACCTGCTCTTAGCATCCTGAACTCCATTATCTCATGGACACTGCAGCCAAGGCTGCCTTTGACCTTCATACCACAACTTTCCTTCTATGAAGTCCAGTCACAGCACCTCTTTGCTGGCTTCTCTATAACTGTCTCAGGCACCTTCTGGATTGCTTATAACCTGCTCTGATGACCCTCCAGCAGATTTTGGGATGGTAAAGTACACCATAAGCATCAGGTCTGCGAATGAGAAGCTACTTCTAGATGTCAGGCCTCATCTACTTGTTTTTCTGACCAGGTGGCCTAGAGCATACAGCTACTACAAAGTCACCCATACTGGTCTGCTCATTAATCCTTATCCATAAGCTCTTAGTGGGTTCATTATCCATCCCCAGGTAGAACTCCAAGCACTACAGCTGTTCTCTTACATAGAGAGCAACTCCATCTCTTTTTCTTAACAGTCTGTCCTTCCTAAAGGGCATAAATCGATTAATTGCAGCATCTGTCATGTGAACTATCCTTCCACACCTGCATGACCCCAGCAAGATCACAGTCCTGCAACTGCATACAGATATTTAAATTCCTATATGTATCCCCCATATTGTGTATTTTAGTGTACAGGCACTAAGAAGCACAGATTCATCAATGGAAACAGAAGAGGCTACACACAGCATTTATGAGACCTCCTGATCACCTCCCCTAACAGAGGGATGACCCACCAGGTGTGCATCCATAAGATACCATCTGAAACATTGGCTGTGCAATGTAGAAATACAACACAGAAAGAGTGAAAGTATTAAACGAAATTTCTAGGATACATAAACTACCAGAATTCAGAAACAAACAAACAAAAAACACCCCAATACCCACAAAAACACACATGCAAGTATTTTGGAGTTACCATGCCTAGCTTGTATGATAACCAACACAAATTTCCAGCCTCCCACAGGCCTTTATGGGTCTTTTCACAAACAGCAATCTAAAACCAGCTTTAGCAATATAAGAATATTAAGCTATTCTCCTTAACTATTCAAATGTCCCCGAAACTTGAGAACAAGGAAGCAACAAGTTCTTCACAGTATAGAATCATTTTCCCAAAGGAACAACAAAATCATTTCTGATTTCATCTATGAATGATAAATCTATCACAGATATTTCATCATACTCTGTGAGACAGACAGGGCAAAGGTCTTACACAACCAGGAGTAGAAGACTTGGGTTATCTCAGGACACTGCCTGAGAACTGCAAAATGCCTTTTATAGTCTGACTTACTGTTTATTTGTGGTTATACTACACAGAGGGTACTGGTGTATTTTTATTGCTATGCTCTGCACTTTCCCTATTTTCTTTCCCTTTGGACAAGTTAATTACATGCTCATAGACATCCTCTGCTAGAGACATCAGCAATTTTCTCAGGATGACCATGCTCATTCCCTGATTTTTGCCAAGTTCATCATGCACAAAGAAGAAAGCTGGATAATCTGATTTCTGCCATAAAAAATTGTTGCTGAATGGAGTAAGACAACCTCTTATAGAGTTAGTTTCAAAATCTAAGGTTTGGAGTTTTGTTTGTTTAAGGGTTTGCAAAATCTACCAGACAAAACTGATACACTTAGTTGTTACACAGAAAACAGAGGGGGATTGTTTCATTAACACTGACCACCTCAAAGAGCCCTCAGCTACCAACTTTCTGCACTTTTTTCAGCAGAGAAATGAAACTGCAGTTATCATAATTCCCTTAACTAAGAAATCCTTTCTTTGTTCTTCCTAGCCTCATTCAAAACCAGCAGCATTCTCACTCCAAAATCTGCCCCAGAGGATCTGCATCTAAGAGCTGCACTTCTTCCAGGAATTTCCAGGACACTGAGAACAGACATGCTTCCACAGCTTTAGTGGATGTAACAAATCTTTGCGTCTCACAGCATTTTACTACCTGCCAATGCACTGTAAGAGGAGCATAACTTAATTCAAATCCAGGGCAAGAACACAAAAATTTATTGCGTCTTCCTTGAACAGTCAAGCATAATTTGTTCAAAAGCAGCTATCAGAAATAATTCCCTACTAGGTAAAATAACATCATAGTTGGACTGCAATAGAGGAATCACTTCACTGTTGTTTCAGAGACAGAATTGCACATCTGTTGTCCCAGTCTCTGCAACTTACGTTCATCATCTCCAGTGAATCATCTAGGAAAGGAGATTACCTATTTTTGCATATCTGACTAGTTAAGACTCAGCAAATGAACATCATAGTGCCAACCAAATTAATAAAAAGTAATAGGACAGCCAAAATTGTTCAATGCATTTAATTGTTCATTCAGCACATAGGGCCCATCCAGCCATGGCAGTACCTTGATCTGTACACAGAAGGAAGGGATAGTCTGAATATAGTCCACATAAGAGAGAGATTTCATCCTGCAAAATCCTAGCAGAACATTTCAAAGGGAAAGTCTACAGTAAGGAAGACACACCCTTGGTGGAGGAAAACCAGGTTAGGGAGCACTTAAACAAATTGTACATATATAAATCCATGTGGCCTCATTGGGGTTACCCACAAAGATTGAGAGCTGATTGTCATTGTCAGGACACTCTCCGTTATATTTAGGTCATGCCACTCTTATCTTCAAGAACTATGATACAAGAAACTACAGACCTGTCAGCCTCACATCAAGATCTAGCACAGGGACAGGAGAAAAGTCCTGGAGATTACTTCCAAACCTATGAGGGACAAGAAGGTGATTCAGAATAGTGAGTATGGATTTACCACAGGGAAACTGTGCATCAACACGATACCCTTCCAGAACACAATTGCTGGCTTGGTAGAATAGGGGAGAGCAGTGGAAATTGTTTCCTTTGACATTAGTATGGCAGTTGACAGTCTAAAGGTTTCAGGGAAGCTGGTGAAGTATAGACTGGACAAGCAGAGAGCAAAGTGGCTTGAAAATCTGCTGAACAACCAAGCTCAGAGGATTTTGATTATTTGTGTGACATCTTGTTGGCACATAGTAGCCAGTGGTGCCCCTAAAAGTCCATGCTCGGTCCTGTACTCTTACACATCTCCATTAATGAACTGGATGCTTGGACAGAGCATGGCCTCAACAGACTTGCAGATGACAGGACGGTTAGGAAGAGTGGCTGTGTATATGATGGTTGTGCTGCCACTGAGTACATGAGGAAACAGGCAGGCAGGAACATTATGAAGTTCAAAAAGTCCTACATCTGGGGAGGACTAACTCCCATGTCCTAAGACAGGCTGGGGACATCCAGCTGGAAAGGCGCTTGGTAGGGAACGAGTCACACGTTGGCAAAGACCTACAGCATGCTGGGCTGCACATTAAGAGTGTTGCCAGCAGGTGGAGGGAGGTGATCTTTTCCCTCACCGTTTGTAAGGCCGCAACTGAAGTACTTGTCAATTTCTGGGCTTCCAAGTAAAAGAGAGACCTGGACATACTTAGCAGAGTGCAACAAAGGGTCACAAAGATGATTAAGGGACTGGAGTGTCTATCCTGTGATGAGAGGCTGAAAAAATTGTGACTGTTCAGCCTGGAGAATAGTCAGGGAGGGTTCCATCACTGGGCCTGAATATCTGATGGAAGGGAACAAAGCAGACAGAGCCAGGCTCTTTCTGGTGGTACTCACCAACAGAATAAGAGGCAATGGACAAAAATTGGGATGTATGAACTTCCATCTGAACACAAGACCACACTTTTTTTTTCCACTGTGAGGGTGGTCAAACACTGGAAGAGGTTGCCCGAAGAGGTTGTGAAGTGTCCATATGGTGACATATTCCAAAATTGTCTAGGCACGGGCCTGCACAACCCAGGCAGCTGACCCTGCTTAAACAGGTAGTTTGGACTAGAGCTCAAAACATGCCTTAGAAATCAAATCTGTGATTCAGAATAGGAAAGGAGGCCATAAACACAAGCTGAAAGGATTTACACAATCAAGGGAAAAATGTTCTAAGTGTGCAGAAGAAGAATAGAAATTAAAGGCAGGAAATTAGTCTTTTCCACCTCAAATGAGTATGAAAGAGAATGAAATGTACAGCACAAATACTATGCTGGTAGTGCAGAGGATGTCATAAGATACATTTAACAGTAGCTACTTTAAGGATGCTCCTACCTATTGTCTGGTCCATTTGTCTGTAGCTAACTGCTGTCTTTGATGCTAAAGGGCAAGATCATTGGGCTTTTCATCTTTTAATGATGCCCTTATAAAAATAAAATTTAGCACAGCCAACCTGTAACTAGGCTAACTGGTGTGACCACCATTAAAATCATTACACTATAAATTACTTAAATGTTACAGATGGAAAAGAATGAGAGAGAAAGAATAAAAGAATCTCTCAGATGAGAACACTGTCTAGAGCAATCAGATAACAGAAAATGGAGCAAAGGGCACAAAAATAGGATTAACAAAGTTAGAGCACTGCTTCTTCTCCAGTGTGGCAAAGTTTTCCCAAAATCCCAGCTGAAAATATAGACAAAAGTATACAGAGAGTTCACAGGAGTCATGGTTATGGGAAGTGGCGGAAAGAAAACAATAAATTGAGGATATTAACCACTTAATTGCTAGAGATCTGCCATATCTGCAGAGTATCTATCAGTTTCCTAACCACATAATATTTGATTTTCCTCCAAGGAATGTAGGAAATCTTGAAATCACACAGTGGTTTTGATGACATGAGAATAGACTGAAAAGCCCTAGGGTAACAAACTCACATGCTGCAGAGTGATGTCTGATACATTTAATAGCACTGGAAAAAAGTTTGTTGTGACAGCTGTGGAGTAGGATGGCTGGAAGGCTAGGTGAACTTGCAAAATGAGGAGGAGATTTCTGCCTAAAAATAAAGTCATAGAGTTCTTCCATCACTTATAAAGATGAGGAGGACAGAGGGGCAAGTTTTATGACTCTGAAGAGTGAAGCAGAAAAGCAGACATTCCTCAAAGACTGCTTTTCCAGAATTGCAAAGACTCCTCATCTGGGAGAATATTTAATCAGTTGGATAATCTTGGTTTTGGGTACACACACAGTCAAAGCTAGTATTTACATTACAAAGTCCTTAAAATTAGCCTTTTTACATCTAAAACTAAGAAAGGAAGAGGACAACACAATATGGACATAAGACTTTAAACAGCCTTATTACTTGGACCAAAAAAATATAAAACACTGAAGGAAATATCTGAACTGTTTTACCTTTACCATCTTCCCAAGAACTGTCTTGATTTACCACAACTGAAGGTGAATGCTGAAATCCTTGAAAAGATAAGTGTGACCTATGACCACACAGGCTCAAGTAGTGATACTGACTTATGTGGAAAGAATAGGAAGTGAAAAAAGTCTAAGGATTAAGACTGAGAAAGCTCAAACACACCAAGAGATGCTGCCGTCAGAGCTCCCCATCTGGCAGAAGTTTAAACCCTATTTATAATCAGTATGGGGGAAGTACTATAGTGTAACATAGGAAGGAAGCAGCAAAAGGAGCCACTCTTCCCTCTTTCTTCACATCCAAGCCTCAGAATGATATCAGGCTACCTTGATATAATCTTATTCAGTAACTGCTGCTAAAACGGATGGCAATAATCCTGAAGAATCACACTGTAATCCATGTGCAGAGTACTGTATCAGCAAAGCTACAGAAATGATCTGTCAGATACTTCCTCAAGAAGCAGTGACAGACAAGACAAAAATTAACAGTAACAAAAAAACCCACAACCACCAAACGATGCCTCAACCATGTAGCTGCTGATATTATTCTTCTTAATGAGCATGCAAAATACAAACAGTTTTCAAAAGAGAGAACATTATCTTTTCAGAGGCAAAAGACATGAATTCAGTTGGATTTTTAGATGAGAACAACTGAACAGAACAGAAATATTTAATAAATGGAAGGCAGTTAGGAAACAATGACACTGAAATACAGTGTTGTTCATATTACAATAAATGCCAAAGTACACTGTGAAAGCCAGCTGATGGTGTTGAAGGACAACTGAGGCGAGGGTGGGAAAGATTTGGACAATTACATCAAAACATACGAGAATAGGACTGCAATTATATTACCTGGTATTTTATGCTCAACTTCCTTCCAGCCCGTAACTATTGCCCTAGTGTAAAATCAAGACAGGTTGCCTTCAGACATAGAATGACTGGCTTATGAAAACAAGTTAATATATTCATACACATCCATTCAGAGACAAAATGTTAGTGGCACCTTTCTAATTAATGGAACCTTTCTTGATTGTAAAGCCTCTTGGAATAGACATGTATCTTCTAACTTTTCACAAAATTCATAAATGAGACACAAACTCTTCAGAATTGCATATTTTTCTTTCAGCCTTTTCTGTGGGTGAAAAGCACTCTCTTTTTATTGAAGCAACATAACCACAGAAATCTTCTCTCACTACCTCTTCTGCACTTTATGTATATTCTTATCCGAGGAGATGAATCAGGCTGTGGAAAAGAATAAAATATACAAAAGAGAGAAATAAGAGGCCACAAATTAATGGACAGCAAACACAGGAAGTGCCATCAAGGCCCAATACTTCTATCACTCAAAATTCTAAACTAAGTTTCTTTTTGAAAACATGTTCAACAAGACATCTTACATCCAGTATTGAGTTAAATTATTCCCACAGTACTGATGCTAAATATTTTCTTTCTGAGTTTTTACTGAAAGACTAGTAGACTGCATCCAGCCAAATGATGACACCTATTTTCCTACCAGGAGAAAGCCTAAAACAGAAGGTGTGAGCCATGAGCAAATGATCAAGCTGTACCTCTGGATAGCAAAAGCTCAAAAGCTGTAAAGTTGACTGATGGGCACTGTAACAGGAGAAAACCAAGTCTTGGTGACAACAGGCAGTGCAGGGCTGTTACTGTCAAAAGTTGGGCTGCCTCCCCTGTGAAAGCCAAAAGGAATCAAATTGCCATGTATCTGGTACTCACAGACACTCCTTGGTGCTGCTCCAAGCAGCATTCTGGCAGAAGGCTGTTCAGCCCTACAGAACATGTGTGCTCTATGGTGCTCCATATTTTAGCCAGATAATACAATCACTGAGTGTCTCCTTCCAACAATAGAATATCAGTTTTAAAGATGACATACAGTACTAAGGGTCCAGATATTTGCCAAAACGAACCACCAAAATCAGCAACCTTAGTTACTAATTACATAATGGACTGTAATAGGACAAGTTTTCTCACAAAGTAACTAGTCTGGCGTTAACAAAAATTACTCCAAATGGTATTTGCACCTACAAACCACTCCAGAATTAGAAACTCTTATATTAAATTCTTAGTATTTTCATACATGACAAGAATAATATACCTACAAAACACTTTTTGCTTTGTAGATGAAAAAAATATTTTCATTTTAAGTCAAGTAGTTCAGAGAAAAGTTATGCACATTATTAAGCACTTCGAAGAAAAAGACCAAAAAAAGGAACACAATAGCAACTTTTTCAGAAGTATCCAACATTTTAGCTATTTTACTCCATACACCTACAGTCCCAATGTACACACTATAAACAGCACCACAGTTCCAAATTAAGTCAATAATTATTCAGCAATGCTAAATATATGTAAGAATATTAGTAAATAAAATAAAGTCTTTCTCTACGGTCACAGGAAAAGGTATGTTCCTCCTGCTGCTATAACAACATTCAAGCTGTTCCATGAAGCTGAGAAATCTGGCAAACACATTGCTAGACTTGTTAAGAACTGATATCTTAGTGTTTTCCCTCTTTACTGTACGATACACCCACATCTCCAGAGAAACAAAGGATGAATCTGTAAATACAACTATATGAAAAAGGCATAGCATCGAGAATGTCTCATTACAATTGACAGAAAAATGACCTCTATGATGCACACATTACTTATATTAAGGGTGAGAAAGGATATTAATCTCAACGAGATATGAAGTACATCATTTATGATTTCATCATGTTCACAAGAGCATAATACTGGTACTCAAATATCATACTATATTCCAACATATCAACATCAGAAACAAGTTGCTACAGTTCAGTGACAATGCACAGCTGGGGCCACCATCCCACCAAAGGCTGCACTGAAATGTAGGGGGGAAAAAAAGCAAGCTTAAAAAGTTTAAAGAATCAAGTCAAAGAACAGATGTAAGGAAGACAAACACAACTGACTTAAAGACCTTGACCGAAAACTGATTTTCAGCCAATTTTGAGAAATACGTTAGCAAAACTAGACCTATCTCTGATGTGGAGGAAAGCTCCAACACCACTTTTTCATCAAAGCTACTCCCCAGTGTGGCATACATTTGATTATGGAGCACTACAGTTACTATGCATAAGGTAGTTCTGATTCTGTATTTAACTTTTAATTACTTTTTACTGCCGTTTAAAAGGCAAAGAATTATCAAAACATTTTGCTATTGCAGGACAAAAAAGTCAGCTACAGCAGCAGACATCTATCAGTTTTAACCTTTTTAACTTCAAGCAATGTTCAACACATTCCAGTCATCATAGGCTCCACAGTACCATGCACTGCACAGACACATCTGCCTTACAATTGCAAAGAGACAAAAGGAAAAACAATTGGAAGCGGAGTGACCCAGAAGCGCCATCTCCAAGTGACAACTCCAAGCAATTCAGTTGCCACATGGAAGATATTTCAACTAGCACGACCACTCAGCCCCATTCTTCTGACACTACCAGGAGGAGACAATCAAAAGCTTCTGCTGCAGTGAAGCAAATGGTCATATTGCAAAAAATCAATTGGAAATCAAAATGGAAAAAGAAAAAAACAAAAACACAAGAAAAAGTCACAAACAATTACAACAGAATAAACACACCAATTTTATAGAGAGGACACTGACAGACTGTCATCAACACTATCTCTGCAAATGTTATGTTAAGACATCTCTCTGGCTTTGCACTGACACGATTCTGATGCTGCACCTGAACAATAACATTCAGACGTTAAATGATGCCAAGAAAGCATGGGAGGAAACAAAACAGACAGGAGTTTCCTCCTAGCTCTTAAATATTTCTGCACAGTTCAGATTGCGTAAGGCAAAGCCACACAGAGAAGTATTTTTACTGGCCGTCTTTGAAAAAAAAAATCTCATCAGCACTGCCAAGAACACACCAGGTTCAGGTAAGTGACTACACCTGAGCTCAGGAAGTACACAAGGACTTGAGCCAAGCAGAGCCCAGAGAGCCCACAGCTTCACTTCATATGCCAGCTGCTCCTCCTGTCCTTCTGCTATTGCAGGTGACAGCCACAAACTTCCGAGTTTCTTGGACATGTTATGCCTGGTAGACCATAAAAAGTGAAGCTATTTAGACAATCTTTAAATTGCTATTTAGACGCAGTGTTATCAAACTGGGCAGGGATCCCAGAGTATTTGGACACCTCTGTTTGTTCTCCTACCTCCTAAGTAGCCTTCTGCAAGAGCAGCTTTGGGAACATGGCCCTAAAGTGTTGCCACTCACAAGACCAGTCACTGAGGAGACAAAAGCTTGCAGGAACAACCCACTTACAGCACTCTCATTTATCTTTAAATGTTGATTTCCAAACCCACATATTTGCCCTGTCATAATTGCATAAAATTCAGAGAGCTTTATTCACAGCATAAATAAAGAGATTATTAAACATTTGGGGCTCGTGTCAATAATATGAGGGGAAAATGGACCCTCTGCATCCTTTAGATGTTGCAAATGTCAGTTCCTTCACAAATTAAATGCAATTCCAAGTTAAATGTAAGCAATTGGAGGATTGCTTACACTTTGTTTCCATTTTATCACATATATCATCTTGCAAGCAGAGGCAACTGATGAGGTAGGCTTCACAAGAATTTACCACTGCTTCTTCATTCAGAAGCAGCCAAATAGGCTTTGACTTCCTGATGAAGTGCTGATCCTTTCAGGATGATAGTCTTGCCACAAGTACCTACACTTCCATGATTTCCCTATTAGGGTCACTCCTCAGAAAGCTCTTCTTTCAAACTACTTGGAAGCCAGGCCAGGACATAAATAGTGCTTTGGGCAATGAATTATATATCAGTCCTGCTCCACAATGACAACTTCCCAGTTACCCACCGAAACAGATCTGATGGCAACAATAATCCTATACCCTTCAATCCATGTTTACCAACAAGCCCTACTTGTTGAGTGCAAAGTATTTGTATGTAAACACCTGGAGGGCAGGCAAGGTCAACAAGAGGCCTACATTTCTTAAGTTTACTATCCTATTTAATTCCTAGATTAAGGCTTTTTTTTCCAGCTAAGTTACCTTCTGTTTTCAAAAGAACAGCTGAGTTTACACAGACCACCACCACAGTTGCAGTGGTGCTTGCAGAAAACAGTTCAGCTGTTACCACACCACATCTGAAAAGGTTTTCTGGGAAAAAAACAAGTATTAACTGACTTTCACCCTTCATACAGCACTTGTCTATTGGAATAGGCAACATACGACAGCATGTTTCATTTGATAATTTGGAGTGGTTGCACTAGACAGGTGCCTACTCTAATTATTATTTATCCAGTGTGCATCTGAGTATTTTTATGTAGAGTTCACATACTGATAAGATCGCAATAGTTATTTTTATGTAACGTTCTTCAAAGAAACTTTCCCATGCTCTCATTCCTGTCTACAGCCGCTCAACAGGGCTGTATGTTGTAGATTTTCAGAAAAGAGCCATCAGAGAATAGTTTGGGTTGGTGGGCATCTTTAAAGGTCACTTAGTCCAACTCCTTTGCAAAGAGAAGGAACTGCTTCAGTGAGATCTGGCTGCTCACAGCCCATTCCAACCTACCTTTGAATGTTTCCAGGGATGGGACATCTACCACCTTTCTGGGCAACCTGTCCTAGAGTTTCATCACACTCAGTGTAAAAAAATGTCTCCTTTATATCTAGTCTGACTCTACTCTCATTTAGTCTAAAACCATTACCTCTTGTATCATAACAGGCCCTGTCATAAAGTCCATTTCTGTATTTCTTAAGTATTGAAAGGTCACATTAAGGTCTCTCTGGAGCCTTATCTTCTACAGACTGAACAACTCCAACTCTTTCCTCTAAATACATTTATTTCTAATAGCAATGCACTGAAAACAAAAGCAACAGAGAAGGGCCATATCTTCCAGCACTACAATGAGGAAAAGCCAAATGAGATATAGCAGCGTGTGAAAGGTGACAAAAAAATTAGAAAAGTTGACTACAACTCCCCCAAAATATAACTGGTCTGACTTCAGTAAACCCTTGAAAAACTGTAAATGCATGATTTTGGGACTGATAAGAGTGTGGTGTTTAACACAAGGATGAGCTAGATGAGAGGGATGCACCACAATCACAAGAAAACTGCATTGGTTTAAGCTCAAAATAAATCAACCAAAACCAAGCATATAAACATTAGATATCCTTTATAGACACATACATCATGTGATTTTTAACCACCAGGTTCATCTTCTGACTTAAAGTCAGGATCAGCAAAACAGGATTCCCTTTGTACACTTTTTTTATGCTTCTACATTAAACAAAACCCACCATATGATCTGGATAGAAAAAAAAGGATACGTCACTATTGATCACGGTAACTCCTCAAATAAAGCTTAAAACATGCACTGACTTCTTTCAGCCTAAAAGCTTAAACCATAAAGCAACTTTCAAAAATTTGTTTCATAAACATCAGATGGGGGAGCATGATGTGGAGAAAAAAATAATTTCTAGTCATGATAAAATCCCCAAACTAGACAAAGCATGGAGTCTTGTTCACTTATGACACAAAACAGATAACACAGTTGTGTCAAAAGTATTATCTTTATTTTAAACCAGAATTCTGGGCCAAAAGCCCAGACCTACTTTGAGCAGTGAAAGGACTGCTAACAGAACCACCTCTTAGCACTGGGAAATACCTTTTTCTCTGCAGAAAAACAAACTTGCAAATGAGTTTTCAGCTCATCTGCTTCCAGATGTAAACATAGAAAGATTATCATACTATTCTACCACCTCCTTTTTCATTTGAACAAAAAAATCCATTGCCTGAATCAAAACTTGGAAGGGAAGCTGAAGGCACTGCTGTCACCTGCTGTGCACATAGTAACGTTTTAAGAACTGTTTTGACACTCAGTGTAAGCTGTTCTCTCCAAGTTTCTTCCAATTTGAATACTTTCTCCTCTTTCATCATCAGATTTGCTGGAACAGTCCAAATCTGGACAACTACCAAGGAGCCCTGTACAATCCATCTGTACTGGACACGTTGCATTTGGCTACACCAGGTCTTTTTAACAACAGTACTGAAAACTAGAGACCACTGCAAAGCAAGATGTATCTGCTGACTTGGGTGGCATCAGTTGCTGGAAACAAGCACATCTGTCCTCATTCCACTACTCTTTGAAGGGCAGCCAAAGATATTCCTGCTCACTACCACTCTTTCTGCAAATTTTCTCTTCAAGACCTAGGTCCAAAAGGAAGCATGAACCACAGACCTTAGCTGTTGTAGCAACATATATTAAAACCGGTGTGGCTGTATTTTAGAAGCCTGTGGACTAAGTGGGACACAGAAGATTTGGATCAGTTGTGGCTAAAGTCCATCTAGATCCCAGCTACAGAGCTTCTGCTCTCCAAATTGCCATTCACTTACACGAGAACCTCATCCATACGATCAACAGAAGTTGGTTCTAAGAACTAATCCAGTGAAAAACATTTATCCTTTGTTTGAAGAAGTTAATAATGAGCATTAGTACCAGCAGGTTACTGCCAAAGAGAAAATGAAGGTGTACTACTCACAGAAGGGTTGGAATGTGGCAGTCTGAGAAGCAGACAGCTCTGCTCTTTCCACCACCACTGCTACCTGGATGAGAATTGCTGACCAAAGGACAAGTGGGTGGCTGCAATGGAAAACTCTGCAGTAACTGCAGGAAAATGGACAAGGGCAATAACTCAAAGCCTGCACAGATTTTTCCAAGCCTGTTCCTGAAACTTTTTTGTTTCTGAAAACCCTCCAGAGATTTCTATTTTAACAGCTGTTTCAAGACAACCAAACCAAATAAGTAGTTAAAATCAAGTTGACTTTGTTTTTCTTCTAGAGTATCTAACAGTGCATTGCTGAGGTAGAAATTGTCTGCTCTGTGCATTTTTCAGCAGCACTGAAGAGATTACGCAAGATTAGTGATGTACTTTTCTGCCTTACCTAGTTGTCATAAAACAGACCACTGCAGTACACAGAATCAATCTTAAAGAATGATCCTATGATCAATCTTTAAGAAATTAGTAACTTATCATTTTTTTCGGCTTCCAAAGCAAAGATGAAATTTCATTAAAATAAAAGTCCCAGAAGTGTTTCGCAGTCTGCCACAGAAGAGCACTGCTGTTTTGTACAGGAGAGTACAACCAGACAGAGAGCCACAAGGTAAGCCCTATGATTCAGAACAGGATGCATCAACAGGATCAGAAATGTTAATCTCAAAACCTGTGCTGAGTAGATGGGGAAACCGTTACAGATAAATCATTTTTATGCTTTGATCTGCAAACATTAGAGATAAAATAGTAGATGTTTTCCCATCAGAGTCTATCAGCTCAGAGCTCATTTTAAGAACTCAAAAAAAACCCCATTTTCTTTCTGAAATGACTATTGGCACATGCATAATATTATATAAGCTTCACTTGAAACACAAAATTACTTTTGATTCACTTTTCTTAGGTAAATTCACAGTCAAGTGCCTCCTCTTAAAAAAAACTAACAAAAACTTAAAGGCACATGATATCAATGTATGTCCAGCAGATGAAAACTGTAAAATTTTCAGGAGGGTGGAAAAATGGCCTCATTCCATTTCGTATTAGAGTGTTCTAGCAGTAAATGTATTATCACTACATTTAAGTAAAAGATCAGGTACCTTAACCAGCAACCAGAGAAAGATTAAAACCCCCAAACAACACACTTAGACTTAAAACCAAAACTGTTTTCTTGTGTCAGTGTTAAAACAGGCTTCAAAAGGGTGACAACAATTCTTGGTTGCACAAGATGGTGCCTCTGTGAAGTCACAAAACAGGTTTGGGCAAATCCTTCTCTGGTAGAAACTGTCACTGTTGTATCGATGCAGGATGGTCACTCAGGCAAATTTTAAATAAATTTTGTTTATCATTCCTATGATGTAAGAAATGTTAGGTGACTTGAGACCAACCTCTTCTCACTATAACATAAAGACCATTGATTTAAAATTTATCTTAGAGAACAGAGATAAATTTGAGTGATATTTTTGTTTTTTAAAGCAGCATTAGTATCTTTTAAAGTTGGGTTTTAAGATCACAGGTCTTTTGCCATACCTCTGACTACAGTGCATAAAACATTTCATGAAATACATAAATAAACTCATAGAGATGTATTTTAATCCATATGTCTGTTCATTGGTACTTCTACGAAATCCCTCTTGGCAGCAACAGCACCAAAGGGATTTTCACATTTTTCTCTCACTCACTGTGGAGAAAATTCATCAAAAAAATCCATGTTAATTAGATTTAAAAGAGTATGAGAAAATATTACTAATACCAGTACAGAAATAATCCAAATGAGCCAGGTGTCTGAATATTTTCCATGAAATAAAAAAATAAGTAGATGGATGAATCTAAAGGAAAGTAAAGGCAAATCTACCCATATCGGCCTATTCTCCCTATCTCAAAAGCAGAAATCAAATCTCTTGTAAGAGCAAGGCATCCAAATTATTTTTTTAAACTACAGGCTAACAAAGTTATCATTTTTCTCAAGCTGACACACAATTTTTTCTTCTCTTGTAAAACCAAAGCAAAAAAAGAGCAATGCATTCTCCATACTTTCTGTCAGAAACATTGACTTAATCAAGTAATTGGCACTTAAGAGATTACAAATTGGAACTAAAAATTCACTATTGCCATCACAGTGAAAATGTAAGTGAGTGGGGGTCAACTGAAGGAAGAATTTACATTTATTTCACTACTGAGATTACTGCAGACATTTGGTAACAAGAACATGAAAGATTACTGCAGTGCAGTTTTTGACAGATAGTATTTCCTGTCAAGACAGAACAGAAAGAACTGCAGAGCTTCGAGATTGTAATCATTTTGTACATTTCTATGCACAAAGTACTTCTTTAAGCAAAATATTTCACCCCTGCGGCTGCTATCTCTTACATGTACTGTCATCCTTCATCTTCATCCTCCCACAACTGGAAAGGAAGGAAGAAATGACAAGGCAAAGTCTTCCATCTTAAACGAGGAAGTTTCATGAAATATAGCAGGAATAGATAAAAGAATCTCATGTGCATTATGAGTTTGTGCAATTATATCAATACTAAGATATTGCAAGTTGCTTCCGTTCTCAATTTGGAGCTAACGACAAGCAAGCATTTGCAAAAACGTGTTTTAAAACAAGTAAGAATTTATATGAGCTTTTTCTAACAGATGTCTCCCAACAGGGGTCAATGGCAGGTTGTTCTTCCCCAGCCCAGATTTGCAATCTGTTCTTATCTGATTTAGTATCTTATTATTCTGCTGTTCAAAAGAAATATATATATCTTAAACACCAAGAAACAAAATTGGGTAAGACAAAGCCTTCGTATGAATCTCTAAAGCCGTGGTGGCTTTGATCCAAGTTGATCTGCACAGACTTCATCTGAAAAACAGAAGTCTGAGTAAAGTAAAACTGATCACAATGCACAACCGATAAATGCTCGCCAAGACAGGGCGAGGATATGCTTAAGAGAATGAGACAAAGTTAACAAGGAAACATGGGATGTAAGAACTCTCATGTTCATGGCAGGCTTTGTGAGGCTTCTTTGTGGAGAAAAGTGTTTGAGATTTTATTAAAAATAATAAACCGATAGGAGGAGCATCAGACAAGACTGGAAGGTGATTTTAAGAACTGACAGTAGGTAAGCATGAAAAAGACTTTTAATAAAATCTTTCATCCTGGCAAAAAACTAACCAGAACAAAATAAAGGCAAACTTTTGTCAGCCTAGCTTAAATTGTAAGAATTTTCTCAAGCTAAAGTAGACACATACATTCTAGACAGATGAAGATTTAAGCAGTCTTTCCATTCCCACACATGGAGTCTGTTCTACAGCTGTACCAAGTACTGCTCTGTAAAAAGAAACAATCATGTGCTCCCATTTCATTAAGATACAGCAACACTCGTAAGTCTTTGAACTACCTCAAAAAACAGTAAAACTAATCTAGTTTTGAACAGAGTGAAAATCAGAGACAGGCAAAATTCTGAAAATTAAGGCTCACTAAACAATAAATTAGGATTTTAGGTGCTTCTATGGCACTGTCTGAGCAAGCATTTTTGGTGCTTGTGCAGCATTTGGGAAAGCCAGGTCCCAAAAACACTGCAGTTTGAAGGAAGAAACAAGGAATTAGCAAGGAAACAGAATTCTTGTCCTTATATTTTTGATTTGCTCTTTTGTAGTTCTGACCAGACCTCGAACTTGTCAGACATAACCACTAGATTCAAAAGGCTGCTCCATATCTAATGCTTAGTCAAATCTGTTCAGCCTGCTGAACTTTTATTTTTCCAGTTTTTTATATCTCTTTCTCACTCAGATGCATTTTAGTACATCTATAAAAAATGTATATGCATATTCACATATATAATAATTGTATATACATATAAAAAATGCTTCTCATATACTTTTCCCTTTTGCATCAAATTGAAAAAGGTGGTCTTTGAAGAATGAAGGCCTGCCAAGACAAACCTAATGGGCACTAGTTACTAAATTTTCTTACTCTGAAGCAGTAAACCACTTTATATGCTGGGACCTCTTCATTATGAGGTGTGCCATAAAATGTAATTAAGTATCTGAATTAAATAACTAAATATCTAATCTGGTATTTATGGGGTTTTTCCATTTGCAGACACACAGCTTTAGGTCAGTGACTGCTGTCAACTTTGCTCCTTTACGGATCATGGCAGAGCACCATGCCTTGTCTAATGCTGATCATGCTTCCCCCAAGTACCAGGTGACTCAGAGAACGTGTGCTCCGGACCCTTCAACAGCTTCCTTGCCCTTCTCTGGACACACTCCCAGCACCTCAGTGTCTTTAGAGTAGTGAGGGGCCCAGAGCGGGACACAGCACTGGAGGTGCGGCCTCGCCAGTGCCGAGGACAGGGGGACAATCCCCGCCCGGGCCCTGCTGGCAGCGCTCCTGCTGACACAGGCCAGGATGCCACGGGCCTTCTCGGACACATGGGCACACTGCGGGCTCGTGTCCAGCCGCTGTCGACCAGCAACCCCCAGGTCCTTTTCCACTGTGCCATGCGATGCAATGCCCGTGCTCCCGAGGCGCGACCATGCAGGTTGTCAGCTACCCCTCCAGCAGCGGGCTCAGCAAGGTGAAGTCGCCGCCGCCTCCAGGCTGGGGCTGCAGCCCCCGGCCCGGGTTGGGCTGACCCGCCTGCACCGGGGCTAACCTGGCGGCCGAGGGCCCCGTTTCGGAGGCGGGGGGACAGCACACGCTGCACGGCTTTGAAGCGAGGCCTCGGAAAGAGAAGGGGACGGCCCTGAGCTCCGCCGAGGCGCCGGGGATGGAGGCAGGCGGTGCCCCCCAGCCCGGGAAGCGGGAGCCGAAGCAGGGCCGGCCGGGGGGACGCGGCAGCCCGGGGAGCGCCTCCCGAGGGGGGATTCCCTGGGCGAAGGAGGAGGAGGAGGAGGTGAAGAAAGAGAAGCAGGAGGAGGAGGCGGTGGGCAGAGCAAAGACGCACCTTCCCCGAGCAGATGGGGCGGCGGCGATGCCGGCACAGCCGTGTATCCGGCCGGCCCGGGCGGGGGAAGGAGGAGGAGCCGCCGGGGGCGGGCCGGACCCTGGCGCCTCAGAGACCGCCCCGGGGCCAGCCGGGCACGGCCCGGGGGCTTCGTCCTGCCCCGCATCCCGGAGAGCTCCGGTCCGTCATCGCCAGCCCGTCCGGGGCAGTGGCACCCTCGGAGCGAGGGGCAATGACGGCGATGGGCCTTGGCACAGGTTGCCCAGAGAAGCTGTGGGTGCCCCATACCTGGAAGTGTTCAAGGCCAGGTTGGATGGGGCTCTGAGCAAGGTCTAGTGGAAGGTGTCCAGCCAATAGCAGGGGGATTGGAACGAGGTGGTAGTCTTTAAGGTCCCTTCCAACGCGGACCACTGTATGATTCTATGCTGACCTCTATGATTGTGCTTTATAGGGCAGGTGTGAGTGATGGAAGGGCACACGGACAATGGATGAAGCATGTGGAGCCTTTCCTGCTGCCTACATGGTGGCAGCATCCTTTTGGGTGCTTGAGAGCGTGGCTGTCCTTGCTTCTGTAGTTCATAGATGGTTTCCAGCTGTCTGAGAGCCTTTGCTGCCTTCACACTGTTAGGAACCTTAAATGGTGGCCGCCTGCACAAGTAACGTTGTGCTCACTTAAATAAAGGTATGTTTGTAAAAACACTTAGGTAAATGAGTGCAATTTCTTCTGTAGATAAGATCTTAAATTACAAACATAGGTCTTAATCTGCAAACACTTGAATTAAAGGTCTCGTTTGATTCTGTTTAAGTCGATGGGACTACCCAGGTGCTTAGAGGTAAGTGTTTTTAGGATCAAAGCCCTTGGTGCATTTCCAAAAAGCTGCTGTAGCAGGAAGACAGTGAAAAATTTCCCTCTAATATTCAACACAGTATTCCAATATTCATGAACTTCTCTGCCTCAGTGAAATGACTGTTATACTAATGAGCTTCATGGGTGTGTACCTTGAGGAGGGATTTGAAACACATTATTATATGATAATGGTTGTTCCTTCCAGGCTGACTCCTCCACCCGTTTATTTGAGGTGACTCATTTGTATTTTTTCACTTGTATTTTTCATTGCAGAATCTCAGTGGTACGTTTTGCAGCTGGGACTGTGTCCTCTGCAATACAGATCAAGAAGCATGTTGTTGGGGTGCAACAATATGTTTCTCAAACTGCCACAGTCGTTGAGAGCCGTGTTCCATGGAGGGTAACAAAGTGAATATGTTTCAATAAAAGTGTTGCACATATAAAATTCTGTCAGAGATCGGCCTGTCTAGCCTCCTCTTCCCTGCACATTCTGTATATTCTTTACATACAGTGCTCTATAAGCTGTAAACATCCATCTATGTCTGGAGATTATATATAGTGATTAAATAGTTATAAATGTTTCTGTGAAAGTCATGCAAGAAAAATAATGTATTCTCAAAGGCTGCCTGTTGTACCTACAACATCTTGAACTTAACTACCAATGTATGACCTTTTTTCTGCTTCCAGTGAGAGAACATAGGACAGATCTGCATGAACAGTCTTGTGTAAAACTGTACTGGCAGTATTTGAATTTAGGATTTTGGTTGATTCTGAGAGCAATTTCTTTTCATTTGCTCCCTTTACAATTAAATCACTTCCCCAAACTGGCTTCCCACTATTTTTTCCTTTGTTAATTCTTCCACAGCCAAGAAGTCAAAAGGCCATCTTTTTTCTCCATCAAATAGTCAGAAGGATAGAGGTATCTTGGCATTGCTGTCATTAATCCCAGGTCAGAGGGTAGAGAGCACAGTGTTCCTGTCTCCTGTTGTCCTTGCCAGAGGAGCAGTAAGAGCAAGCAAAGGAGTGTAACAACAAAACCTAGAAGCTCCACTCCTCAAGCCTCTTCAGCCAACAACATGCATGAATCTGTTTACAGGTTTGAAATACATCAACACCCACTTAGCCTTGGGAAAGGTATTTTCATTGCACCCATTTCTTACATGCTTTTCTCCTATTTTGCGTTTTTCACTAAATACGTAGTTTTGTTTTCCTTTAGTTTGCAGCTTCAGGATTTTGGAACTGCGTATTTTTCACTCCTGAGGACTGTAATTGTAAATCAGGGAGAGGCCGGAGCCAAGGAGACCTGCACTCAGTTTCCTAAACTTTATAAGCTACTATACTGCACAAAATAGTAGTCCCACCATCCAGAAATCAGCATTGTGATTCATCTTGCATACGTCTGAACTCATAATCACTGTCAGGTGCTTGAAGGTCCTCGTATGGGTGCATCTTTACAAGATTACTGTGATTACACTTTTAGAAACAGTGTCAGAGACAAGAACTTAACATTCAATAAAAGGATTGGATATATATGAATGTCAAAAATAATCAGAATTATCAGATTGTAACTTGGTGCTTCAAGGAATTAACTGACATCTAACTCATGGAAAAGGGAGTTCAACCTAAAGTGAGGACAGATGAAACCTCTTACTACTGGATTTTTTCACTTCCTATTATACACTATATGAAGCAACTGGTGGAGTGTGCTGTTAGGCATAGGACAGTTCCTGTGGATCCCGAATCTCTTCTGATAGGACAGTTGCTGGTACCATGCTTCTCCCTGAACAGAATGGGGATGACAGATGATGCTATTTCCCTGCGCTTTGTTTTTCTGCTCCATTTAGACTGCATGTTTTTTAGAGCAAGGACTGCTTTGGTGGAGCTCCAAACTTTGTTGAAGTCTCTAAAATATGACTTCATTAAAATAATAGTAAGAACTCACAAGGATATTCACATACAAATTATTATGCAAAGTGGTGTGGAGGAGGGAAGAAAATATGAGATTCCTTTGAAAAGCTGCCAGCACAAGTCCAAATACAGGAGGTATTTGAAGTGGGAGCACACTGCACCAGACTGAAGGAATTACCAATATACCAGTTGCCCTCTGTTTAGAAGTATGCTCTCAGTTTTCATTTTATGACATTTATTTACTTGCGCAAAGTATTTTTTATTTTTTGTCCCAGTCTTCCAAAAGTCTTGTCTAGGTTCACACTGGCTTTTAGTACCACTAGTACATGTTTTCTTCATTTAAAACTTTTCTTTGTTGCTTTGCACTGTAGGCAGGTAAATATGGATTGCTAATTAATGCAAACTCTAGCTTTTATTTCCTCTTCTTTTCCAGTTAGAAGAGCTGAAAATAAATATTCCTAAGTTTCAAAGAATCATTGCTCTTCAGTTCTTTCTAGGAAAAAGTGTTTAAGCTTGACCCTGATTTAAATGCCTCCATTTAGGCAGCCTAGCAGCAAATGTATCCTAAGAGCACATAAGATGGGGAAAAAAAGAGACATGGTGAAAGAAAAACAGCAAGCAACTCCACGCGAGTATTGTTTATGCAGTTCTATTTGCTTTTCTGCTGCTGTGTCAGAGACTCTTTGGTTTTGGTGGGGTTTTTTTGGGTTTTGTTTTGTTTTGTTGTTTTGTTGTTTTTGTTTTTGTTTTTGTTTTTTTGTTTTTGTTTTTTGTTGTTTTTGGTTTTTTTTTGTTGTTGTTTTTTTGTTTGTTTGTTTGGTTGGGTTTTTTTGTTTGTTTTGTTTGTTTTTTTGTTTGGTTTTTTTTAGGTATCAAGAGCTGATCATCAGCTGAGAACAGAACATGTGCCAGCAGTGGGTCAGTAGGGCATACTTACTTGGGGCACATCTTAGCTGGGTCCTGTCCAGTGCAATGCAGGTTTTTTGTCAGAACTCAGCATTAGTTGCCTCAACTTCTATGCATTCTCATACTAAGTTGATGCAAAGCCAGCAAAATGAATCCTCTCCTACCATAGAGAAATCTCCTCTCTGAACAACACTGGCCAACATGGAGCCAGTAGCAAAATGCCACTGTATTACATCCTCCAAGAACACAGCGATGTCAGCAACTGCGAGCCCTGGGTCCTTGCCCAGTGTGCATCGGCCCTTCTGCTGTTACAGCCTCTTGCAGTGAGGACATGCAGCATCCCAAAAAAAGCAGTGAGGAAAACACATGCTCCAGGGACATAAAAATGTCAGCAACTCATGTCCCCACAAAAGTTTTGGCAGCAAAACCTGCTAGTAAAAGACATAGTCTGGCAGGGTAATTTCTCCTGAAGACTACTACAAATTTTCTTTCAGGGGCAAGGGCCTGGGTTTTTTTTAAGAATTGATGGAACATGTTCCCACTTGAATCTCCTTACAAACTGTGTGACTTCTGCCGCCATGAGTGAAGAACAGAGCACGGGTACCGGATGTAAAGCCAGAGGTACAAGAAGCCCTCTGTGCGTTCTTATGGATCTCCAGTCTTCAGGTAGCAATTGGTCCAGCAATATACACGGGTCTGCCTCCATTTCTGTGTTTACAAAGCAAAGGTATTTGAATGCCTGTCATCAATTGTCATGTATTTGCATTAAAAATACATTAAATGCTGCTCTAAATAGCTTTCGTTATGATGAAATAATTAAAATATAAATAATTTCTATCAGCAACTCTATTAGAGCTTGGTACCTTTATTCTTTCTCAATATTTTGTGAGGATGAAATCCAGGTTTAAATACAAGTTTGACTTATTCAACCCATATTTGTCTCAAACAAGTTTAAATCCTTGAATACTTAAAAAAAATGCAGAAAAAATACATCCTTTATTTCTAGACTTAATGGGAATCCTCTACCCTACCAATGCAGCCCTTTTTTACTAACACATCTACTGTAATGGTGAGTTCCAAGTTCAAAGAGCATCCACTGCAACCCCACTAACCTCCATGAAATCACAGTTACTCCCTTGGGCTGAGTTGAACTATATTGAAAAGACCCCCATCCTTGGAAATGTTCAAGGCCAGGCTGGATGGGGTTTTGGGCAACTTGATCAAGTGAAAGGTGTCCCTCCCGCAGCAGGGTGTTGGAACTGGATCATCTTCAAGGTCCCTTCCAACCCAAACTATCCTATGATTCTATAATTCTGTGAACACATTACAGACTGTGTTCATACAGGATAAGACAATAAAATATCCAACAAGGCAGATGGGAACCTGAGCAGGAGTGTGACTTCTCTCAGTAACAATGCTTCTGCCAGCCATTTTACTGGGGAGTGTTCTTGTTGGCAGATACTAGACAGGTGAACAGAAGCTGAGTGCTGAAGTAGCTTGTTATCACCTGAACAGGCCCAAAAGTAAGAGGTGTGTTATTCGGGACAGGTTTTGAATGTAGGCACAACTCTCCACTCAGTGTGTGGATTCATGCTCTGAGACCCACCTTCAGCAATATCTCATTCTACATTTAACTACAAGGCTTGAAACAGGCTGCTCAAGTCAAGTGGAGATAATACAGCATTCATCATTTAAACTTCAAAAAAAATTATGATTCTGCAAGAGAGCCAATGTGTTATTATCAAAACGAACTGAAATTTTGGAGTCCTGATCTTCTACAGTATATATTTAGAAGATGGTATGATTCTTACTCAAATTTGCAAAGTTCGTCTGATCACAGTTTGAAAGTTTTGATAAACATGCTGAAAACACTGAGAGCTTGTGTAAGAGATTATATTGCTTCTTTAAGGACAAGTAGAGCATTTTTTTAAGAGCCAGAGCTGAACAAATATATGGAGTTTCAGAATCTGCATTAGAAGTCCCATCAGGAAAGACTGAAGTATAATTCCACATAGCTTTTAGTAGCTGAATGTGTGTTATAAAAAGCACAGACTGGCAGAGAAAAATTGATGATTTCTACTCCCAAAGTTGTTATAAAAATCAAACCATGAATTGGGAGAAGTCACATGGCTGAGCACCTGCAACCAATTTTTGAGATGATAAAAGAAAACTTGAGACTCTTTTACAGCTCTTCTGTGGGATTTTTTTTCCCAGGCTTCTTTTTTGGTAAAAAAATCACTTAGAAGCTGAAAAAGCTGGAAAACTTGTACTCTTCCAACTTACGGGGAAAAAAAAAGAAGATAGAGACTTGCTCATTATAAAGTCTTAATAGATATTGTGATTGGAATTACTCAATTCAATAACTAGCAGAAATGCTTTTGCCTAATAAATAAGTTACAATAATTACATGTTCTTTAAAGTCAAAATAGTTTTACTAAGCCTTATTCTGATGGGCCTAATATATTTTACTTTATAAGTAGTGATTTTATGCATTCATAATGAATTTACAATTTACATTGAAAATCAAATTGAAACAAATAAAAGCTGTAAACTAAATCAGCTGGTAAATACATATTTATTTACCATTTTAACATAATAGAATGGGAAAAATAAATATATAAAAAATGGAAGCTTTGTAATAGCATAAATATGAAAATAGTCTGCACTGCTGCAGGACAAAAAGTACAAAATTTACTGTAAAGATTAAACAAATTGCTAGATAACAAGTAGTTTTGTTTACCAGTCAATGAAAACTGATTTTCTTTAGGAAAATATCTGAGCATATGCAAAACAAGGTGAAAGCTGATGCAAACACGTTTCTTGCTGCTGCTTTGATTGTAGTCAATAACTTAAGCAGGCTGTGATTCTTGGGAAAGGTTTTCCTATGAGGTGGAGCTCAGATCATGAAAATTTTCTAGAAATATTCCTGAAGCTTCGGCTCACCAGCATGAAAGTGGCACAGCTGCCAGCCTGGCAGTGAGGCACGAGGTCAAGGCAGGTGAATTCAAAGCAATGAATTCAAGCTTTTTGGTCTGAGCAGGAGTTAAGCCATTCCTTTTGTCACCCGAGACTTTCCCCAAGTCAGCTGGCACTGTGGGCTGGTCCAGAAGGAACACATGCTCTGCTCCTCTTCCTTTCAGAAGAGACTCTTCTGTTAGCTCTCTGGTATCAGAATTATAGGGATGAATGATGAAAACTGAACTTTGGGCTGTTTTACATTCCTTCAGTACCATTTAGTGTGATGATTGTTGACTTCTCCCTGCCACTATATTTAGAACGGGGAGTAGGAAGGAGATGAGCGTTAGTATTATGGGTTATGACACAAAAACATCAAAAAGAAAGTCTGTTCTCATTTCTCTTTGGTATCCTCTGGGGAGCTGCAGTGTTTAGAGAAAGCTCCTGTTCCACTGCAGGAGCTCAGGAAAATGGGCACCAAACTTTGTTTACACTCTAGGACTAGATATGGCCATACACGGTGAGGGGGTATCTAGGACACAGAACTTTTTCCTCCACTGAGTTTAGTTTCCCACCACTAGATAAGCTGCAAGTAGGTTGTCTGATGGAATTATTGTTCTTTATACGTCAGCACTTGGATTAAAAATAGAAAAATATCAGAAACTTCCTCTGCGTTCAGAAAATCAACAAAAAGTCTATGGGAAAAAAGAAAAAAAAAGATTAAAAAATAAA